>JBAIZL010000002.1:402423853-402838853 GCA_036971475.1 Prosapia bicincta | reverse complement strand
CTTCTTTGCAACATCTTGTAATGTGTGTTCTGATATGAAAGATAGTCGTCTAAGGTTTTTAAAGTTCTTTTCCTTTATTGCATATTTCCTTCTTTTGCTCCTCCTTTGCTTGTTCCTCTTTTTCCTTTCGTTGGACCATTGCCTCCAATTCTGCTTTATAAGGTGATGAGGTTAAAATGACTGTTTTCCCTTTCCTCCATACAACCTTTTTCTTAGCTCTTTCAGTTTTTTGAGATGGGGGTATCACCATTGAAGGAGAAATCTTAAATAAGTTTCTGGAGCTTGATGGCAATGACACAAAGGGAGTGGAGGATGTTGATGTGAAGCATCTTGACCTGCGATGTTGTGAATGGAGCTATGGAAGCCGACTCCTGAGTAGGCCTAGCGTTTGTAGCTTCAGATTTCGGTTGCTGGTAGCGTCTGGTGTTTGAGAGGTGTCTCGAGGTCATGGGCTGTGTTTCATCCGTAACTTTTCTCTCAATGGTTCCTGATGGAGCAAACATATGATTTGGAAAAATATGTCTATTTAAAGGTATATGTTCTGGTCTTTTCAAACCCGTTGATAGCAGTTGCCATAGCAGCAACCCTAGGAATTGTCTTATTCACAAGTTGGCCAATTTGGTACATAGTGATGCTCCTTCCCGGATGAGTAATCAACCACTGCTCATAGTAGGTGTTCAGTGGGGCCATAAATGTCACGTGGAGTAGTTGGTGACGGTGTGTGGTGTGTGGCGGAAACCAATGTAGTATAACATTTTTATGCCGAGCTAACTATATGAGTTCCAAGCTTTTGGTGTGTGATTCGAGTCCATTTAAGATCAATAACAATGATTGTCAGTAATAGGATTAGCAAAGACTATAACCTTTTGAACCAGATAACAAAGGACTCTTTGTTGATCCATCCAGATTCATTAAAACAAGCGAATGGCCCAGGAGGTTAAGGGATTCTCCCATTTTCTTGGAAAGATGAACATGAGTGGCATGTACTTTCCTGAAGCACTAATACAGGTTTCTATCATGACAAGTTCACCACGTTCTGCTGAGGACAAAGACTCTACTTGTTTTTTTTTACCCTGAAGAGCCAATATTTTAGAAGGTTTGTTAGAAACAGTCAAAAAACCTGTTTCATATACGTTATACATGTTTTCTGGCAGGATTTTATATTCCTTGTAAATGGACTTCAAAAGATCATAGAGTATCCCAATAATAAAACCACTTACAACTTTTTTTAAAAAAATGTTTTAACTTGCCTATAGTAGCACTTACTTTTTTGTGTTGAGGACGGCCGTTTCGGGAGATGTGTCCCTTTTTCAACTCAGACCGTAACTGATCTCAAGGTTTACGTAGGTTAGGGTGGGGGTGGGATATTTTGGTGGTGTGGGTGTATTTTGTGTGTATTAGGAGTTATGATGTCAAAAAGTGCGTGTGAGTTGTAATGTAATTGTGTATTGAGTATGTGTGTAGGGTGTAGTTTGAAGTGCCTATATATTTCGTATTGTTCGGTTGTGTAGCGTTGGTTATTTCTGTGTTGTTTATGAAGAATTTGTAGGTTAGATGTTATGTCTGTGTAGTCGTGTTTTGTGGAGTTGAGATGATCGGCGAAGTTTGATTGGTAGTTATTGTTTTTTAGTGCTTTTATATGTTCTTGGTAACGTGTGTGAAATGACCTCCCTGTCTGGCCTATGTAAAAACTGGGGCATGAACTGCAAGTTAGTTTGTAAACTCCAGTGGTGTTGTAAATGTCGTTGATTTTGTTGTTGGGTTTAAATTGTTTGTTGAGAGTGTTGTGTGTGGAGTAAGCTATTTTGTAGTTGTATTTTCGTAATGTGTTGGTTAGATTGTGGGTTTTGGATGATCTGTAAGGTATTGATAAGTATTTTATGGGATTGTCATCTTGTGTGTTTGTATTTGGGTTATTATGTTTATTTTTTAGGCGGTTGTATAATTTGTCTATCATTGTTGGGTTGTATCCGTTTGTTTGTGCTATATATTTTATGGTGTTTAGCTCCTGGTAGTGTTCATCTTTGTCTAATGGTGTTTTAAGGAGGCGGTATATCATGGTATTGTAAGCAGCTAGTTTGTGTTGGTGTGGGTGGTTTGAGGAACTGTGTATGGTCGTGTTAGTGCTGGTGGGTTTTCGGTATATGTTGAATTTATGTGTTTGTTTGTCTGTTCGTTTAATTGTGAGGTCTAAGAAGTTAAGGGAGTTTTGTTGTTCTGTTTCGATGGTGTATGTTAGTTTAGGGTGTATGGAATTTAGGTGTTTTAGAAATATGTGTGCTCTGCGTGTGTTGCCTTTATATAATGTTATGATGTCGTCGACGTATCTGTACCAGTAAATTATGTTATCTGAGTATTTGTTGTTGTGTAAAATGTGGTTTTGTTCGATGTGGTGTATGAATATTTCTGCTAAGATGCTTGCTATGGGGGAGCCCATAGGTAGTCCATCTTTCTGGCTGTAGTATGTGTTATTGTAGGTGAAATAATTTTGAGAAGTGATTAATCTTGTGAGGTGGATGATTTCGTCAATGTGTGTATGTGGTGTATTTGTGTCTATTAGCATGTTTTTGAGGATGTCTATGGTTTCTGGAATGGGGATGTTTGTATATAGATTTGATATATCAAAAGAGACTAAGGTGGAATTGTGTGGAATATTTACGTTTTTAATTTTGTCTATTAGATTTAGGCTATTTTTTATGCTACAATGGTTATTAAATTTTATATGGTTTCGGATAGTTTTGTCGAGGAATTTGGCTAGAAGATGAGAAGGGGCGCTTGTATGGTTTATTAGTGGACGTATTGGGATGTCTGTTTTGTGAAGTTTGGGCAGGGCGTTTAGTTTGGGGGCTATTGGCTTTATTTGTTTTAGGTGCTTTTTGGTGTGGTGTGGGATTATAAGTTTTGTTTTGTTAATTGCTTCTTTGATTAGAGCGTTGTATTTCGTTGTTGGGTCTTCTTTTAGTGTAATGATGTTGCCTAAATCTAATAGACAAAATTAAAAACGTAAATATTCCACACAATTCCACCTTAGTCTCTTTTGATATATCAAATCTATATACAAACATCCCCATTCCAGAAACCATAGACATCCTCAAAAACATGCTAATAGACACAAATACACCACATACACACATTGACGAAATCATCCACCTCACAAGATTAATCACTTCTCAAAATTATTTCACCTACAATAACACATACTACAGCCAGAAAGATGGACTACCTATGGGCTCCCCCATAGCAAGCATCTTAGCAGAAATATTCATACACCACATCGAACAAAACCACATTTTACACAATAACAAATACTCAGATAACATAATTTACTGGTACAGATACGTCGACGACATCATAACATTATATAAAGGCAACACACGCAGAGCACACATATTTCTAAAACACCTAAATTCCATACACCCTAAACTAACATACACCATCGAAACAGAACAACAAAACTCCCTTAACTTCTTAGACCTCACAATTAAACGAACAGACAAACAAACACATAAATTCAACATATACCGAAAACCCACCAGCACTAACACGACCATACACAGTTCCTCAAACCACCCACACCAACACAAACTAGCTGCTTACAATACCATGATATACCGCCTCCTTAAAACACCATTAGACAAAGATGAACACTACCAGGAGCTAAACACCATAAAATATATAGCACAAACAAACGGATACAACCCAACAATGATAGACAAATTATACAACCGCCTAAAAAATAAACATAATAACCCAAATACAAACACACAAGATGACAATCCCATAAAATACTTATCAATACCTTACAGATCATCCAAAACCCACAATCTAACCAACACATTACGAAAATACAACTACAAAATAGCTTACTCCACACACAACACTCTCAACAAACAATTTAAACCCAACAACAAAATCAACGACATTTACAACACCACTGGAGTTTACAAACTAACTTGCAGTTCATGCCCCAGTTTTTACATAGGCCAGACAGGGAGGTCATTTCACACACGTTACCAAGAACATATAAAAGCACTAAAAAACAATAACTACCAATCAAACTTCGCCGATCATCTCAACTCCACAAAACACGACTACACAGACATAACATCTAACCTACAAATTCTTCATAAACAACACAGAAATAACCAACGCTACACAACCGAACAATACGAAATATATAGGCACTTCAAACTACACCCTACACACATACTCAATACACAATTACATTACAACTCACACGCACTTTTTGACATCATAACTCCTAATACACACAAAATACACCCACACCACCAAAATATCCCACCCCCACCCTAACCTACGTAAACCTTGAGATCAGTTACGGTCTGAGTTGAAAAAGGGACACATCTCCCGAAACGGCCGTCCTCAACACAAAAAAGTAAGTGCTACTATAGGCAAGTTAAAACATTTTTTTAAAAAAAGTTGTAAGTGATTACTAGTAGCTCACGCGAAGATGGAATCAACAAATGTCAATAATAAAACAATTAAAGCATTTAGCTCGAACTAATGAAGTGCCTTCGAGTGATCTGATAGTGTCTTTGAACAAAGGCGTAAAAACCAGTCTTTACCTGCCATCCTTTTCTCTCTGTTGAAGCTATGGTTATTGTGATTTGGTTCAGCCAATTCAAATGCAAGTCTCCGAAGATCAGAAATAGTAAGACCAAATTATCTTTCTTCCATACGTAGTAGCCTATATGATGTAGAAGTTCTTCTTGGTCTACAGAAAATACTGTCTCGTACCTCCCAAATCTTTTGTTGGCAGCAGGCTCTGCTGACATTTGGTTTTGGCGGGCTTTTTTGACTCGGTTAATCGAGGGTGTTTTAGCGACATTAAATTCCTCAGATGCTTCTTTATAACCTATTTCGTCTTCAAGAAGTGCAGCTATTGCCTATTTCATTCACTTGTGTGACTAGTTCTGTCACGACGTACAATTGTAGTTTCGCACCATAATTGAAAAAAAAAATGTTTTCTCTTTCTCATAAGACTTAGCCTACCCTACTGATAAAATCATAATAACATGAATGACAAATAAATAAAGAGCATAAATAAAGTTTTAATAATTCAGTGTTTATATTTTTACACAGGTGGGGCGAAACCGACTTGGTTGGGTCTGTTTGAATGACGGTTATGCCCCATGGTACATACTAAAATAAAAATGGCAGTAGGTGTTACAGAGAATTAGTAGGCTATTTGTGTTTATATCAAATTATATGTAAAGATACACTAAATTAAGAGCTGAACTTACCGAAATTGTCTCAAGTGTAACAGATGAGTCATCCACCAAATCAATCAAAATTTCGTTAAAAACTATTGAAAAATTGCAAAAAAAGAATGCCTCGCTATACAACCACAGAACCAAGAGACAACTGACTGAATGACCGCCTCTTCGTTAGTTAGGCTTTTCCTGCAGCACCAGTCAGATAATCCTAGCAACAATGGTTTGGTACTGTGTCAAACTCTCCCCTACTGCCTTTGCCAAACTCTCCGTTACTGCATGCATTATGCAGGGCTTTTGTACTTCTCATATTTGGTGAAAACTAATTTTCCTTAGTTTGCATAAAAAGCGGAAAATTTTGAAAATACCTAATACATTTGTCAAATAAAAATATATTTTCAAAACATATCGTATAGCAATTACATGTTTTTGTATGAGATTAAGATATACCATTTCAATATGGTACAAATCATTATAGTATTCATGTGTGTGGTTTAAAAATCCTACAAAATTAGCATCGTCGATTTTATACTAGATTGGAGTGACTTTTTGACTGCTAACTAATTATACCGTGTTACGTTTTAGACTTAATTCTATAACGTTGAGGACGTGTATGTACTCGTAGTTTATACAAATAATATACATCTGACGTGTACTTATATGTTCAGTATATATGTGTGTTGGATACTTTAACTGTAGGGTCTAGCTCCCAAATATTATGGTCTAGAATGGCCTATGATGATACAGGAGGTTAATTAGCGAAGAATGTTACGAAAGAATTATATAAAGCTTAAACAATTTTGTACAGACAATTATAAAGTGGATTGATGAGTATGAAAAAAAATTGAGGACTCTACATAAATTTGTAGAGGCAAGATTTTGGTTCTTGAAATGTACATATATTTCTTTTATTGCAGGAATTCCATGTGGCATACGTTTTAGTGAAAATGGCAAATTCTCCCAGACCTGGAGTTTGGGCACTGGAAAAATCGTCAGACAATGGAAAAACTTGGGAGGCGTGGCAATATTTTGCAGATTCAGTTAAGTATGTTACAAATTTTATGATAGTTAAAAAAAAAATTATATTAAGGAATACAATTTAACTGAATATTAGCTAGATTATTCCTCTGCTGGAGAGTTATTCCAACAATGAGAATGCTTGTTTGGCGCGGCACTCCGAACCAGGGATGAACTGAGATATGCCGCGTCTACTCCGATACTATAATTTGATTTAAAGTAGAATAGGAATGGGTCCGTGGCAGGGTAGCGATGCATTGAGAGTAGCTAGTTGGTAGCATCATTCATTAACTTACACAATTTTTACTCATGTCCCCCCTCTCCAAAATCATAGTTTTCAATCCTTAATTTCTAATTCTCATTTGTTGATTCCATCTTCGCGTGAGCTACTAGTAATCACTAAACACTTTTAAATGTTTTAAACTTGCCTATAGTAGCACTTACTTTGCTTGTTGAGGATGGCCGTTTCGGGAGATGTGTCCAACAAGCAAAGTAAGTGCTACTATAGGTAAGTTTAAAACATTTAAAAGTGTTTAGTGATTACTAGTAGCTCACGAGAAGATGGAATCAACAAATGTTAATATTGCAAGCCAAGCATCAACTATAAAGAGTTTCTGAGTTGACAAAGGGACACATCTCCCGAAACGGCCGTCCTCAACAAGCAAAGTAGGTGCTACTATAGGCAAGTTTAAAACATTTAAAAGTGTTTAGTTCTAATTCTCTCTCTTAGAACTGCCATCATTATTGAAAAACTGTTTTTTTGTATAAAATGGTGGGAAATATCTATCATAAATATCACTTAATTATTAACTGGAGTTAATTGAAAAAAGTATGTAATTAATAATATATAACATGCAACAATTATTTAATTAATATCTTATATATAAAAATGTTCTTCATGCTTATAGGTTAGAATATCATCAGACAGTGAGGATCTAGAGCGCTTTTGCTTTCTTGAAAATTCACTACGGTTCTCTCCAGTTAATTGCCAAATCAGTTTTTCCTATAGTCTAGATATTTTATTTTATTATTGATATTCTCTTTAAAAAGTATATAAGAATTCACAATCACTGTTTCCAGAAGCCAAAAAAATATTTTTCGATACCATTACACACTTTCCTGATAAAGGATAACATGCGATATAGTGATAGCTTAAGTCCTCTCCACCCATATGCTCATTATACTTACAGATTGTTAGGAGTTCTAGTTAGCATTTCTGTCTCACTGTCTTTAGTTATTTGTTATATAAGAATCATTTTATTTCCGTAAAATGTTGAAATGACCGAAACTGGTTTTATCTTTCCAAATGAGCGCTCCA
This sequence comes from Prosapia bicincta, assembly GCA_036971475.1. NCBI lineage: Eukaryota > Metazoa > Arthropoda > Insecta > Hemiptera > Cercopidae > Prosapia > Prosapia bicincta. The sequence goes on along the minus strand of JBAIZL010000002.1, from coordinate 402,831,284 downwards.
ATATTGTCTTTGAATTTCAATGCTAAAATATCTCCTTTCTTTATTTTCCTCTTTTTTGTCTTGTTATTCTGAGAACCCTTTACTTTTTAAGTTGAGGGTCTCTGTTATATGGCAATTCATTTTTTGTAGTTCTCTTGCTAATTCAAGATTTGTGTAGTACTTGTCAGCATAAAAGTGGTATCCCGATCCCTCTGCTGCTTGCAGTATTCGTTCCATGAGAGGAATTACTATTTTAGTTGTGTATAATAAACCTGGATTTTTTTAAAATTTGGGAAGCCTGCTTTCCAAAATATGGCAAAAGACTATAAACATAGCCGATTTTGGAATCTGATACTAAATATACTCTAAGGCCCCACCTGGTGGGCTTATCTTTATTGAAAGTCTTGAAGGAAACCCTTCTGTAGATCCGTCATTTGAGAGATGGGGCATTGGGAAGTAAAACTCTTTGTGCTTTTTGTCTAAATATTGCAAAACATTATTTTTTACAGCAAAACATTGCTCAATTTTACGCTTCTTGACAGTGTTGTTATACAACGTTTTCTGGTGGAGGTGCGATGTGCAAGCCCCAAAACATTAAAAAAAATCTATCCCTTTTAAACACATCACTAAAATGTGGACATTTACCAGTCCAATCTTTTGACCAATAAGATTGTAATGTGGCCCGTACTAACTAACACACCCAAAAAAGATTCAAACTCTTTGATAATTAAATCTGTCCATGTCAGCCAAATCGAGTTTTTTCCAAGTGGAGTATTACAATAAACTTTATCAATCTTTGTGTATATGTTAGTTTTGTCAAAAATATGCTAAAGAAGTTCACGTGAGAAAAAAAGTTGAAAAAAATCTTTTCTGTTATTAGTGCATTTTGAGTAAGGGGTCAAAATTTCCTGAAAACTGAAATGCTTGAAAATTTTTTTCTCAGTCCAATCTTACCAATCTTGATTATTGGCGTCATAGTCATTACTTTTGTCATTGTTACTGTCTACGTCAATATCGGACTTAACATTTTCTATATCAAAAAAATTACCATAAGAACCATTTGAACTAGTTCCCTCATCACCAGTTAATTCTGATAACATACCTTCTTCCTTGTCTAATAGCTGCATAATTCTCATAACATTGGCTTCATCCATTGTGAAATAAAACTTACTTTAAAACCATAAAAATTTAGCAAAACGAAACAAAACAAAGTATTAATCAATTCACCAAAGAGACTTTAAAAAAACCTCAACACTATTAACCTTGAACAAAATGAAACAAATCAATTAAATAATATATTCCTCAAACAGGCACTTGAAACTTAGTACTTGCGTATGAGAAACCAAAACACTTTGTGACGATGTGAAACGGCGAGACGTGTTGGCGTTTTACCTGAACCACCAACTTAGGAAAACAATAAGGTTTGGTACAAAGGTAATACAAAACCCAAAGATTGTCACCTAATAATTTAAAAATGCCAAACTATATTTGTTTAGGTGTAGAACACTAGAAAAATCAACCCGGCTTCTCAGTAGGTATGAAAAAAACCATAGCCGAGTATTTTCCAACTATGGAGAACTGCGCCGAGGTTATTGCTTGGTTTGTCAGAGCTCAAATGCATACCACCATTGCCGATTTATACCCAGCAGTAGAGTGCAAAGGGTTATATACTTTCTTGTTTGATTTTACAATATAAGAAGATCATACCATTCTTATGTTACGTTTGCTTTTGCAAAACCATCCTTATACCTTCATATATTTGGAAGCTTCAATGGTTAATGTTTGTACCAGTGATGTCAATCACCACTACCAATGGTTCTTTTTCCACATTGTTTTCTGTCACCCAAAAAATCATGAACTTTCTGTATCTCCTGCTAAATAAAAAAGACTAACAAATCTACATTTTTGCCTCATAAAATTGAAAAGAATAAACGGAATGAAAATAAACAAATTTTTCACATTACAAAAAGCAAAATACAATTTTGTACAAATATGAAATAAAATTCATCTTTACAATAGTTATTTAAAAAGTTTGCCCTCCCCCAAAATCTTATTAGTACATTTTTACAGAAATGCAAGATATGCATTTTGGATGATAAAAATTCAACTTTTTTAGCACTCCTAGCTTGACTTAAGCCTTATAAACTTAACATGAAGTGTTTACAGATTGCCCTCTATGAAGGATTTGAATAGTAATATGTAAAGGACCTTTTGTAACACTTGACAGGAAGTTTCAGTTAATGTTATATATATATATATATATATATATATCGTGATATTTCACGTTGTCCATTATTTTTCCGTTACACTAACTTTATGAAGTTATAATTATTACTTGTAAATCATTTTTTCCACCACTAAGTGCAATAATTTTACCTTTTGTGATTCGACAATGATCAAGTGGCCGAAAGGTGCCTCATCACAAAAGGTAAAGTTATTGCACTTAGTGGGGGAAAATATTATTTACAAGTTATAATAATAACTTCATATATATATATATATATATATATATATATATATATATATATATATATATATATATATCAAAATCTTGTTGCTGTTCATGACGAGCTGGTTGTTAATTACATATTACACTTTTGCTATTACTTGCGACTAGACTTTTTATTAACTAAAAGTTGTTACATTGTTAACTTACACTTAACATCAAATTTAGAATTGTTGACAGACTTATGGAAAATAGTATGTAAAGCATTTTTGACGGGCTTCATATGTTAATCCTTTTATTACATCTACTTAAATTAGTTAAATTGTAAGAATGTTTAACCCACAAATGTATATTAGGCCTAAATACATTTTAGACCAATGAGGAAGAGAAGTTAAGGGCCACAGTTGTGTTTAGAAATATAGATACACAAGATATTGATCCATAGATTTACAAAGGTATAATGGTTTCGTATATTGTTTGTATCAACTTATAAATATTGATGATTATAATTTAGATATTAAAACAAAAATATTAAATGAAAAATTTTGAAGTAGGCTATGTCAGAAGAATTATGTATATACCACTCGAATGATACCTTCCATCTTTTTTCAGTTCTGAGAGGTTTTAATCTTTTAAAATTATTTTTATAGTGGAACAGTCATCAAACATGTGATGTGTCGAGCAATATGTTGAGCTATTGGCCTATCTATATTCATGTTTCTAACATCATACTTGTGGTCATTCATCTTGATATTTAGATCGTCCGTGGTTATGTACAATGATTAGCAAAATATACATTAGAGCCCGGAATATGACATTTTTTGATGTAGGAGTGTGATGACCCGGAATCTTGAACTCTATTTTGGTTGTTAGGCTATTGAACTATTTGTTTGGAGGTATATATTAGTCAAGTCTTACATTCAGTCTGTTGCATGAAAAGGAGTTGTAAGGAGGTTTGAGTGTTTTTTTCATTATTAATTTATGATAGGTGAAATTTTTCACAACTCTATCAATATAGCATCTAGGTTAGTAGATTGAGAAGAAACTTAAGGTTTCAAAATGTTTTCAACATTCTCACTTGTTAACTTAGATCTGTGTTTGCTTTTTATGAACTTCAGCTTACTGAATGTAGATTCACAGACATATGTAGATCCAAATACATATATTTTCTAATCACAGTCGTTAAGTCAAGAAATTTGTCCTTTTAAACTACTTTCCAAAACTCATAAGTGAGTTTTATCCTCCTTTTTTTTCAAAAAATATTATTGAGCTTTGTATCATGCTGTATCAACTCATTTTTCAAATCCCCAGCTTTTTATCCAAAAACAGAAAGACAAGCTGCATTTGCTGTTGTTATTGCCTATGGATTTTCCAAATGGTGGTGATTCCCTGAAGTCACTTAACCTCACAGACATTCCTCACTTTAGGTCTGTCAACAGCTTCAGTAAATCAGAAACATCTTGACTTTCTTCTGGATTTTGATCAGAGTTAAAAAATGGAAGAAAAGTTGGAATAATTGATGTATGACGATTCTTAAAACTACATATTGAGCTTCTATTCCTGTGAAAACATAATACTAAACTATACTAGTTACAATGTTACTGTAGTCTCCTTGCAATTTAGTTAGTATTACATCCACAATATCCATTTTATCAGTGAGAAAGGCTACTGTAAGTCATTAACTAAAATTATAAACCTTAGGATAATCTTTATTCTTAGTAGCCCGAAACAAAGTAATCTCATATCAAATGGTGAAGAATTGTTCCAAAACTTTACCCTCACACTTCTGTGTGATGAAATCAATGTTATGCTTGTTAAAAAAAAAACTTAATATTGTGTTCAAATAATCGTAGATCGAGTTTGTCTAATCATGGGAATCATGCCCAAAAAAATCTTTAACAACTCAATCTTTGGATACGTACTCAACAAACAAAAGCTATTGAGAAATTGTTGTTATATCAGTGAACGAGTCGAGCTAAAGACTAACATATTTGCTTTGCTGCGGTTTATCGGTAAGATTAAGCGCTGTTTTAATTCCTAACAGCCTGATAGCCACAAAAAATCGTTCTCAGTAACGCAGTGGGGCTGAATTTCTTTTATATGCTAAAGAAATTATGAATGAGTACGTGTACCATTAATTTTATGTAAACCTTTGCAAATTTATACCAAACTTTTATTCAATTTTGAAAAATTTTATTAAATTTATCTAGCAAAACTTCCAGTGCTTGTGTTGTATATCTTGAGGTTTTTGTAACTATTGTATTGTTTTTATTGATATCACTTGGCAAGAAAACCACTACTTACTGATATTTCTCAGTAGATATGTTTCCCAAATATATTGTTATTTGATATGATACAAATATTTGTCAACAATTACCTGAAATGCTTATTGAATACATTCTTAATTTTAACTTTTTCTTCATGAAGATTCCAAAAATTAGTAATAAAATTAATAAGTGTGTAACTAATATATACAAGAACAATTTTGAAAATTAGATATTTGTAGGTACCAGATGTGGAAAAACTTGTATTTGTGTTTTCTAAGTTTATCCACGTGTTCATCCTTTGAATTTTTAAAATTTTAAGTAATAAATACTTCTTTTCCCCAGTGATTGCATCCAGTTCTTTGGCGATGAAGTTACACAAACAATTACTAGAGATGATTCAGTGATTTGTGAAACCCAGTATTCTAAAGTTGTACCTTTAGAAGGCGGAGAGGTAAACTAATTATTTCATGGTATTATAAGTAATTATAATGTGTGTGTGTGATGTTTTATATGATATAGGCTATACATATATAATTATACTAAAATACAGTTTTACCTTTTCAATTTTATCTTAATATACAGGATGTATCATAAACAATCCTCCGATTAGGCATTTCTATATATCTAATAAACATATACAAATACCCATTTTCTTGGCTGAAAGGGAAACTCAAAAAGTTTTTTTTGCATATCTTTTGAAAGGTGTTTAATATTTCCCTCTTAATGTGCACAGAATATGTCTATGCAGTATTTAAATTCTTCTCACACTGCAGTAAACATGTCTTGAATTACAGCTTTCACAGTTAAGTGATTCCTCAGATCATTCATTGTTGCTAGTAGTGGAGGCACTTACACAGTCTTTGATAAATCCCCACAAAAAAAAATCATGTACACTGAGGCCTGGTGAGGTTGGAAGCAAAAAATGTAAGGCTGTATCATTCTGCAGCCAATCCATTGGTCATGAATTCTTTGATTTAAAAAATTGCGGACTGCCAGATCTCAGAATGGTGGTGCCCCATCCTGTTGGTAAATGAAGTCATTCAAATCAGTCCCTATTTGCAGGAAAAGATAGTTCTCAAGGATATCGAGATATGTTACCCCTGTAACTGTGTTCTCACAGTTAAGCTGTTGAGCAGCATGCGAAATGAATTTCTGCAAGTTGCGTGTAAAACAATGGCGGATGAGCTCCACTTATGGAAGGCTGTACACTGAACCATCCCAAGCCTCTAGCGAAGCTCTGTGGATGGATTTTCACCAAACCTCACACGGACCATATTGGGAATATGTTAAGCAATCCTTCCAAATTTCATTAACTTCTGTTCAATGGTTTAGGTGTTTGTAAGACATTACATACACACATATATACATACATCGGTTTTTGAACCATCCTAAGCCTCTGGGGTGGAACCCTGTAGATGCATCTACACCAAACTTCACACGAACCATCTTAGGTATATGTTAAAGAATTCCTCCAAATTTCATTAACTTATGTTCAGCGGTTTAGGTGTCCAAAAGATACACATCCACATATACATATATATATTCATCGGTTTTTAAACCATCCTAAGGCTCTGGGGGCAGAGTCCTGTAGATACATCTACACCAAACTTCACATGGAGAATTTTGGTCAACACCTCAGAGTTACAGTCTGAGTTGACAATGGGTCACATCTCCCGAAACGGCCGTCATCAACAAATGTAGGTAAGTGCTACTATAAGCAAGTTGTAAAATATTTACAAGTGTTTTTACTAGATTTAAATAAGCCTTTTAAATACACAGATACATTTTGTAAATGTACATATTTGGTCAATGCAAAGACATAAAAACTGCCTAATATAATCAGTAGTCTTTTTCGTACATTTAGTTTAAGCTGACAATTTAAGCCCAGTGGTCTTTAACTGGTACAAATACATACAAATATTTAAAGGCTTTATCTTCAGAGAGTTAAGAATTATGCAATTATTTTTGGATTTCAATAATTTCTTTAAATCAATGTTCATTTCAGATTGTAGTCTCTCTTCTGTTGAATCGCCCATCAGCAAATGACTTTTTCAACTCTACAACTCTTCAAGAATGGACACGAGCAACCAATGTAAGGTTTAGATTTCTTCGAGCCAAAACATTGTTAGGCCATCTTATGTCTGTTGCTAGACAAGACCCCACAGTTACCCGGAGAGTAAGTAAAGTTATACTGTATGCAATGCATTATATATTTCATTAATTGCTATTAGTGAATATTAACTACTATTAGCAAAAAAGCATGACACAAATATTTCAAAAGGTCTTGTTATCAAATATTTAGAACAAGTGATGTCGCATGACACCATTAAAGTTTTGTTAAATTTCTTCTTGTTAGTTTAATTTTTTTGTGATATTGGAATTTGTAATACATAGGTGTGAAGTGTTTTTTTTAGGGGCATATTGAAGTCTATTTTGTTTTAAATTACCTTGAATAATAGGGCATTTTCATGTACTGATATGTAAGCTGTTACAGATGGATAAATATCTATTCATGCATTTTTCATATTAAAATGTTCTCAATTATTTAGTAATTGATAATATTAAGTTTATATTGTTTATGAAGTAGGTTCTACAAAAAAGTATTCATTTTTCAGAGGCAATATTGTTAGCTCAGTTATATTGTGCTACTAGTTGCTAAATGTCACTCTATTGTTATGTCAGATATTTAGTGACTTATCTATGCTTCAAAAAATAGTTTATTTCCAATAGTTTTTCTTGGTTTATTTGTTTAGTGTCTCTTGACACTTTGCAATCAGCATGGATAAGATGCGTTCTACATCCAGTAGCTGAATTAAAAAGTATAAAATTTAATTAATGTTAACGAACTATTTTCAAAAGAATTAATGAATATTAATGAAAACAAACAATGAATAAAGTTAGTTTCCATCCACAATGGTTGAATTGATGCAGCCACAGATGTTACATTGTATCTGAGGTATCAGCTAGTCACTCAGTTGTTTATTGTAACCAAAGCTTAACCCATTAGGATAACCAGTTTACAGTTATTGGGATGTCTATTTACAATATAGATATTGCCTCTATTAGAGATATTACTGTACTGTTTACTCTTTAGTTCTATATACAAGATATTTACAAAACTACCTATTAATTACTCACTTGACATGTTATCATGTCTTTGTCTAAGTGTTGAATCACTTTTCATGATAGCTTTTTATATAATCAAGCTGAGTACATGATTGTGGTTTGCTTGTTTTACAAAAAAAGACACACAACAGACAAAAATATGAATGAAGTAAAAAATGACCCTTATAGAAAAATAAACAAACATGTTATGTCTGCTAATATTCTTGTTTCTTAAGGATAAGAGGGTTATTCATTCAGAATGGGTTATTGAGTGATAATTTTTCCTAATGTTGGCCTTAATACCACATTTTGGACCACTTTTAAATTGGATGTAGTCTCCTAATGGGCTAAAATGAAGGGGAAAAAATAGCATAGATGATCGCATATATCCATAAATATAATTTGAGGTAAGCCTTTGTCATCCTTGTAGGTTGGGAACCTTGAGTTATACTCGTACAATGGGGCAAATAACTATGCAAAACTCATTTAACTCTCTATATTTTAAAATATTTCATTTTCTTGTTACACATAGACAAAATTTGGTTATAAAATGTATTTTTATGACTAAACTATGGACTTACAATATTATTTGGTAAGTAGAAGGAAAAAAAATTAGTTCCCAGTGCATAAGTAGTAATAAGAAGTAATAAGTATATAAGTAGTTGAACTGGCTTGTAATTTAAGGTTATAAACAAATAAATAACTGCACATGAATTTGTGCAGCTACTTATTCCAAGACCACACTATGACTTTTGATTTTCCAGTGAACATGTTAATTTATTTAATTGGCTTTACTGTCTACCACCCAAGTTCTGAACTAAACATTTATTTTCAGTTATAATAATTTATATAAATGCTAGAAAAACTGTTTATAAATATAGAAAAAACTATAATTTTTTACAGTCTGTTTTTTATTTTTGTAAATAAAAATTGTAAATTAATTTATGTTTTATATTTGAATTACAACTGGAAAAAATATTTTTGTTACATTTATGTTAGAAAACTTGTAAATTATATCATAAAAACAATAACTTGCTATACATATATTTTGCATTTGTTATATAATTTTGAATTTTTTTTATTTTTAGTATTTTTATTCCATCAAAGATATTAGTATAGGAGGTCGTTGTAGATGTAATGGTCATGCTGATACTTGTGACATTGAAAATCCAGAAGATTCTTACAAGTTGCTTTGTAGATGCCAACACCATACATGTGGCCATAACTGTGAAATGTGTTGTCCTGGATATGAACAGAAGGCTTGGAGGCAGTCTAAAAGCAATAAACGTTTCGTCTGTGAACGTAAGTTTTGAGTGACAATACTAAAGGTTTAGTAGTTACTAATTACTTGGAATAATTCACTGTGGTTAATTAATAATAAATAATACACACAACCTCTAACCTCAAATATTTTTATTCAGGCCTTTATATACTTAAGGTACTGAATTGTATTGTCATGTCTCTGACAATTGTTACTTTATAACCGAAATGTACATAAGACTAGAATAAAAATATTTTTGGTTATAGGTTGCATGTATTATTTGTGTATTAATTACTATATATTATTTACTTAGTTGTTATTTAAGTTATGAAAAAACATTCATATTGTGAAAATGAAGTTTTAAGTTGTTTTCAAAACTTAATCTAAATATTATGAATTTTGACCTTTTCATTAACACTTGAATTTGAATTATCAGGATAGAACAGATTATTTGTTGGGCCATTTTAGGATTTTTCTTTCAATTTAATAATGACATCATCTGATCGAAATTGTCGACACCACCCATTGATTTGTTATAATTTATAACAGAAGGTGGTTTTTTGAGCACTTATCCTCAACCATCAGTACATCCCTTTTTTTATTCCATTTAAAGACACACACTCCATCAACGCTATACAAATCTACTGGTTCCTCTTTGTTAAATTTTTAGGAGAATTCTGGTGGGTTGCTTTTTCCGGTTACTTCTTAGCGACATAGGTAAATCAGTTAGGGGATGATTTTACAAAGGTAGATATTTTAGTTTATTTCGCATTTATGAGTTTTTGACATGATCACGCAGGAAACGAATGATCATGATTAAGAACAAGGGGTGTGTTAAAAAGCTATTTGGCATCGTATAAATTGATATCCCGAGTGAAAAACCTCATCATCATATGTATTGGTCTGAAAGAAAAATATTACTGTTATCTATTTATTCAAAAACCATGCCAATTGTAACATGTTTATAATATAGTAGCAGCATGTTTAGTGTTACATCAAAGGTGTTAGTGATCAAATGATATTTCATTAAAGAAATTCTGTATCTGTATTTTATGATGTATTGATAAAGATGGTTTTCTACTTTTGTAATTCTAATGTGTCACATTTGCCTAAAGAGGTTTACCCTTTAAAAAGTTAATAAAAATGTATCTCTCATTATCATTATATTGAATTAAATAGACAATGTTGAGACAATTATTTTTAAATTACTGATACACAGAATCAATAACTTTGTACAAGTCTGGTAGAACTTTTGGTAATGGAACAATTTTTTCCAATTTCAAAAAGTGTCTGACATGCACACGGTAGTTTTCACTTAAAAAAATTTAAACAAAAAAAATTGTTTCAGCCTGTAATTGTTTTGGGCATGCAGATCAGTGTGAGTACAATAAAACAATCGATGAAATGCATTTGTCTCTTGATATTCATGGCAGCTATGAAGGAGGAGGTGTTTGTCAAAATTGTCGAGATAATACTGAAGGTATTAACTGTAACAAGTGTAAACCAGGATTCTATAGGCCTTATGGTTATGAATTAAACCAAACAGACGTTTGTCAGCGTAAGTAGATACAAATTGTTTTAAGTAAGTAGTTAGATATATTTTAAATTTCTGCTAATATCTAAGCTAAATATGTTTAGTTTATCTTTTACATTATAAAAAATGCTTAAATATTATTAAAAATATCCATATATAAAAACATACAAATAATGAGAAAAGTTTAAAAAATAGTAAATGAAGAATGATATCACCGACAAATTTTGCAAATCATTGTTATAGGTTTTTCAATTATTGCAGGTTAACATAATACTCTTAAATAGCAAAAATTGGATTTATAAGAAACTTGTGATAAGAAGTAGATATAAAAGACTTATAATATAAAAAAAAAATTGATTACAATATTAGTTCCTGAAATTTGGCAATTCCAAAGAAAGGAGTAGGATTTGCAATTATTGATATATATATATATATATATATATATATATATATATATATATATATATATATATATATATATAAACACTGTTTTCTTGTATTCACTTATTACTTAGATTTAAATGTACTTAAACAAGAATCTTACTTTGTATATTTTTGCGAGTCAACTTTTGAGAACTATTAATTACGTCAAATAAAAGACATACATATAACTCACAAATTAATCATTTATTGACTCATACGCGTTTCAATGACAAAGTCATAATCATCAGTGAGTGTTGATACTACAAACTCTAACTTATAACTTAGAGTTGTAAGTTAGAATTTGTAGTAGCAACACTCACTGTTGATGATGACTTTGTCATTGAAACATATATGAGTAAATAAATGATTAATTTGTGATTTTTGTGTATGTCTTTTATTTGTTTTAACATAACCTCACAAGCTAAGCTCAAAGAATAGTTGTATTAATTACGTGGTCTCATTTTTGACAGCAAGGAATGTTTTTACTAGATAGGAGACTGACAGACTTACCTTGTGGTAATATGTTTCGATTGTGAAAGATCATTGTATGATCAACATATTTCAATACTGTTATGTGTTTTATGTGTGTCTATTTATATCCAAAAGATTACAGTTTGGGACTATTACCACAAGGTAAGTGTGTCAGACTCATATCTAGTTCAAAAATATTCTAAATAAGCTTTAAGCTCTACTAGAACTATATATATATATATATATATATATATATATATATATATATATATATATAGATTTGTTGGACTAGGAGACTGACAGACTTACCTTGGTAAGAGTCCACTCTGTTGTCTTGAAATAGAAACACATATAAGCTTTTATGTGTTTCTATTTCAAGACTACAGAGTGGACTCTTACCAAGGTAAGTCTGTCAGTCTCCTAGTCCAAAAAATCTAAATGTTGTCTTGAAATAGAAACACATATAAGCTTTTATGTGTTTCTATTTCAAGACTACAGAGTGGACTCTTACCAAGGTAAGTCTGTCAGTCTCCTAGTCCAAAAAATCTAAATAATCTTTACCAACCAAAACTAACCTAAATATATATATATATATATATATATATATATATATATATATATATATATATATATATATATATATATATACTCACACACACACACACACACACACACACACACACACACACATACATACATATTATTAATAAAGTATATATTATTATCAGTAAAGAGAAATTACAGGTTGTCACTTTTGAGCAGACTTTTACTGTAAAATATTCCAATAAAAGATTTTATCAGCATAAAAAGTAAACCATAGTTTAATTGATGGAATACATATGATAACCAAATGTTAGAATAACTTAAATACTGAATTATTTCCAGAATTCGATCATGTGGACCCCTTCTATCTAGAAATAAGGAAAACCACCAGCCTACAAATAGAACATAATTTCCAAAGTCAAAGATAAAACTAAAATTCATTCATTATAAAAAAACATTAAAAAAAGTGTAAAGTGATTTCATGTTGAATATGACCACAGCTATAAACTTGCAACATGACGTTATTATACAAGAATTGACTGAAATGGCCGATCTGATAATAATAATAATGGTTTGAGTGATTAGAATGCAAAGAGAGTTACAAAAGCTTCTACACTTAGTCATGGTTGCAACACTATTAGCACCAGTGGTGTAGATAGCACCCAGGCACATAACTCCCTAATTGCCATAATGAGATGGGATGATGGATAGGCATCACTCTCTATCTGCCAGTCCCAGCAAACCCCACCTTTACCTAGCCTTTTTTTAATAGACTTACGATACTATGTTGTGATGGAATTTGGCAGGAGGGTTTTTTTTGTGGTAATGATCCTAATGCGGTTATAGAAATTTATACCTTGGCTTTTACACAGTCATATCAGTTCCAGTAATTGTTGTCAAAACTCAACAAATAGCAAGGTAAAACCTTAACGTACCGCTCTTTTCGGAAAGTTATACTTAGTACAATTACGTTCTACAGTTAAGTTCATAGTTACTGTTCATAAAAGTAGGTTTTTGTATAGGTTTAAATTATAAATATTATTCCATCTTTCTTCAGTTATGTTCAACCAACCATTTAAAGTAACAAATATAGTGAAACCAGGTGGTATTTTGAATAAAATGTCCTTTATACCTTTGTTCATTCATCCTGGGATGCCACTTATCCTGGACTGTGGGGGTTGCAGGAGTATCTATGCCACTGGTTAGAATGTTTTGGCATGGTTGTGTATTACTATGGGTTGGAAGACCTTGTGCATTTAGAAATTAACAGTCTGTTGGATATAAAAAAAAATTATGCACAGCAACAATTAAAAATAACACATTTTATAGTTACACCTACATAATTTTTGTTTTTAACAACCTAAACAATTATTTTATTATATTAATGTTTATGTAATTTTATAAATACATGCTAACTCATTGAATTAGGTTATTTATTTCAGAAATTTAATCTACCTACTGGAGCTTCTTAATATAGGTAAACTTAATTAAATAATTTTTGCAGATAATTTGTGAATCAATAATGTAAGGAAGGTCTCTCATAAATTAGCACAAGTTATTAGGAGTTTATTATGTATGAAAGTGTATACCAGGAGAAATTATTATTGATTTGTATTAATACACAGGAAGATAAAGAAAATCCTGTTTTTTATGGTTTCTGTAACTATTGTTGTCTTTCTATTACATTTACAAATTTGTAATTTATATTTTATATAATACCTTTTTCAGTAAATTCAATATTTTAATTTTACTTTTTTTGGACATTCACTACTCCAACATTGTTTAACATAAATAACAGATATTTCATAAATTTTCTTATATCTAATTGTTTCAATATTTTTTTATTAGAGTTTTAATCATTTATTGATTTTTTGTCAAACAGCTTGTCGTTGTGACTATTTCTATTCCACTGGTAACTGTGAAGAAGGCAGTGGTAGGTGCGAGTGCAAAAAGGAATTTACTGGACTAAATTGTGACACCTGCAGTTTTGGGTATTATGGATACCCAAATTGTCGTCCTTGTGATTGTGACATAAATGGAACTACTGGAGGACAGTGTGAGGCTAGTGAAGGAGCATGTCCCTGTAAACCTAACTTTGGTGGAAAGTTCTGTAAAGAGTGTAGCGAGGGATTTTACAACTTTCCAGAATGTACAGGTATGAAATCAATCCTAACGTTTATTAAAAACTAAACAAATAATTCAAAGGAATAAGGTAGTTCTTAAAATCAGAATAAAGTATGATTCATAAAATTGAATACTGAAAACCTTGATTATACTGAAAACTTTGACTCATACTTAATACCTTGTTTAAAATTTTAACATACCACACCATAAATGTCTGTGATATCACCTTTTAACCTTTTGAATATTAACTTTCTAAACATACAACATGCTCCAAAAAGGGAGTTTCTTTTAATTCTAATTTTTTGTCTTTATATTGATAGTTTATATGTGTTAGATCAGAAATTATCACCGTTTGTAAAAAAATTCATTTAATCATTTTTAGATAAAAAAGAAACATTTTTTAAAAATTCACCAATTTTGATATTATATATATGTGTGTGTGTTCGTTCACATGTGCATGCATGTATTATATGTGTGCAAGCGTGGTGCAGCAGGCCAATCCCTGTCACTTTATATGTGTGAACACAATAACTTTTTTTAATGAATTTATTTTGTATTATTTTATCTACATCCCTGTAAGTATAGGTTATTTATTTATACTATAATTGCTCCCTTAATATCTACAGACATTGAATATATACAACTCTGTTCCTTCTTACCTCCACTAATTTTTTTCTGCTCTGTCAGTGGTAATAGCCTTCTTTACTTTCCATAATACTAACTGGCCAAGCCTTGCTGTGGTAATGACTTATTTGGGAATTCATTCTAAAAATCAGAACCTGTGAACACCAGAAACATGGATCTCTTAGGAAATAAAATTTCTAGGTTTGTATAAAAAATCAATAACCAAGTCTTTGCTACAGCTAGCAAGATACTTGCATGGGAGGGAGTAGGTTATATTGTCTTATAGGTGTTATCTATTTGAAAACCTTTTGATTAAGGAATATGTGAAACTGTATGTTATAGTGAAACTAATAACTGGTAATTATAGTTTTGCAGTTATTGGAAGCTATAGCACTTTTTAGTTTTACATAACTTTTTCCACACATACTTTGTTTACAGGAGTGTTGTGAAAAGACGTTTCAAAATTTTAACTGCATTCTACTCATTTTAAACAAAATTCTATTCAATTTTAAATGAATAATCTTCTCCTTTTCTCGCAATTGAATTAGGCACACTATCGAAATATATCAATCTGTAAAAAACATATATATAACGTACATAACTAAACAAATACATCTTTTATCACTAATGAAAAACAAAAATCATATATCTTTGTACCATAATTATTTTTTTATTATTGTTGTTTTCGATTTAAATCTTTACTCATATTAGATTTAATATCAAGGACAATGACGTATTTTATGGCAGATACAAGTTACACCTAATTTAGTGGCAAGCATTAAATTAGTTAGATTTAGGCTGCCAGTTGGTTTATCTATTACCAGTCTAAATTGTAGAAAATTCAAAATTGAAGGGGACCCAATATATCCCAAGCACTGAGTTTTATGTTTTTCAAAGTGGGATGCAACAATATGATTTTGTAGCTAATGAAAATGTTCTAAATCTTTGCCCATCCAAGTTACAGGCTAGTTTGTTAATCCCACTCTATCTATGAATCTTTGCTATTAAACTGGAAAATTCTGAAATATTGGTTTTGGTTATACTGATCTAATTAATTATTTAATTGAAAAATTAATTATCGTTCTATTGTTTTCATCTCCTGATATTTCATATAAAACACCATTTGTGTTTATAGGACAATTTAGAACTTTTCTTCATTACATACACTTTCACACATTAGACCTACATTTTAAGATTCACTATTGGTGCACTTTATTATTATTATTTTTTTGCCTTTACCTTACAAATTATTGTTTACTTATATTTTTAAACAATTTGGATTTATATTTCAATGAACTTATATTTTTATGTCTGTCTCATATTACTTAAGATTGTTATTCCATTATTTTTTGCAATTAATTTCTTTTTATGTAATATTAACAAAACTTACTTTTAATTTCTATTTTTATATTAATTTTAAAATACTAACAATGGTTCCTAGGCCTGATACAAACTTGGTTGAAACCTGTATGTGTAATGTTTGTACACCCTAAAAAACATTTTTCAATCTACTGTTTCTTCTCAAAGATATACCTTGTAGTTATTATTTTGGCCTAATTTGTTAAGAACCATTGCTTGCATGGTGAAAACCGAAATAATATCAATATCTCAGATTTTTTTTTTAAAACTAAAGAGAATTCCCATTCAAGTGTGTGTGTTTATTAAAATTCCATAGCCACATAGAGTTTCAAATGGGAGAGGGTGTTTCGTTGTGTTTTTTGCCATTTCCAGTTCCATCTAATACATTTTCATTATTAATTACAATTGCTCGTTTGTTAAGTTCATATTCTGTCAAAGACTCGAATTCATCAAAGGCTTTATGATTTATATAAAATTTCTGGTAGGTCGTACCTTTTGAAATTCCCCTTCCTCAACACAATCCAAAATTTTACAGTCTCTGCTCTTCAAATAAAAACCATTAAAACCACAGTAGAATGTAAAACTTTTATTTAACATTAATTATTAAAACTGTACAAAGTCTTGTGAAGTAAAAGGTGCTCGAGAAACTTTACTCCTCATAAATAAACACAAGAGCACACTTATGGAAAACCTCTGCAATTTGACCGCTAAATACACACTAAGGCTTCAAGGGAAAAGGTTCCCTAGAATTCAGGTTGTGCAAACATACTGCTAACAACTTGAAAAAGTTTTCTTTACAAATGATATTATAGTGTGGAAGAAAACTCCGCATACAATCTCTCGAATGGTTCCTATTTAGGAGGTCTTGGATTCACACAAGAACCCCTCTGATTCCATATTTTGTCGATTTTTTTTAATTGAAGATCGAAAAACATATTTTCATTTAATTTGCACAAACATTTTATCAACTATTATATCTGCCGAGGGAGAATAAACACTTTTACTGTTATATATTTAAATTTGAAAACGTTTGAGGTATTGTAACTGTTCTATAATTTTACTTTCTAGCCTTGTTGTATAATTTTACATATAGTTGTGTTGTCGAACTTGAAACAACTTAAAAGTATTTTAAAATGTTTTTTTTGGTACTGTTGAATGAAATCGTAAATTGAAGTGGGCTCTTGAAAACAAATAAATATTTCGTTTTATTTGATTTAGGTAGAAGAAAATAACAGCAATATTATCCAAGCAATCAAATTCGCTTTCTCAATGTTTCTGTAGTTGTTTTTTGTTATTTATTCAGACAGACCTTCTCAAACAGTTGATAAATTTTGTATTAGTAAAAATTATATTGGTCATGGTAATCGTTAAATATCAAAACTTATGCTTTAGGTCACTCATTGTTTCTTTTTACTATGACTTTTCTAAAAAATATTTTTCTCATTCTTAAAGCTCAGTTGTTATGGACAAAATGGAAATTTGCCATTATGTTTAGATTTTCTTCTCATACTAAATTTAACAAACTATAGTCATTTATTTCTTAACCTTTAATTACACCTGCCAACTATGTGGACATTAACACACACAGGAGGTATTTTCCACCCCATTTCTTACCTAAAATAACAGTTAACTATCGTACAATTTTAATTTTTTTAAAATTATCTATAGCCCAACTGCATATATCTATAGACCTAAATATACTATAGACCAATTGAATTGAAATTTACTTTATAAATTGTATCTTTATTTAAATTGAAAATTAATCATGTATGCATAGGTTTTTATAGATTCTAACGTCTAGATTCTTTTAAAGGACTTTTCAAAGATTTAGTCAACATAAATAAAAAAATATGTTTATTTGAAAAAAAAGTTACTTAAATTCATCTGGAAAATGAATGAAATGAGCAACATCAAATTTTAAAATGTCTGGTAAAAATTAAAAATAATATTTATTACTATACACTGAACTTCACATTTAGTTAACTAATCATAAGTAAATAATTTCTTTTTAGAATTGAATCAAATACTTGAAAAAGTATGCGCATATTATTTAGGTAAAAAACATATTAGGTAAATTCATAACTATGTACAAAAGTATTAATTTACAAGAAAATATTACTTTAGTCTAAATTATGAATCTAACTAGTAAAACTTTAAACAGCAAATATACATTCACACTTTTTTAAATTATTACTTGTCACAATGAACCCACATTTTACTCAGATGCACACTGCTCAAAGTATATCAAAGAATGTTCCCTCCAAAGTAACTTGTTATAGTTGCAGCATGAAGTTGTCTTCTGACCCTTTTGCCACAGCAAACTTTCCCTGAGTCACAATCTGAATAAGAATCTAATACTAATTTTGAAAAGTTTAAGGAAACTTTTTAAGGACACTGAAACTGTTCAATATTAGTATTAGATTCATATTCAGAATGTGACTTAGGGGAACAGTTTAAATTTGGCTTAGCAATATTTATAACACTTTCATGATTTTCTCTCTACATTTTATCATAGTTATCTAGTAAGAAATATCCAATTGTTTTGTTAAAGAGATTTTATGTGTCCATAAAATTCTTTCTGCTATTTAGTGTTGGTAATAAATGATTAAACTATAAAAGGCAGAATAACAACAACAAACCAAATCTATTGAGGCTCTACTAGAAATTTCAACCTTAACTAAACTATTAGGACTCATAGACTGTGTGTGTCTGTGTTTACTGATAGAGTTTATTTCCTGGTCACTCATCCTAATAATAATGGTGTATGTGGAATGATTAAGAATAGAAATTGCGAGGAAAGGTTACCTGAGATAACATTAAATTTTATGGACTACCACACTGATGACTAAATCACTGGAATTAGCTTTGTGGTATTTTATTGATTAACTTTTACTTTTCAATCTTCTAATAATGTTTTAACTATTTATATTTAGGGGTTTATTATTTTAAATTCTTTTGTTTAATATATTATTTCTCTTATATATTGTTTCATAGCCATTTATATCATAAATTTCAAATTATATAATTATTATTTTGTAACTTTAAAAATATAATAAGTTTTGGTCTCTGTTTTAGAGTGTGGTTGTCAACCATTGGGTTCATCATCAGATGTTTGTGAATTTATATCTGGAAATTGCAGCTGCCATATCAATTTTGGTGGCAGAACCTGTGATAGATGTGCTGATGGCTACTATAACTTTCCTAATTGTATTTGTAAGTTTCCTATTTTTACCATAGAAAATGTTTGTTTAAAATCCAGTAAGTTTAATCCTATACATGCTACGTAAGAAATTTCAAATTTCAATTTAGAGTTTAATTTATTAAAACAATTAAAAGTTATAATAAAATAAAGGTATTTGTTTTTAACTTGCAGTTTTTGTATTGTACATCTTGAGGTTTTTGTATAAATTACACTTTTTTGTATTAACTTGGCAAAAAACCACTACTTACTGATTTATTCAGCAGACGCTGACCTAGCGCAAACTGCCTCTGCTGAATAAATCAGTAAGTGGTGGTTTTTTGTCAAGTTAATACAAACAAGTGTATTTTTTTAAATTATAAGTTTGGTATTAGCCAAAACACTTGTGGTTAAAACAAAAATTATTTGTGACATTAACATAACATTAGAAAATTTTAATAGTTATGGTCAAAACAGGTTAGTAATGTTTATCATTTACAGCAGGGGTCTCCAAACTACGGTCCGCTAGCCAAATCTAGCCCGCAACAGTTAATGGCTTATTTTTGTTGTGATAAGTTGGATAATAAAACACAGAATGATAATAGCTTGGTTATATTTTTTAAAATTTGCTTGACGTCATCATCTTGAATTCACTGATTAAACTATAGTTAAAAATTACTTAACTAAGTGAATACATAGGGCTTACTTGCTGACATGGTTCGAATCAATCGTTCCTTTTACGAAGCAAAGCCTTTGCTCTGAGGATAGAGATTCAATGTTGGTATAAAAAGGATTTTGAAAAACCCTAATATTATTTGCATTGAGATCAAAGTCTGAGAAATGAGTATCAAAATTTATATTCAAAACTCTCAAAGGTTCGACTTCAAAATCAATGAGAAACTGAGCTTCAATAGTGTGGGTGAATATTTCACATGTTTTGAAATGGTGGAAACACTTTTTAGGCAATTGTGATTGAAATAGTATATTTTCTGCTGGAATGATTTGATATTAGTGTATAAATCAGGGAGAAGATGGCTGTCTCCTTGCAACCTCAAATTCAGTTTTCTCATATTTTTTTTTTTTTTTTTAATTGACGTAGAATGCTAACTTCTACAGTCATCATTATTTTGTAATTTGGATGAATTACAATGTTTTTCATTAAAACAATTTTTGATAATTGTTCAAAGTTCAAAGAAGCACTGAAGGACTTATCCGCAACGAAACCAGTGTTTGGCAGTATGATATGGTAATCAGTTTCTCCAATCTCTCCGGTAAACTTACAAAACTATCTATAATTCAGCTCAGTGGATCTGATGAAATTTGCAATTGATATGACTGGTTTTAAAACTTCAGACTTTCCCAAACATTTTCTGCAGTTTACCTTCAGCTTATTATACAGGTAAAATTGATGGCGCAAGAGTTCCAGATCGTCACAGGAAATCTTGACTGAAAAACTTACGACAATGGAAACACTCAGGACAAAGACACTTTTTAGAACAGCAGTGTGCAAGGTTTATATAGCCCCGATGATTGCCAACATTCAATATGGCACGGTACAATAAGAAAAAGAAGTGATTTATGCAATTCCCACACGGAGAGAATTAGTTTGGATGAATTGCCACCACTGGCAGGAAGTCTCATGGTGGTACTAGTGCTCCAAGGTCAGTGACCCAACTACAGGAGACTCCACCTCTTTTAGGTAGTGACCCGACTGCCATGGAGACTCCACCTCTTTCAGGTAGTGACCCGACTGCCATGGAGACTCCACCTCTTTTCACTGCCAGTTGTGAGGTATGCAGTGCTATTCATTTTTTGATTAAAAAATGAATCACCCATGGAAATTCATCATTAGTTATGTAGTGTGGAAGGTGAATATGTAATATCCATCTAAATGGTTCATTGTTGGCAAGAAATGTTTATTGAAAATAAAGAAAATGTTCACAATGAACAGACAACTTGTAACTTCTCGTTATGCTGATGTCATTGAATTTGACAAGTGCTATATGCTAGATGACATGATGATTTAATGGCTACCAAATATTGAAATTAGTTAAACCTCTTTTCACAATATCATGGTTGAAGACCTTCAACATTCAAAAGTATCTGCAAGTTAGGTGCAGAGCCTACTGTCAGAGATCCATAAGCAGAAGCATTTAGCAGCTGCACAGTGTTTTTGAAACTGTTTAAAGATGAGGATGTTGCTATATTTTTAAGAAATGTAATGGAAAGGAATGTGGACACATCAATACTTTGAAAACAAATTCCAGAGTATGGTGTAGCAAAAAAGGTGAAAAACCTCTCCAAAAAACAAAAGTGACAGTCAGCAGGAAAAGTGATGGCTAAAGGTTTTTGGGGCTGTCATGGTGTGCTACTGCCTTAAATGATTATCTGCCTTGGGGGAACAACAATTAATGGAGAACATTATCAGGAAGTCCTGACTAACTTTCATCGCTCTATTCAGAAAAAATGGCAGGGGCTTTTTTCATCCAAACTCCTGCTCACTTATAACAATGCCCAACCACATTCTGCTGTGCAACAGTTTAGCTTCTCAATAAATTCTGATGACAGACTTTTGACCACCCTCTGCACTCACAGGTCTTGGTCCATCTGACTTTCATCTGTTCCTGTAGCTCAAAAGCCATCTGGGAGGTCGGGCATTTCACTGACGTTGAGGAAGTGAAACTAGTGGTGGACAACTGGCTTATGAATTTGGCAGTAGATTGTTATGACACAGGAATGAAATTCGGTTGCCAAAATACAAAAAATGTGTAGAGTTAGTTGAAAATTATGTCGACAAATAAGTACTTGTATTTAAGAATAAATAAAATATATTTTGTGAAGTTAATATATTACTATGTGAGTAATTTTATCCACCGTTAAGTGCAATAATTTTACCTTGAGTGATGAGGCACCTTTCGGTCGTTGACCATTGTCGAATCACTCATTGAGTGATTCGACAATGGTCAACGACCGAAAGGTGCCTCATCACTCAAGGTAAAATTATTGCACTTAACGGTGGATAAAATTACTCACATAGTAATATATTAACTTCATAAAGTCAGTGCAACGGAAAAACAATGGATAATGTTAAATATCAAGAAAAAAAAATATATTTTATATATTTTTGGCTATTTTATCTACTTTTTCTTGATGAGTAAATGCCTCATAATTTTTTTTTTATGAACACACCTCATAGTTTTTTATATAGATGGAAATATGTATCAAACAGATAGTGGATTAAACATTCTTAATAAAATACTTAAATTGTTTTTTATCTCTGTTGAAACTTGAACAAAATTTGCAGTAAGAAGTTATGTAGGCTTTTATTAATGAAATAATGATCTCGAAACATGTCAGCACAAAAGTTGCTATAATTTTCACTTAGTTCTTTGATAATAATTTATGTATATGATAATTTTTAATTGTAATATTCAAGGTATACATAGTTAAACTGTTTAAAAAATATTAACTTCCAATTCAACTAAATCAATTAATGAAGGGAATCAAAACAACTGGTGAAAAATAAATTAATAAAACATTGTTTTTAAAGGTTTTATTTTTAATTTTTTTAAACCTCTATTTAGAAGTATGAAATAGATAGAATATTTTAGAAATAATAACTTTTGTCAAAAAACTGATTTTGTATTATTACAAAAAATTATTATTTTCAGATTGTAAATGTGATGCACGAGGAACTGAAACTGGGGTCTGCCATAAAGAGAATGGAAAATGTTTATGTAAAGAAGGATATGGTGGGCCAAGATGTGACCAGTGTGTTCAAGGTTACAATGGATACCCTGATTGCAAACCTTGTGGTTGTAGTGAGAAAGGCAGTGCCTCCAAAATCTGTGATGCTACTGGAAAATGTCCATGTCTTTTTAATTTTGCAGGGAAAACTTGTGAACAATGCAGTCCTGGATATTACAAGTACCCAGATTGCTTACGTAAGTTAAAAAATTCATAAATTCATAAATTCATATTTACTCTTAAATATGATATATATAAAAAAGTTCAAGTTCAATGTTTTTATTACTTATAGTAATCAAAAAAGTAAGTGTTACTATAGTGTTACATACTAACATATGTACAAGGTTTTTAGTTGAATAACTTTTAATTTGTTGTCACTAATTATGATTACAAATAATAATCAATTGACAAATGATAAACTAAGGTACAAAACAATAAGTATAAAATTGTACCCATATAAAATATAAAATATTTAGTGATTTATAAGTGAGAATATTTTCATAGCAGATTAGAACTCAGTTGATGTGAGGAATTAATTCTTACCTGCTGAGCCTTTTGTAAAGCGTGTCATTTAATCGAGAATGGGTTAACAGGTCAGGTAAATCAAAATATTCAATTTATAATGCATCTAAAACAGAATTATTTTATTTTATTTTATATATATTTCCTTAAAAGAATTATCAGCATATGTATTAGATACTGTTTCATGTATGCCGGATATAAACAAAATTTGTTTTTTCTACTGTTTAGTAATTATGAAATGGACTATCTAATTATTGAAACTTTTTATTTGTTGTTTAAGTTTAGAGTTTTAGATGAGTGTTAGATGTTTTAAAGCCGACTTTGTATTTGGGTTTAAGGAATGAAGAAGCTATTTATTGTAATGTGTGGTCATGATATGTGATATGTTGTTGTACACAAAAACACTTCAGAACAAACATGACAGGGCAGGAGTATACAAGATAACATGTAACGATGACCCTCTAGCATCTTCATAGGCCAAACAGAGAAATTTTACCACGTGATACAAAAAACACAAAAAAGTCATAAAAACACAACCAGAATCAAATTTCGTCATTCATATACTTACTTACTTCTTACTTCAGCCAACGCCCGTCCTTGGCCTCTCAGCCATCCTACGCCGTTCCTCCCAGTATAATGTAGCGAATCCTTCCCTGGACTCCTCGTGAAAGATATGTCATTCATATACAGAACAGGCTACACACATTCACCAACATTGACACTAGTTCTAAATTAGTGAACATTCTATTAGTAGTAAATTAGTACTAAATGTTCACCACAAAGACCATCCATGGCACATTCTGAAGGTCAAAACTCGATAAAATACTATATTTGAAAATATAATTAACAACTACTCCCTGAACATTAACAAACCATAGACTAATAATATACCTGAGCAACACTTTTCTACATGACTCACAACATTGAACAATGCACTGATCTAGTTTGAAACATGTCTGCTGAAAAATATCAATAAATAGTTGTTTTTTTGAAGTGATGTCAATCAATATAATTATTTAATTAAATTCCTTATTAGGTACATGGAGATATATACTTCCTTTAAATATTATTATAAAAGATGATAACTTTGAAGTTAATAGGACATACAAGAACATTTGACCTAACTATAAACCATATGTGATTGGTTCTTAATCAGGAACCATTGAAAATTTTCAGAAGCTGTATAAATTCTAAAAATGTATTTACATTGAAATTATTTTTAACTCCATAATAACACTGGATTTCCTTAATAATTGTAGTTGTCATTGTTCAAATATGTAGGTTGGGAATTAATCTGTTTAAATTGCATTTAGAAAATCAGTATGGCAGCCCTTAAAATAAATTAAAAAAACCAGTCACCCATTCCCCTCAACGAGTTAACCACAAGTATTCCATGACTGAGATATATATCCTTCCTAAATGTTGAAAATTAGTAACACGTATGACTTGAACTAATGAAAAATATTAACAGTTTTATTTATATCATTCAACAGATTGTGATTGTAACAGCTATGGTTCAATTGGTGTATCTTGTGATAATGATGGAAAATGTCAGTGCCGACCAAATTTTGCTGGAGTTAGATGTGACCAGTGTAAAGAAGGGCTTTATAATTTTCCATCTTGTGAAGGTATTAAATATTTAATATGTGTAGTCTTAAGTATTTTTTTCAATAAAATATACGAAATAAGCTAATTTTATTTTAAGTTCTATTATTAATAACAAATAGTTTATTATTGACACTCCTACAATGATTAGACCATTAGGTATACAATGATAAATATGAAAGTTATAGCCTATCAAGAAATAGTTCATGATAATAATTTCTCAAACCATTTTTGGGCATGAAAACCAACAAATGTTGAATAAATTTGTGTTCAGTAAAAATTTTGTTAATAAAAAAGTAGGAAAATAATGTTTGATATTTTATATAAAATTGTGTTTTCTAAATCGATCCAACATATTTTCTAAGTTCTAAACTTCCAAAATCAAATTCTAATATAAACCCCATCCCACACAAGTTACTAAGTATGACAAAATCGATAAAAGTGACAATGGACATCAAAGCTATAATAATAAAATAGAACAAACTCATTGACATATTAAAAATATTATGGGGATTATGCGGACTCCAACATTAGCCAACATGTGTATTGGAATATTCCTTGCAATGAACATGTATTGGGAGACCAAATCTATTGACAGTGAATTCATAGAAATATCTGATTAGATTGATGATAATAATTAATTGGATTTCTCTGTAGAAATCTGTATCCCTGTGAGGAAAAGAAAACACGCAGCTTCAAACACTATTCTAACCCAGTATCCAAAGAGGTTTTGTATCAGTAGTTTCTGGGTGTATGGAACACTGATGAAAGAAATGCTTAAGGGTGCTTGTAAATATTGATAAATATTGATAGATATTTTGTAAAAAAAATATATCAGGATTACAGTTTATTTGTAATAATAAAAAAACTACTTCCAATATCAATACCTAATTTAACTATTTCCAATACATAAAAGTGCAACATCTTGCAGAACATACATTATCAGTTGTTCTGTGCCAAAAGATAATGTATACACAGGTAAGTTAAGTTCTTTATGAACTCCTGGATGAGTAACACTTAGTTTGATGTGTCCAGTATGATTCGTAAGCTAGTACATCGCATACAATAGGTGTAAAAATTTGTAAAAATTCTAGTACTTGTATCTGTCTAAAGTAATACTTAATACAAACTCAGGTAAAGCAATTTGCATTATTATATAAATTATATGGAATTAGTTGTAAAATAAATCGCTTTAAGCTACCTGATAATTCTTGTTTGATACTGAACAGTCTTTTTAATAAGTTTGTCATCTGTAATTATTAACAAACTTATATAATTATTTTCATATCTGTTATTTTTACTCAACAGTAAAATTGAGTCAAAGATTTGGACTGATAAATTGAAGGTAGAGATCTTTAAATCCATGATATGAAGTAATAAAAAGACCTATTAGCAATTAAACAACTTTAAACTGAGGATATATGCTCCTGTTGAACTCTGCATTGCTCCACTTTCTTATAATTAGTTGCTGAATGTATGTATATATAATTTTATGTAACTTCTACTGAGATTTAATATAGGGTCTATTTCATTTCCACCAGTCGGATGGATACAAGCCTTCTGTCCAGAAAAGGTCCTACAGTCCATCCACTGTCGAGATGACTCACTAAGTATATTTTATTAATTAACCCTTTGATTAGCATTGACATACTAGTACGGGAGATTGGCCTGGTAGTACGAGCATTCTCCTATATGAATATCTTATCATTTCTCTCAGATTAGCATTGGCGAAAATTAGAAAATGAAAAAATTCAAAAATCTTTCAAAAGTATGTTATTAATCACTTAAACATTAGTTTATGACAATCCAAATTTTAAATTTAGTAAATTTGTTAATACTTACTGTGACAGAACGTTTTCAATAGCTAGTTGGCGATCTTCATCAGTGTCTTCTGCTTGGAGATGTCGGGTCAAGCGGTAACGGTTTTAAAGGTAGATTTTCGATAGTATCAAAGAGTATGTGTGATTTATATTGTGTTTGTTCGTTTAATATGTTTGTACTTTGTGTGTCTGCAAATTTTAGAGTTGTGGGTGAAATAGTTTTGTTTGGTGATGGTTTGGAGGATGTTTATGATTTGCTTCCAGGGGCTTTATCAGGACATGTACATATTGCTAATCAAAGGGTTAAATAATTAGTATATTAATTAACTAATTAAAATCTTTTAACCATACTTAGGTATTTATTTTAAGATGAACTATAAACCTTATATTGTAATTTCACCTTTTTATTAGGAACCAAAGATATATTGTAACTTATTAGAATCATTGTAATAAGCCTGTAAACTATTCATATGTTTGCTTCAGTATAAGTAAAAGTTGTTTCATCTGAGATCTTTTAATATCTCTTAATGAAGAAAAAAGAAGGATATTACAGTTAATGTGCTACTGTTGGTTATTGGTATAATTTTCAGATATGATTATTGTCCTTAGAATTGTGTCAACAACAATGACCTATGAAAAGTTACTTTTCCAAATTTTATTTAAAGGGGGATTACCCTAAATTTCAGTTTATAAAGTACATGAAAGGGCGTAACCATCTGACAAACGAGACACTATATGACCATCCTTGCTAGATCTTGGAAATGTGTTTAGGTCTGTTAAGCATAACTTGTAATAGTTTGCAATTTATCACTTTTAGATTCTTAACATTTTGTAAAGATTGGTTATTCCCAACATCATAAGACATTTGGATATTATATGTTTTATAATATCAACAAAAAAATGGAACTCTAAAGTGGTTCACAGAAACAAGGCTCTTCCTGAGCAGCTGTAGGAATTCTCTTTTCTTATGTGTGATTCAAGGTGGTTTTTAAGTTACTTCTGGGAACTTTATTACAGATGTACCATGAGATGGTCAATATATTTTTAAGAGAAACCAGGATATTGGTAATGCCACCTCATTTGGCTTTAGTGAATATTTTAAGTTTAGTTTATTAGACAAAGAAGATAATGTGCAACTTGTTGGTGATGGAGTTATTTTGCCTCTGGTCTAAATATCTGAAAGTTAAAGTGCCAAGTGTAGATTTCTATGTTGGCCAGGAGGAACAGTGTGAGCCATTTGTTTATTTTTAGTGTGATTTAAATAGTGATCCTGCTTTTAGTTAAGAAAATAAAGTATTTTGAATAACAGTCATAATTAATATTTACAATTAAAACAGGCTGATTTAAATGCAATTTTAGGGTACAAATTTTATTTTTAAGTAGGGGGAAAGGGTTAAGTTAAGTATAAGATTTATTAAGGCGTTTTAAGTAAATAATGATTGTTTCTTTTATTTCTGAACTTCTTATTGCTGAATATTTTTTGTGTATTTTGTAATACTTTCTTTAAATGATTTTTTATAGAGTGTAATTGTAACCCTGCTGGTGTGTTGGCTTCGTTTGCTGGATGTGGATCATTGCCATTAGGCGAATTGTGCCAGTGTAAGCCTAGAGTATTTGGACGTATCTGTGACACTTGTCGTTCTCTTTACTTCAACTTACAACCAAGTAACCCTGATGGTTGTGAAGGTAAATTATCATTAAGATTTATTATTTTATCTAATTAAAAATTTACATTGCCAATGATAGTTTACATCTTTTAATCTGGAAGGTATTAATGCTCTAAATTAAGATGAGTATGTTCTTTTTTGTTGAAATCTAGCAAAAGGAGTTTGTACAAAGATAAGTTTTTTTGTTTTCTTAACCCATTTTCTAGTTTATAACACTATATGCATACGCACACAAATACACACACATACACTTTAAACATGTTTTATGCTAATGGTATATTTTTATATAATTGTCTACACAACATTCTGATAGTCATAGTAGTTGGTGATGTTCGGATTACCACATCAGAGATGGTAATTACCACCAATCAAATTCTTTATGGTGATTGGCCCATTTTTGGTAAAGTTTTGTCTAAGAGATTATGTGTTCAGTAAGTTTTAAAAAATACTTTAAATACAATTTCTTAGATTATAAAGTTAATTATACAATTTTTTATCAAATATTTATATATGGTTATTATATATTCGTTATTATTTATTAATGTAACATAGATAATATTATTATATGGTTTAACAAAATTAATAATATGGTATTATATGGTTTAACAAAATGGCTGGGAAAAAATATTTTTAATAACAAAATTTACCTCTAGCTTTATTAAAAATTCATACTAGAGATAGTTGTAACAGGTTTTATTAACTGCCAGACAGTTTCTTCAACTTCCTGAAACTTTTTATTTAAGCCGATCACGATATTTTCTTGTTTCTCATTTTCTCCATAAATTTTCTCACTGATTCTTTTCAAATGTTGATTGGTATCTCCACTTGCATTTTGATCTTCTTCTTTGTCATTGAGGCTCCTCTCAGATTTTGTTACGAATGACAGAAAATACGCCCTTTCGTAATAGCTGTACTTTATAATTGTAATTTATCATTTAAATGCTTATGACATTTTAACCTTTTATAGCTTTCCTAAATTTGGAATTTTATATTTTACAAATAATTTTCCATTGTAACACTTGACTATAAGATCTAAGCCTGTTACTGTGTGTGTGTGTGTGTGTGTGTGTGTGCACAAGAATATACAAAACTCCTCTTAGTAAATATAGTTATCTCGCAACATAGTCAGTACTGGCAACAGTTTTACTTTATTTAAAGAAGTTGGTAAAACTATGTATATGATGTGGTTAAAAAATAGAATATAAATATATTTAAATCTGTCTATGTAACTTTTTGCAGACTGCAACTGTAACCCAGCTGGAGTTTTAGGAGGAATTGGTGAATGCGATCCTAAATCAGGTCAATGTGTTTGCAAGCCATCGGTGACTTCTCGTAGCTGTGATACATGTGTTTCTGGTACTTATAACTTACATGAAGAAAATCTTTTTGGATGTACAGGTAATATATTAATTAATTATTGTTTTGTATTATTGTAATATGAGGGCTATTCAGAAAGTAAGGAACGTTTTTGAATAAAAGAAAAAATAAATACAATAAAAATTTTTTATTATATACATCTGAAAGAGCATTTAAAATACTATTTTTCTACATAGTCGCCAAACAAATTGAGACACTTATCTTAGCGGTGGACAGGCTTTGAAATTTCTTCATCATAGAAATCTGCCGCCTGCGATGTCAGCCACTCAGTGACGCGCGCCTTGAGCTCCGCGTCGTCGTCAAAGTGCTGTGTTGCTATCCAGGTCTTTGCTTGGTGCAAGGTCAGGACTATAGGGCGGATGAGGAAAACCTCCCATTTGAATGATTCAAGGAGTTCTTTGGTGCGGTTTGCTGTATGAGGTCAGGCATTGTCATAGACAAACAACATTTTTGAACTGCCCTCCTAAGGTTGCGCAAAGTTTGACAGTACTGCTCAAAGTTTATTGTTGCACCACGTCCAAGAAAGTCAATAAGAAGCACACCTTGCCTGTCCCAAAAAACCGTCGCCATAATCTGCCTTGCTGACAATGTTTGCAAATATTTTTTTTGTTTTTTGGGGGAGCTTGTGTGCCCCCACTCCATGGACTGTAATTTCGTTTCACAATTATCGTGTTTTACCCATGTCTCATCACTAGTTACGATGCGATCCAGTAGTAAATCACCATGTCTGTCATAGGCATCGAGAAATGTCAAACTAGCTTCCATTCGCTGACCTTTATGGTGGTCAGTGAACATTTTCGGCACCCATCTTGCACAAAATTTGTGATAGCCTAACCTTTTTGTGACAATTTCAAACAGCATAGTTTGTGAAACTTGTGGGAAACAAAGCGAAAGCTCCGTTATTGTGAATTGGCGGTTTTCGTGACCTTTTTTCAACTTTAGCGACCAGTTCATCAGTCACAATGCTCGGGCGTTCGCTCTTCACTTCGTCATGAACGTCAGTTTGGCCATTTTTATAATGAGTGCACTATTTTCGCACAGAAGATTCATTCATTACGTTGTTTCCGTAAATTTCACACACTTGGCGATAAATGTCTATCGGTTTAAAGTTTTTTCCAACAAAAACTGTATCACTGACCGCGCCTCACAACTGGCGAGATTTTCAATCGCAGCACACATCTTCAATTGAAATTGCGAGAAAACGGGCTACACAAAACTGTTCCCGTTGTCACAGCTGGACGCCGACTGAGTTGCCGAGTGCGCACGCACCAAATTGTATGAGATCGGCGTGCGCCAAGCAGTGTCAGACAGAAACGTTCCTTACTTTCTTAATAGCCCTTGTACATTAAACATTGTTATAATTCTACAAAATACATTCCCTAATAAATATAATGTGGTCCAAATATTTCACTAAAAAGTAAAATAAATATGATTTTGGAATTATTCTAAGCCATATGTTATTGTTATTACAGATTGTGGCTGTGACATTGGAGGCTCTGTGACAAATGTTTGTAACAAAACCACAGGTCAGTGTGTTTGTCAACCTCGAATAACTGGTCGTACATGTAAAGAACCATTACAAGCGCATTATTTCCCAACCCTTCATCAATTTCAGTATGAAGCAGAGAATGGATATACTCCAGCCTTAACTGCTGTCAGATATGGATTTGCTGAAGACATATTTCCAGACTTTTCATGGAAAGGCTATGCTGTATTTTCTCAGTTGCAGGTAATACACAATATATTTTGTAATACAATAATATACATAATTCTAATTAAATTGTAACTGTAAGATTAAATAATAATTGAAACTAACTAAATTTGCACTTAAATCTGTAACTACAATTACTATTTTGATTCTAGAATGAAATAATCCAAGATGTGCATATCCAGAAGCCATCTCTGTACCGCATGGTCTTTCGTTACATTAATCCGAACGATGAATCTGTTCTTGGAAAGATTACAATTACACCAGAAAATCCTAATGATGAAGTTCAGCACTACCAGGTAGTATTCAAGCCTTCTCGCACCCCAGTCTTTGTTACTGTGTCTGGAGCTACATCTGCAATTCCATCTCCATTAGTTATGAACCCTGGTCAGTGGACTGTGTCCATTATGAATGAAAAGAGCTTGTTTTTAGTGAGTATCATTCATTATATAAAAATTTCTTTTGAACCTTCTTAAGCAATTAGCGGAATATTCCGCAAATCGTAAATATCACCACCTTGCTAAGCAGAATATTTTGCTATTGCTTATGATAAATCATTATATCAAGTAAAGTTCAGAAAAACATCAATAGACTGCATTAAAATGTTTCGTTGGTGTTTGGGAATCATGGTGTTAGAAGTATTACTTATTTCACCTATTGGCAAAAATTTATGTTACATGCAGTTGGTTATTTATGCTACGTATTTATGTTATCTGTAGTTTTTTCATTCCCTTTTTTACACATTTACTTTATGAATTTTAAAGAACGTTATTGATTTTCACCATGAATATTACTACAAATAATAAACATTTCTAACCTGTTTTGATTGTAACTCTGAAGATTTTCAAGCGTTATGTTAATTGTTACTAATATCATTTTTTTACAAGTGTTTTTGACTAATACCAACCCTATAACAGTAAAAAATATAAGTAATTTATTTAACAAAAAGTCATTAAATTAAGCACTCAAGTGAAATTTGCAATTCCTTATGTATCATTCAGATAGCTAAAATTCTCATGAGATTTGTTTTTTTTTACAAAAGTTAATTAGAAAATGACTGTTTAGAAAACTATATTTTTATAAATTGTAAATATTGTTTATATTAGTTTAATAGTTTTTTTGTCATCTATGACTTTAAATAATTAAAATACTTATTAAAGTTTAAAAAGAGAAATAATTTTGTAGTTGTTAAATTAAGGCTTCAGTTTTGAAGAATTTTAAAAGCAAAATTGTTCAAAGCTGTCAAACATAAAAATTAAAAAAGGTACATATGGAATATAACATCTATTGTTTAACATTTTGTTAGAGGTAGTGTAAGAACTCCTTACTTTAAAACATATTTTTCAATTTAATATAAGCATTGTACATTTGTGGAGTGAAAATCAATTACATCTTCCATTTTGTAATGACATGCCACTAACAAAAATAATAATAATAATAATTAGTAAAACAAACAATTGTGCTTATAAACAAAACATTGTAGTGTTTGTGGTTGTTGAATCAACCTCATTAGAAATCAAGTAGTAGTCTTGTACTTTGTTGTGGTCCAGCATGTATCATTGGTCATTTCATCCGCGCCCCACAGCATTTTGCTTTATTTAAAATTAAAAAAATTAATGTTTCAACATTCTTTTATTCTATAATAAATTATATTTATGTTTTATTCCATTTTCATTAGTAATTAAGAAACACTTAATCATTTACAGACATGCTAATTATAAGACGAAGCTTTGAATTAATTAAAACATTTATTCTTTAGAGCTTAGACATCTGTATGTGATGTAATTTATAAACATTGTTAAAAAAAATAGTAATGTCATTATTGAAACAGTTGGAATATTATAAGTTGTCAGAGAGTCTACAAAATCATTAATTATATTATTTTGACTTCATATTCACTATTTGAACTATTTGAATATTCAAATATTTTCAAGTGTTTTTAGTTAAGCATTAATTAATTTACTGAACTAAGCTGATAAATAATTTAATGTTGTAATCTGCTGTTAAAAGAAACAGTGAACAACCAATTCTTTTTTTTGGAAAAAATGCCTTTTCCACACATATTAGTTGGACAAAAACAAAAGGTCCAATTTTGATCAAAGTTTTAATTATACACTGAAAATGATTTTCTTTACACCTTTCTTGGTTTTTGAATATGTTTAGGATTACTTTGTTCTACTGCCAGCTGCATTTTATGAGGCTACAATACTTGTAAATCAAGTAACTTCACCTTGCCAATTTGGAGACCAAGGAATTTGTCGACATTTCCGCTACCCTAATATTTCACACTTCGATTTAGTTTATGGGAATGGTGGCTATGTTGGTGATGCCAATGATCGACAAGATATCAAATATTTTTACAATGAAGTAAGGAGTATAATTTTTTAAAAATAATAGATCATTGTATATAAGTGGTATTTATGATTTATTATATATTAAGGAAATAATCTAAGATAACATTTTCAGTTACACTTCGATAACAATTGCCTAGCATAGTTGAAAACATTTAATCGTGAGTGATTATAAAATTAATTTTGTTATAAGTTAAAAAAAAATATTGACTCCAAAATTATAATTTAAGTGTTGGGGTTCAAAATGACAGTAACAGAACACAAAAATCTTAAAATCCATTGAAATAAAATGAAATACTAGAAAAATTTGGTTAAAAAATTGGAATATTTAATTAATATTATTTTAAAAATTTTTGTAAAAGAGTATATACAAATTATGCAAATTAGTCAGAAGAAAATTTCAGAAATTAATAAAATAAGAGGATATAGTAATGTGCAGAAAATAGAATACCAAGTAAGTAGGATTTATTATATATACTAATAATGAACAATAGTGTAGCTGGAATAACCAAAAGGTATTTTTTAATAAATTTTTATTAAAGTTGATGTCTTGTCATTGAAACACAAACTTGAAACACTCTAGTAACATTGTGCATACTAATTTTATATTTAAAATAATCAAAAGAAAAAAGGCATGGCAATAATATTCCCCCACAATTTAAAAAAAAAAAATATAGAGGTGAAAATTGTTTATCTTGACTTGATGTCCGAATGATGCCTTATGGTAGGTATTAATACAGCTGTAACTTAGGAGCAGTAATATTTTCAATAAAAGTTGTTTTCCTGTAATAAAATTACTAATAATACGGTAAAATCTACAAACCTTTAAATATAAAAACAAGTTGTTTTATGCTAAAACAATTCTTATTTTGAATGTAATATGGAAAAATACTTCAGTTCTTCCTATATGATATAGGAGTGAGAGTTCCTTTTGCAGTGAAAGGCTGTTTCCCTTCTACCTCCTTTTATCTTCCTGTTACTGCAAACTACACAATCCTTAGAACTACTTTTATCATTGGAAAAGATTAAATGTAATTTCCCATTCAGTTTTTCTTCTTTATCAGTAGTTGATGGCCAACCCCTCTTACTATATGGGTTATTCCTGATATCACCAATGCATTCTGTCACGAAGTTTTGGCGAAACTATATTTGTTTAACAGTATTTTCTCTAATACCTTTTTTTGTTATTATAGATATTAAAACTGTTTACTACAGCTACAACTAATAGCCAGAAAAACATTTTCCTCCACCATTTATTTGTTCGTCTCGTAAAACTGCACGGTTCATTATATCTATACCACCCATAAACTGGTTATATTTACAAATACCTGTTGGTTTAATTATTTTGTTTATGAAACTGAACTACATTCTAATAAATCAGGATCAAGTAAAAGATCAGGAATTTCAGAATAACTAATTGCACGTGAAGCCACGGCAAACTACGAGTAAACAAATAACTGGCAAAACTGTAACCTGCTTGCAGCTTACAACGTAGCGGCAAACTAGATTTTGTGATGAATCACATATTCCTAGGCATTTTCAACTTAGTTCACATTATTTTCAATAGAGTGTAGCACCAAACGGTAAAAGATTGAATGTCGTGGGCTTTGCCGCAGACGAGTTATAGGCATTTGAAAATCGTGTCTGGTGACCCCCGACATACGAGTAAACTGCTATATACGCTTGGCGGGGCTCCCCCGACAGTCGAGTGCTAAGGGTTAATATTATAACGTTTTTGATAATGTTAACTTAATTATAACTTTATTATTATTTACTTTTTTCAAGTAGACAAAGTTAAGACTCCATATTAGCTGAACATTTTTAATTAAACGTTTATTCTTCTGTTATAGGAAGCTCTACTCTCTTCATTGAATCTTCTTCCAACACCATTACTCATTCGTGAACAACCAGAACTAAACTTTGGGCTAAGAGTGACAAAACCTGGACCCTATATTATAATCATTAACTATATAACACCTCATAGTTCAAAAGCCACTTCTACTATTCAGATTGAAGCAAGAACCGAAGCTTACAAAAAGGAAGGGAAAGCAACTCTGCATCCTTGTGGTTACACTACTTATTGTAGGCAGGTAGTGGTTGACGAGAATGTCAGAGTGGCTGTCTTTGATTTTGACACAAACTCTGTCAAAATTAGCTTAAAAGTAAGTTAATTTTTTCTTATAAAAATTTCATTAGATTGAATTTACTAAGTATTCTGTTTAAAGAAACCTTCCCTGAAATAGTTTAAACTATCTCACATTGTCCTAATGTGTCCTATTTTTAAAAATATTATCTTTAATTATTTGAAAATTACACCTAAACAAATGTGTAAAACATTGTAAATAGATGATTTATTTGAAAATTCAAAAAGTTGTATTAAAATAATTAATCTAAATGTCTTTACAATGTTGTTATACAGAGTTAAAAAGTAAATTTCATAAACCATACAAAAAAAGTAGAAGATGGTTCACTTTAAAGGCATTCTAAAAATAATTATAATGAAAGACTTATACTAGTTAATAAGCTTTAACTTCAATGGTCATATATTTTAGTTATTGGGCACAAAAAGTAAGTCTAATCATTTGAAAAATACTGGTTAAATATTCACATATACATATACATTTTTGAAAATATAACGAGTAAAGTCTCCACATCATCAGACTAAATTTCACATACTCTTACTCACACAAACAGTAATCCTTAATGACCTGCATAAAAGATAAAAGCTTGTAATATCATCTGTTCACAATTGGTGATTTATATAAACACTTAAGACTTTTAAATTCAATTATTATTGCAAAAGAATATTCTTTAATAATAAATTATGTTTTTTTCCATAATTTTGATAAAACAGTTTTAATTTTCATAGTACATGAAATAACAATAGCAAACTAGAGGGTTTATATAATTAATGCAATGTTGGTTACTAAATGCTTTGTAATAAATGTTGAGGAAATCTTAGATATTTCTAAAAATTATCTTTTAGAAAAAAATTATTGGTGTTCAAATGCTGTCTATTCCCAGCATAGGTATTACATAGGATATAATACAAATTTAGTTACAAATTTTACTGCTGACATTGGATTTCTTGTTTTGTTGCAAATGAAATAATGATTTAACATAAAATTAATTTTACAAAAAAAAACATGTCTCTAAGGCTTTAAAAGTTGAAGATGTATTTGTCTTAGTTATAAAAAATTCAGTAACAAACATCAACTATTAAGTAAATAACAAGCTTGAAGAACTTTTTAGTGAAAGTAAAAACTAAAATAGTATACCTACCTCAATAAACTACATTTAAAACGGCAAAATTGTCTATTTTTTCATTATATCTTAGTTATCAATATTACTTGTTAGTTCTGTTGTCTATACAATATTTTATTACACATTATAAATAAATAAAAATAAATTTCATTATAGCAAGAAATTTTATCAGTTTTAAGGACCTGATACTTCCTAATTCATACTAATTAAAATAAACCTATAAGTGCAAACACTTTATCTGTGCCCATAAAAAAAATATCTATTGAATAATTGTTTGGCATAATATGCAACTGTTGATTAATATGGATACAGTAACAATTGTTTATAAGTGCTTTTTTGCAGTGATATCAATAAGTATATGATATTTTATGCCAAAACACATTTGCAGTTAACTAAACACAAAATGATAAGACTCAAAAACCACAATGAAAGTAATTAATTTACTATAATCTTAAATGGATCAAAAAATACATAAATTATAAAATTTAAATCAAAGGTGATCGTTTTTATTGCAATCCATGCAATTATTAATTGGGTGCTTGAGTATAAAAACTGTAAATCAAATTATCTGTAAACAGGTTTCTATCAGGCTTTGCTGAATTAAGATAAAAATACCTAACATATAAAAGATGGTCTTAGGTCCTCTACCAAGACAATGCACCAGCACACAATGTTCTATAAATTTAGGATTTTTTTAATTAAATATAAAACTATTGTGTTAACAACATACACCTTATTCTCAGGAGTTTGGTCAATTTCACTTTTTTTCTAACTCTCTAAACATGAAGATGATTTATTAGAAGAATATTTTAAAAATTGTTGAGCAACATATGTTTTCACTTTGTGAATTAGTTGTCCTGGGTTGAAGTTACCTTTTAGTAAGTGCAAATAGTCTCTAAAACATTACAATTAAGTATCTCAAAATCTAACCACTTTTACAACTCAATGAATGTTTTATTTCTAATAATAGAATATTAAATGTCTTGCTTGTTTGCAAAATTAAGTTTATAATTGCTAAGTACAGTAGAGTTTATATTTTCTAAGCGCCGAAAATCCAAAGTAATTGGGACATTTAGGATTTCTGAAAATATTCCAGAAATCCCTAGTTGCAATAAAAATAAACACTATATACTTACATATGTACATACATATTGTATTTTGATTTATTTGTATCTTTAAATCCAGAGAAATGCACTCGTTTTACAAAAACAATTTACTACATATTTACAAATGTATGTATATAGATACACACATTTGTAAATATGTAGTGAATTAAACACAATAAAATAAACACAACTACAAAATCAGTAAAATATTTTATTTGAAAAACTTGCTAATTTTGGGATGTGTGACTTTAAAACTCGTTTTCTGCCAGCCAAAACCTCTATTTTGTTAAGTAGCAGGAGTTGAGCTTGGCTGCAGTCAGGCTCCTCTTCGTACCAAAACATCACTTTCCCTAACAACATAAAACCATCAGAATGCGAAGGTATGGCATTGTCTGCTGCGTCTTCTTCGCTGTCACTGCTTTCTTGATTTTCTGGCTCTTGCAATGAAGATATGTCGTTATCAGGATGCAGGATTTCATAGCCCATGTTAATTTTATCAAAATCCCACCATTCCACTGGGTTAGTGTTGTCGGATTCTTGAAAGCCTGGAACCGACTGGCATAACATGACCACCTCTCTCACAATTTCAAGCATCTAAGACTGATTTTCTTCGGTCTCATCATCCAATTGGTCACTTTCTGGCCAAAGCTTATTCCAAGTTTTCTTTGGTTAACAAGTCCCATAAATCTGCTAACATGTAGCATTAGTCTTATAGGTTCAACTTTTTTGAAAACTGAACGACACTTTCGTTATTATTTTCCACCAAAAGATGCTTCTGCAGCACTTGTTTCTTGTACATTCTTTTAAGTTTTTCAATATCTCCCCAATCTATTGACTGAATCAACGGTGTAACATTGGGGGGAAGAAATATCACTTCAAATCCCACATAAAACCTCATCAGATGGATGTGCATTGATCATTAACACTTTTCCATGAATTTTTTTCTCTTTGAGAAATTCCTAACATTTGGAATAAAAATATTTGTATACCAGTCTGTAAATATTTCACTTTCCATCCAGGAGTTTTTTTTATGTTCTGTACATCATTGGCAGCTTCTGTTGTATGATAAGCAGAGTCATGTTTTTAAAACACCTTGGTTTTTTGCTTTTGTCAATAATGAAAGTGCATGGTCACCACTAGCCTTTGCACAAACCATCCCTGTAACAAGCTTTTTACTAACCCTAAATCCTGGTGCTGTTATTTGACGACAAAAGGTAAAGGATTTTTGCCGTAAAGTGTTTTAGTATATCCCAGTTTTGTGGCAGGTATACATCTGCGGCAGGTATATCCCAGTTTTGTGGTAAACATCTTCTCTCTTAAAACCATTGGTAAATACAAAATTCAAAACCTAGTTTTGAAATCTTTTGCAGTAGAGCAGTCAGAACTTGGATCCCCTAACTTTTTGTTAAAATAAAGAGCCTTTTCACAGATCAAATATCCTGATATGGGTTCCCCTAAACGTTGCCTCTGAGAAAATCATAAAACAGCATCTTCTAGTGAACTGCCATTTGCAGTTCTTGCAGTTTATCTGACTTCAGACCCATCATCTGAATCTAACTTAGACGCAAAAGTCAGAATGCTACTTTTTTCTTTTTAATGTCCCAGATGGTAGCTTTAACCACTCCATAATGTTTTGACAAAGACGAGTCACTTTCACTTCTTTAAAGTCATGTTTTAATATTTTGAGTTTGGTTTCTTTAGTTTAAAATAATAACAACAATACAACACTGTACAAGGCACACACACAGTAA
Organism: Prosapia bicincta; assembly: GCA_036971475.1. NCBI lineage: Eukaryota > Metazoa > Arthropoda > Insecta > Hemiptera > Cercopidae > Prosapia > Prosapia bicincta. The sequence continues at coordinate 402,791,052 of JBAIZL010000002.1, read as the reverse complement.
CTAAAATACAAATAATGTATGCACTACAAACTGCAACAAGCTATTACAACTACACTACTAAACAAGTGAAGCAACTGAAATGACAGGTGACAATGATACAACATCAAAAATGATGTTTCAAAACAAACACTCCTAAGGTCATTGTTCTCTCACAGAGCTGTGGGAAGGGGAGTGGACAGTTCAAATAAAAACACTCCTAAGGATATGGTTCTGTCACAACATCGCCGTCGTGCAAAATATAGTTCACATGTTTTAAGAAGGTGTTTTTTAAGAAGGATTTTTAACATTTCAGATTTTTACTTTTGGATAATTGACTTTCTGTTGCATTAGATTCTCCATCTATCTTAATCTCATTTTCTTGGTAATTTTTATTAAAAGAATGATTAATTTCAGGGAGATCAAAATCCAAATGTTGGAATAGAATCAATAGTGGCAATTCCTGAGCAAGATTGGCACCTTGACTATATTCAACCTAAACCAGCTTGTGTTAGAAAAGAAGGTAAATGTATACAAGCACCGTTTTTCACACCAGGTAGTAGTAAAAAGGTAAGTGAATATTTTTTAAGGTAATTTTATAATAAATGCTTCTTACGATGCTTGATTCCATTTTAAATTTAAGGTACTAGTAACCCAACCTGTTACTTAATATTGTTAATATATACATTTAAACTGAAAAAGTAACCAGTTGAAAACTTCAACTGTAAGATAGGCACAATCTCAGTAATTAGCTCTTCCAGCTCTTCTTGCTTCAAATCTTGATTCGCACATTGTGAAAGATTGTCGGTATCTTTACTACTAATGTCTTAAAATCCTTCACTGTTAATTCATGTGCTATTGAGACAATATCAGTCCTCCAGCATGCAGCACAGCAGAACAGTCAAACGATCCTTTGCTGCCTCAAACCCAGAGCAGATTTCTCCTCCTTAGATAAGAAAGTTCGCGAAGGCATTCTTTTAAAACAGTCCAATTAAAAACTCATTCAACTGTGAAGCCTTTTTCCTAAACGAGATTTTTAAAATGCATTGAAATTGAATTTTGTGGTCCACTGATGCTGATTCACCAGCAATTTTCACATTGTGAAGAGAGAACTGTCATTTGAACTTATCAAATCACCCTTTACTTGCTTGAAAATGATTGACCGTCGGAATGTTCATCACCATTTTGAACAAAATGTTCATACAAACGCCCAGCTTTTCACAAATAAACATTGAACTCAGAGGCATCCTTTTTTTTGTGATTGATCTTTTATTTGCATACTCAAACCACTTTTTTGATTTTTATATCGTGACACACAGAGTTAACTTTTGCTGATTTACAAGTCCTTTCTCTGACACTTTTCCTTATATTTTATTCATTTTTGTTTATGTAAAGCACTGTTTACTTGTTAATGCTAAAATGCTTTGTGATAGGTGCTTTCACCACATTTTAATTTGTAAAAGGTCAATTTCTTTAATCAACGACATAAAGTCTTTTTACCTTTTTCTTGTCCCGATTAAAGTTTGATAATGTTATGGCTTGGATAAGCAATTTAAGGGAAAAGATAAAACCAAACAAAAAAAATTCACAAAACAATTCTACAAGTAGATGCAACGTTTCCAAAACTAGTAGACACGACAAGCGAATGCGACACCCGTTTGGTAACTGGCAGAAAACCAAAAATCTGAGTTGATTATGGCAGCCCGATACAATTATCGATTTTTGGATTTCAAAAACTATTAAATTAGCAGTAAGTAAACAATATTGATGTAAAATTTATATATGGAGTTGGATACTGGGGCCATATCGACTCATCTTTTTTTGTCAGTGACGATAACGCTACTTGTAATAAATAAGGAACGCCTGTCTTTTGAGTAGTAGGACTAGTAGTGTACAGTTGAACAAATGTTTTGGGAATAATCAGATTTCATTGTGATGAATAAGTAGTACTCTACAAAACAAATAAGACTAGAAAACATTATTTTCTATTCTACGACCTACACAGTAACTATACTATCTTTGTTTTAAAATACGATACATGTTAGTGGGATTAGTAATTTTGCCAATCGTGAATAAGTGTAAGTAGAAATACCGAACCGATGAATAGCAAGGGTCCACTGTAACAATTTTAGAAGCTGGACCTTCACATAGAGGTTTAGCTAGTGACACTGAAAATGAGTTACATTTGGAAAAGCAATCTTTAGGGGAGAACACCTCTAGTGATAGTGGTGAAGAAATGGTATTACAACCACTTTGACAGACTTCAACTGATGGCCTCAAAACCATTCGATTTAAGAAAAAAAAATGCCGTTTCCAATACCACCTGAATACAAACCAATAGACTATTTTGATATTTTGTTTGATTGTGTAATACGGATACTATTATCAGGGAAACCAAAATAATGCAGAAAAAAATTTTCTTCTTCCAAATACTAAAGTTATTTCTAGTATAACTAAGTGGAAAGGTCTGACTGCAGACGAATTTAGAGCATGGGTTTCTAAACCTTTTGGTATCACACTCCCTCTTTGGAAATGAAAGCTTCACACGCCCCCTCCACTTTATACCATAAATAAATTGTATGGGCATATAAAAAACCAAATGATATATATATATATATAGAAAACAATTTATTTACCTTTACACACTTTCTGAAGAAACATGATATAACATTTCAAGTTTTAATTTGTAAGGAAAAGTTCAACTGATAAAAAAAAATTGTTAGTGAGATGGATGAGCTTGCATTTATTTTACTCGCATGCTTATTTGAGGTTGTATTTTAGTAAGGGGACACTGCAAGTCATTAGCAACATCAAGTTTGTTCCTATATTTTGTTTTCATTGCAACAAGTCCTGAAAATGCTTTTTTTCCACAAGTAGGTGGTTGAAAAAGGCAAGTATAATCAAAGAGTTGCCTGCGATACTCTGGGACACACTTTTAAATGTTTTATCCAAATTAAAGATTTGCCCATTTTGTCAAAATTATATTTGGTAGAAGAATCATTTTTGCATACATTTTATTTAAATTTTCTAAACATCATGGCCAATAAGATTAACTGTTTAAACAAAAAATCTAAGGTGTAAATTTAGTTTTAAATTTTAATAAATTGTGGGCTAAAATTATAACTAAAAGAGAATTTATCTTATTATTTTCCAACTGGTCTCGTGGATCCTTCGACTTGTCTTCACAACCCCAGTTTGGGATCCCATGATTTAGAAATTTTATTGGATCCTTGTTAGATACAGGTACTATACAACTAAACACATTAGAATATTATTAAATTTACACACAATATCATGTTACTGGTATGTTTTTTTCTTAAAATAAACATAAAATGAAAATAATGAGTTTTATATGAATTATCCTGTACTGGATTATACAAAATATATATATATGTGTGTTTTTTGTTTATTCCACACACAAAATATTTTTTTGTTTATTACACTCATTGACATCAGTTTTTAAAACGTTTTTACAAATAAAAGTGTTTTCACACTGATGTCAGTAATGTTTTTACAATTAAAAGTGTTTTCACACTGATGTAAGTAGGACCATTTTGAAATAAGTGCAGGCCTGAAGAAATATTAATTAGTGCATTGAAGTTGCACTCCATAATCACCACTTATTCTAGACAACGTGACTACCAGAGAGCTCTCATTTTATTCAATTATTAATTGATTTGAAATACTAGACATACAAATTTGTGTTCTTGTAGTATTTGTTTTGTAATCAATTTTTGCTGTTAAGTTTTATTATATTTCCTCTATAGCTTTTACTGAAAAATGTCATCATTGGTTTTGTCAATAAGAAAATATAAAAATTGGTTATACACAATGTAGGTTTACTAATAGATATGTTTAAAGAGGCCCTTATATGATTTGTGTTTCAAAATATACTCAAATCCTCATTTTAAATCACAAGTAATTAGTTTGTTTCCAAGTAAATATCATACTTGTAAAGAGATTGATTTTCTTATTAAGAGAATATTTCCAAAGATGTAAGTTGTAAGAGAAACATCATTGTTTATATTTTGTTGATTCTATCTTCACGTGAGCTACTAGTTAACACTAAAACACTTGTAAATATTTTACAAACTTGCCTATAGTAGCACTGAGTTACGGTCTGAGTTGACAATGGGACACATCTCCCAAAAAGGCCGTCCTCAACGAATATAAGAATGTGCTACTATAGGCAAGTTTGTAAAATATTTACAAGTGTATCATTGTTTAATTTTTTTACTTTATTACTTTAAAGTATAAATTTATAGGTTGTAATTAATTTACAGATTGAATTCGAAGAAGGAAATGAAATGCAACTAGCAAAAGAAATGCCAGCAGATATTATTGGTAATACTACAAAACTGATCTTCTTAAACCAAGAGGATGCCATGGTCGATGTTAGAGGGAAAGTTCCAACTCAAGGATATTACACATTTGTTGTTCATTACTACCAACCAGATTTTCCTGGTAAGTGTTGACTCGTTACACCCATCCTTTTCCTCTTCACCCATTTGACTTCTTTTGCCCTTACCTATCCAATGTTAATGGATAGGTCTGTGAGCTGTTGAGATTTAGAAGTTTCTATGTATACAGGGTGAAAATTTGATACACGCTGCAAACCTGAAAACAACCAGCTGAAAATACATCGACTCATCTTACATCCTGACGATGACTAGCCTAATGAAAAAACAACCAAATATGACCCTACTTTATATTACCTGATTAACTTCAAGCTTCTGTGAACTACCAAGCAGGATCTGCTGGTGGAATACATCCCAAGACTTTTTAAAAAAACCAACTCATTCAATGCTCTAGCTCAAATTTGTACGAATTCCCAAGGGTGAATTTTTTAATAACAGTATCCCTATGTAATAACATTGTGTTACATTTATGTTATGTTTTAAGGTGGTAAAACTACAAGTTTTATAATTTGGTTCCACTGGAATTTGGGTTACTAATTAATTAAAACTTTTAACTAATTTAAATTACCTTTTTATAACAAAAATTTATCTCTTACTTATATCAAATTTGTTTACATTAAGTTTCCAAAAATATATAAATTGAATGGTGACAAGAAAATACAAAATTATTGATATAATTATTCAAAACTACTTGAGAATTTCTTTGAGTCTTTTTATTTTATCTGTCATTAATAAAGATCATAATTTATTTTCTGGCATTCTCTGTACACCTGTTTTTGCTGATATTTGTTTTTGTATGCACATATAATTTTTACAAAACCTATTGCTTATTGCTTAAGCATCTTGTAACTAATCGTGCCATGATATATAAAAATGTAAAAACATATACATTTAGTTTAATGAATGACAAATGAATCATTTAAGTTCAGTTTCATTTACATTAAATTATTAAAATTTGTATAAAGGTTACCAAAAGTTTTGACAATACTTTTTGAAAAATGGTTCTTATTTATAATCTTTTGAGTACTCAAAACCTTTCTGCCTTCAATTATTTTTATCTAATATTTCTGAGATATTTTTAGTTACCTGATAATGAATAGTTCTTTAATTTTTGTTTAACTACTGAATCTATTTGTTAACTACTTTATGTATGTAAATTTATTTATGTTAATCATTATTTCATTAATATCGTATATAAAATAATGTTTTCTTGTACAAATTTTAGGCTTTAAAAAGTGAAGGTAAAATCATCATTCCAATAAATATTTCATGTTTTTATATTTTAATTTATTAAAAGTTTTATATTTAATCTATATGATTGTACGGTACTGGGCTATAACTGATTTAACTCTGAATTTCTTACTTCCATGATTTCTTTCCCCATTGATGAGGATCGACAAGGCTAGTCTTCTATTGGCGGCATGTTTGCTCTTTTCAACTTAACTTTTTTTACGACTTTAAGATAAATAAATTACATCTATTCTACTGTGAAATTGCTACATTACCAAGGGATATATTACAAAAGTAGAAATTTATTGTAGTTGCCCTCTAAAATACATGGTTTACACCACCAGCCACACATGATTTCACTTTTGACTTATTATAACTTGGAATCTAAAAATAGAGTGTCTCCCTTGTTTAATTTCCCTCCAGTGTCACTTTCTCCTCTTTACGATTACTTATTTAATTTTTTATTTATAATTAGACTGTAAGTTTTGCCATCTCTAAGTTATGTTGAGGGTGATTATACCATGATTTCAACATCACTTAATTTTGGCATACTTTACTTAAAATTTTACATAAAAAAATTAATGAAATAATATTTTTCTCCAAATTTCAAGATAATATTTGACCATCTCAGTGCATATATATGTTGTATAGTTTTGGTAGCAAAACTAAAGAAAGAAAATGAAAAATAGGGTAGTTCAAATCATTTGCGGTTACACTAAAAGTCCGGAAGACCACCCACGCTTTGTTGGAGCAGTATGGGGTCTGCTTTATTAATAAGAAAAAAAAAACACTGAATTTAAATTTAACACTAAACGTGAATTAAAAGAAATAGTTCAATTTTATGAGTGAAGTTAAGCCTACGCCACTTACCATTCCAAACTGTAGGAGGTTCTTGAAGAGCGGTGAGTCGTTCGACGAAACAGGCCTGTTTGGTGTCTAGCAGAGATGAAAGAAGGTTCTCGACGAGTGGCATGAACTACAACTCATTTAAGATTATTGTAAAGTAAAATCACTTCAAATAGTCACTACAGAAAAGCTTTAATCAACACTTGATAATTCACACACGAGGTTAAAGAGTTAATTGTCTGCGGTGTAATGAAATACCACGCGGCTAACCTAACAAATTACACTTGTATAAAGAAAGCGGTTTCAAACAGTTTTATCGCGGCTAAAATCGTTAATTCATAGTTAGAACGCATCTAAAACATTAACTGAACATAATCAGTAAGCGGGGTAATAATCAGACGCGGTTTAAACCCGATGTAATCGGCTAAAACACTTGAACAGAAACCAGCAATGCCGCACTAGAAAGCCATGTTGCAAGAAGTGTGTGTAACTTGAGAAGACGGAAATGCTAGCAAACGGTAACTAAATCAGATAATTAGTCTAAAACCATAGATGAATAGTCTAGATTCGTCTGGTGACTGGATCGTAAACCTAATTCTTTGCAGTAAAAGAATCCTAGATTCTGGTCGGCAATGAAAGTCTAGTAGGCGGTGGAACTTGAACTGTGATAAACACCAGCTGATTGCTAGGTTATACGAAATAACGAGAATTGTAAACAAACGTGGTCTGTTGAAAGTGAGGTTAAGGATCCTGTACTTAACATATGTTACAGTAGTTTTCTCATTTATTTACCATTATAATGATGAAAATTTCAATTCTCAAGTTTTTGAAATGAGAATTATTTGTTTAATAATAGCAAAACAACAGAGTTTTAGATTTATCCTCTATAAGAGGTAATTAAGAAAATACTTTTTAGTTGATATAGGAATGAAAATATTTTGGCTACTGTTTTTGTTCCATGGTATGCTAAATCTTGAAAGTATGAAAGGAAATGAAATCAAAATATTCATGTGTTAAATTCATTTATCTTAAAAGGCTTTGATTTTAATTTACAGAATTTAAAATGGATGGTGTAATACAAAATGGACAGTTTTATGAAATAAAACTGCCATTGAAACATTGCCCTTCAGCTTCTGGATGCCGCTCAGTAGTTCATCAGGTTGATGGGAACACTAACTTCCAGCTCATAGAAAATTTTGTACTAACTTTAAAAGTAAGTCATTTACTTTTTTCCTTTAATTTAATGTTCAGTGCAACGTATATATCACATATTTGAAAAAATTTAATTATTTTAAATAAAAAAAAGGGTGTATTACAATTTCATTATAAGAATTAAGGCACTTAAAGAAGGACATTTTTATAATAATATACAAGTATATATATATATATATATATATATATATATATATATATATGAAGTTTTCTTCATATAAGAAGTGCAACGGAAAAACAATGGATAACGTTAAATATCAAGAATATATATATATATATATATATATATATATATATATATATATATATATATATATATATATATATATATCAAAGCACAGGAACTTGTGTATTTTCATAATTTTTCTAATAATAGGCTAAATAAAATTGTTCAAAAAAATTAATAATACTATTGTTTATATGTAGGACCCCAACAAGAAAAGTGTCTGGCTAGATTATGTGCTTGTTACTCCATCAGATGAATATACAGATAAAATAACTCAAGAAGAACCTTTAGATCAAACTATTGATTTTATTTCTCAATGTGGGACCAATCATTTCTACATGAATACAGACATTGAAGGTTAGTCTTATTTGTGAATATCTTCTGCTCTCTCTCTCTCTCTCTCTCTCTCTCTCTCTATATATATATATATATATATATTGCAGAAAATACATACATACCTACTTATATTATGGGTTGTGTGTAATATTTAAAACAGTAACAAATTATGTAATATTTTTTTAATACCTTTTAAAAAAAAATAATATATTTTTTGGACATGAAAGGTAAACTTTTATTTATTTTAAGTTTTTAGATTTTAATAATTTGACAATTTTCACTATTTTGTGAATTAATATAATTTTGGAACTCTTCTATATAGTATTCTTCTATACTACAAAATAGAGACTTTAACATCTTAGTTGTTACTGAGTACAGTGTTCAATATTGTTATTACTGTTGTTTATGTAATGTAAACTACATATAAGTTTAACAGTTTATAGTTTAGACAACCTAATCCTTGGGAACTGCTGCTAGTTTAAAGGAATAAATAGTGTTTTACAGCAAGGTAATTCACTGTTTTACAGAGGGGGTTTTGGTTATACGAAATTTCACAAGTATTACTTATGTGGTATTTTATACTTTTAACTTTCCTATTGATTTGTATACAATAATCATATTTTATTAACATTTGTTGATAAAATAACATATTTTATTATTAATAGCTTCATTATTCATATTGAATTATTTGTTTAATAAAGCTATATTTGAATTTTAAATCTGAAATAATTACTTAGTTTCCATTACTAGGCAAATGAATGTGTGGAAAATAAATTTTTAAAAATTAGGAAAATAAATTTGTTTTTTAAGAGAAACATATTTCCCTTATGCTGTTAATATTTTATAAATTTGAGTTTTAACTATCAATGTCTTCAAAATAATTTTTTTTGAAAGAATTTATTGAATTTAATGTTTATATAAACCTGATAAATGTTCCTCTTGAACTCGAGTCTGACATGAGTTGTTTATTAACTTAGTGATGTTCTAATTTAGAACTCAGGTTCCGAAATTTAATTTAACATCTTCCTTTTATTAATAAAGTTTATTATATTTAATCTCTTGTTATTTTATTAGTTTGGAATTTTGATTTATGTTTTGAATCACATATTTCATGGAGTCGTTTCAAACTCTATATAACCGAACTGTTTACAGCTTTAGATATTACTCAAATGTTGTTAATTCGTCAAGGCTGGTCTCTCTAAAACTGATACTTCTAGCCTAGGCTCCTTTTAACCCTTTACCGGTCTCTACCATGCACAAACTGTTTTTCTTCACACCATATTTAATGGATATCATGCCATATTAAAGATATGTCTGTTTGCTTTGACGATCTGTATAGAACTCCTTGCTAACTTTTGACATGAGTTTACTGGTAAGTTTGCTCTGGCTTCAAACCCCTGATGTCATTAACTCTTTCATTCCAATTCAGTTAATTTCTCAACAGATTTTTGTTTATTTTAATTATTTTACATTTTAATAAGATGGGTTATTTCATGAAATGTATTCATTTAATTTCCTGATGTTATTTCAATAATTGCTCCATTTTTAGATGTCTTCATTTGCTAAATTCCTTTTCAGACAATTCTTGTAGACATTAATTATAGATCCTTAGACCCTGTTTGATACATTTTCACTAATCTCCGTGGAAGTTTAAATCATTCAATATGACCTTATCCATTTTTATCATCTGCTTTAAAGCTATTAGTTCTTACAATTGTTTGTTCTTCCCTACAGGCTACATATTATATTTTTTCACTAAACACTTTTTAAATTTATATTTTCTGTTTAACGATCTAGGCTATGTGCATAAATTAAGTTAATCTAAAGAATTTTACAATACTAATTTAAATGTTGCTAGGTCCATGGTTTTAGTACTGAATGCAACAAATCTTATTTAGTGTTATTTATTTAAATTTTGTAATATTAACCATTTTTATCTACTGTACTGTTTCCAATACTATTAGATATTTTGTGTTAGTCATTCGTCCATTGAAATATGTAACAGTAGACAGGTGTCCAACCCAGTATTTATAATATGAAATAAAATAAAATTATTTCCTAATAATAAAACTTGGAAGGTATCACACTTGATGATAGTTTCCCAGAAAATATTGGTTTCTTTGATCAATAATTTCAAAAGTAATTCATATAAGATATAATAACATATAACAAGTATTAACCAGTTGAAACCATACGGTTTTATATCCTTACAATTATGTACTGGAAATACAAAAATAATTATAAAGAAACTGAATGATATTAATTAGTTGTTTATTTTTTTAAAATATTTCTTCCAAGTACCTGGTATAATTACTTTATTAAAACATTTCTTCTAAGTATTTCTACCTGATATAATTACTTTGAAATTCTGATATTGTACATTATATTTAAAGTAGTTTTAAAGTATATATAAAAGTAATTAAATATTTGATGTAGGATTTTGCCGAGACTCAGTATTTTCAATAACAGCAGCTTATAATGATGGAGCCCTTTCATGTTATTGTGATTTTGCTGGTTCCCTTAGTTTTGAATGTGATAAGTTTGGCGGACAGTGCCAGTGTCGACCAAATGTGATTGGGCGTCGTTGTGAAGCTTGTAAGACAGGATACTTTGGCTTCCCTGAATGCAAGTCCTGCAACTGTTCTTCTGTAGCAATATGTGATGAATCTACAGGTTAGTGCTAATTTCAATGTACAAGAATTCAATTTTTGGTTGAGAAATATTGATATCAATTTTGCCAACTATAGTAACTGATAATTTGTTCTAATATAGTGTATATTTAAGAAACTATAAATTGTAGCTTATGTTAAATATTTATACATTTTAGTGCATGCATTAAAAATAAATTATGCATCAATATTGCTTATTAAATACATTGTGTGAGATTTCTCTTATTCATTGCTCACGGTTCATTCTGACAAGTGAACCCCACATTACATATGACAGAAGCGGTAAGAGGAACACATGATACATCTTTGCTTCTCTTTTTTCTTTACATTTACATTTTAAATTTTAGTTAAAAAGATCTATTAATTAAAATTATTGTGACAGAGTTATCCTTAAGCTTCGAGTCCCAGGATATGATATAAGGTTGATAAAAAACATAAAAACCCAACCTTGGGGGATTGTGATTGTAGCTAATGATTGAGATATAATTACCTGGCGATTGTAGGTTGCAGATTTGATATCTTTAATTTTATTTCATACATGAATCATTAAATATATATTTTTGGTGGTTAGTTTTATAAGTAGGAAAAATTAAGCAAAAATTATTTTACAATTAGAGTAACTTTTGAGTCATGAGTCAAAGAACAATGATAAGTACCCTTAACAGGTGTTAGTGACTCACAACTTTTCAGTTTGTTATTTATTCAGCTCCTGAATAATTAATATAACTAATGACATTTAGTTTGAAAATCTATTGTTGCATGAAATGATATGTTATCACTTAATTTACTTTGAGGGAATTCATAGTGAATTTATAAAAAACTTCATGGCAATTATACTGTCACAAAATATATGTTTAATTTCATAAAATAAGTTTTTTTATGTGTTGCTATAGGTTTTCACTTCAAAAATATTTTCTCTAATACAAAATACTCCAGAAGTATCACACTCTGCAAACATATAGAATTAATATTGTAATTATGATATTCAATGTTAACGACGAATATTATAAAGTAGTATACCATTGTTACATAATGTAGAGGCAGCAGCATTCAAAAAGAAACGAAATTTAAACTTTCAGATTCTGTTACAACATGAATGACAGATTGTGGAGTAAAATTATATATAAATATAGATTTTTATTAAGTAAGGTTTTTAAGTAAGAAATATTTTTTATTTATATTAATATTTTAGGAGAATGTAACTGCCCGAATCATGTTATTGGTAAAAACTGTGATCAATGTGAACCTTATACATATGGTTATGACCCTGTAATTGGTTGCAGTCAATGCAACTGTAATCAGGTGGGCGTTGCTGATGGTAACCTTCAGTGTAATCTTCTGAATGGAGCCTGCAGGTATTTCAAAGTCTCTTAATTACTTTAATATTCTTATCTTTGCTAGTTAACAATTTTTACTTTTGGGCTATTAACTAAACCCACCGTCTTATGGAAATACAAAACCAACGATTTGAATTGTTTGTAGCTTTAAAAAAATATTATTGATTTATTACAGAACTGAGAAAAAATGATTGCAAATGAAATTGTTTTAATGTTAAACGCATGTATTAAATTATGGGATATTTTGGCAGGCCACAATACGAAATGTGTACGATGAGAGATATTTCATATTTTCAATTTTGACATCTGTATCCTACTGAAGTTTGCAAAAATTAACACTTTCATACCTATTCCAGAGTATAGGTGTTGCGTCAGTATAACTCGGGGTCCTGTATTTATTCCACAGTAACTTATTGTCTCAATATTTTCAGTTTTTGGCGATATTTTGTGTTAGATTAGCTATTTTATTTTATATGTCTGTATTGAATAAGACGCCTAAGTTCTTGTAAGAGCTGACACTAGTTTTACAGTTCTGTACACTAGAAGTCTGCATCAGTACACTTTCCATTCCATGTTTTGCTTCGTGTTGCCAATTTCGTTTCACCAGCTTCACATCCTAGTTACAGTGGTCTCAATATGAAGTGTTAACCGCCTCATTTAATTAGTCTGTGTTTGACGTTACCTGTAAGAGATTTCTATGATCGCTCTGCATTGGTGTACAGTATTTTTGAAGTGAATAACCACATCTAATTAGTGAAAAGTGGCTTGTAAAGATTAACCTCTAAACTGCATGTGTGTTTTGTTAGACCATTTAGTATATACTTTTATTGTTTTAAATTATCACCTGAAAGTGCTTAATTATTTTGTTACACTTTTATTTCATAAAATCGGCCTCATTAATTTAATACAATTGGCCATCTGCTATTCCGTATCAATTTGTTGTCTTGGTAATTGGCAGCAGTCACATATGAAATTGACATCACACTCTTGGGTGTTGATAATATACACTTGGATAATATACACTCTTGATAATATACACTTGGGTGTTGAACTAAGCAGCCTTTCATTTGGTTTTCACATTGTGTCTGTTCATTTTTTTATATTGGTTATACTATTTTGGCTTATACTTGAGTTTTATTTTTAGTGAAATAGTAATAATATATCTAGGTTTATGTTTTAGTGTGTTGATTTTATCTATAAATTACATTTGTTGAAATTATTTTTATTCTGAATACTTTAAATTATAAAAATTTTATAAACCATGAAAAAAATTAGTTTGATTTTTTCATCATTACATATATGTAAAATTTTAAATTTAAATAAATTTTTAAAAAAATTAGTACTTCAATTTTATTTACTAATACGGCGTTTGTTTTAAATATTTGTTTATGTATCCACAGCACTTAACCCACTGTGGATTAATATATATCTGTTTCAAGTGACCTAGCAGGTTCGAATTCAGTTGCCATGGCAACTGAATTATGTTGAATATCAACATTAATAATTTTAGATGTATTGTTATAAATAATGATTATACAGTGTAATCTCGTTATAACGAATAGCAATATAATGAAATTTCCCGTATAACAATTTTTCTATTGCGTTTTGTTTGGTTTGCCATATGTATTTATATACAACTTCGTTTTAACTATATCATAATATGTAAATTTCAGTATAATGTGATATTTTGACACTACAAAAATATAATTACAGTTTCTAAAAGGTCAAGGAAAATACAAACAAATATTAAACTACTAACACCAGGTAAGAAAATATATTTAAAAACAACAAAGTATAATTAACATCATGGTAGGATAGCTAGAAATTTTCTTTCGGGCCTGGTGGTAATGATATTATAGGGGACTGGTACTATTTTTCTCCTCCTGGAAAGATTTTTAAAAATTTTAAAGATTCCAAATTAAAGAGTATTTAATGAACAATAAATTTAAATATTTATAAATTTGTTTTTATGTTGTAAATTAGTTTGACGGCAAAAAAAACAAGGTTTAAAAATTAAATTAAAAATATTAATTTTCATAAACTACATTCTACAAAAAAATATTGAATGTACAAGACTTCTTTATGAATGATTGCTAAAAACTTAACCTTCTGTTGCATTGAATAATTCTTGGATATAAGCAGTGTCTAAGCCATCTAGCGGCTGTTTGTTTTTTCTCAAATATTTTTCTTATGTCAGACAAAAAACACACATTGAAGTTCTTTCCAGATATTTTATATGCATATTTAATAAATACTACCATTTTTCTGTCATTTTGTTTTATATAAAATCATCTCAAAGTTATAATATATACAATTTATGTATATGAAATTTGTGACAACACTTGCCAATTAAAAGTGTTCTTTTTAATCAATAAACAGAACTTGCAGTTTTTGTGGTTCATCTTGAGGTTTTTCTTTAATTATATTTTTGGTATTAACTTAGCAAAAAACCACCATTTGCTGATATTTTTCAACAGTAAAACTACTTACTGTAAAACAATTGCTGTAAGTAGTGGTTTTTTGCCAAGTTTATACAAAAAACGTAATAAAAAGACACTTTATTATCATTCTATGGAGGTTTAACCTCTAAAATCCCCTTCTTGGACTCCTACAATAGTACCAGCTGTTGTGGATTTTTTTAACTAAAGCATTCTGGTAATGTCAGTACCATTTCTTGTTAACCAGAAAACCAGCTTTGGTTAAAACAGACAGCTAGTCTATAAAGATGTACATCAGAAAATAAAAGTTCATGGGACAACTGATTATCAGTTTTGTATACTAAATTTGATTCAAAACATTTAAAAGGGTTAATCACTATTACATTAGCTTATGACTATCTGAACTTTAAATTTTGTAAATTTGTAAAAACGTACTGAGACAGAACGTTTTTGATCGCTCTGTGGCGATCTTCATCACTGTCATGCCACTGATCAGTGAGATGCTGATGAAGATCGCCATGGAGGAATCAAAAAAATTCTGTCTCAGTGGGTTTTACAAATTTATAAAATTTAATGTTTGGATAGTCATAAACTAATGTAAAAGTGTTTAACTAAGTTTCACCGAACGTAATGGAGTATTAAATTCAAGGATTTAAAATGGATTTTAAAGATATGTTTATTTTGTTTACAGCATTTTTAGTTTAATAGAGTCGGCAGATATATATATATATATATATATATATATATATATATATATATATATATATATATATATATTTAGGTTGGTTTTGGTTGGTAAAGATTATTTAGATTTTTTGGACTAAGAGACTGACAGACTTACCTTGGTAAGAGTCCACACTGTAGTCTTGAAATAGAAACACATAAAAGCACTTAAACAATGATATATTTCAACCACACAGTGGTCTTTGTCAATCGAAGAGAAAACACAAAAAGAAATATGAGAGAATAAAATAAATACAAGAACTTGTACAGGTTCTTGTATTTATTTTATTCTCTCATATTTCTTTTTGTGTTTTCTCTTCGATTGACAAAGACCACTGTGTGGTTGAAATATATCATTGTTTAAGTGCTTTTATGTGTTTCTATTTCAAGACTACAGTGTGGACTCTTACCAAGGTAAGTCTGTCAGTCTCCTAGTCCAAAAAATCTATATATATATATATATATATATATATATATATATATATATATATATATATATATATATCCATCTCCATTAGTACTCTAAAATTAAATATTATTAAGTGTTATATTTTGATATTGATAATTTATAGGAGAAAAACGAATAAAATCACAAACAAAAAATAATTATAAAAAATTATCATATAATTTCAAAATGTTTACTAATTGCCAGAAAATGCTTTTTTTGCATACATAGAAACAAAATTTATTTATAAGCATTATTTTAATATTATTTAAGAAGCAGTAACTTATAGCATTAAATATTATAGTTGAAATCATATAGGTGTAAAAAGTTTAAATTATTTGTTTTAAACAAAAGACATTTTTGTGAAATGCTTATAATAATTATTATTTGATTAAAGCTGTAAAGAAGATATTGTTGGAAGAACTTGTGATCATTGCAAATCAGGGTTCTATGGGTTCCCATTTTGCAAGGATTGCGATTGTGACTTGAGAGGAACTACATTTGACATCTGTGATCAAGTAAGAATTATTATAAAGTAGCTTACATTTAAATAATATCCGTACAGGGTGCAGCAACATTACTTTTTTTTAATACACACCCATTCACTGTGGGTTGTAGTAGATGGGAGTAAAGTTCTTCAAGAAGCTTCTTTATAATTCTTCCTATTGTCAGTCACTATTATGAGTTGGAAGTGTGAAAAGTATAGATTTGCTGCAAACCTTACTTCTAAAACCAATGATCTAATTAATCCAGCTGAAATCACACTGAAAGGAAATTTAGATAAGTATGTAAACAAGTTGGACGGATTTTTTAAAATGATTTGATCAATTGAACTTGAGTAACATTTAGTAACAATAGGAACGTATGACAGCCTGCACTTTGAAGGCATTGATGGGTGTTTTGAGAGAATAATTTCCAGTGTCTCATTAGATTAAAGGATGATTTGGAGTGAGCCGCCTGTTCCCTAGATTTGGCCTCTTGTGATTTTTTTGTTGGGTTTTTTGAAGTACTGCATTTTTGTAAACCCTTCAAGAACCCTACAAGACCTGAAGTCTAACATATAGGCAAATATGCCAACATATCTGCTGCTATACTGACAAAGCCATAAGTAGGCTTATTCAGTGTATGTATCAGGGGATGTAACCTGATATAATTTTAAAAACTGTGAAAAACAAAATTTCAGATACACACACACAACACACACACACACACACAAACACACACGAAGTTATTATTATTACTTGTAAATAATTTTTTCCACCACTAAGTGCAATAATTCTACCTTAAGTAATGAGGCCCCTTTCGGTCACTTGGCCATTGTCGAATCACTGAAAAAATTTTCACTATTTTTCTGGTGCTGATGTTCGGTCCGTGATGTTGGTATTTGTTGACGTCATACATGTTTCTTCTTGAGCCGCGTGTATAATGTTTTTGAATAGTATGTCGTCTGCATATGTTGTCTGTAGGTTCATTAAATTGTTGTGTATGCTTTTATAAATGTGGTATTTTTCTAGTGAGTTTAGTTCTGTTGGGTTATTATTTATTTCAAGTATGGTTAGGTTATATTCGTAATTTGTTATTTCATGTTTATGTGATATTAGATGTGGTACAATATTTGATGCTTTTGTATTTTTAGTTTTGAACTCTCTGTAATGTTCTTCAAATCTTATTTTAATGATCTGGTGGTTTTCCTTGCATAAAATGTGTTGCAGTCATTACATGTAACTTTGTAAATTCCTGATAGGTTATGTTTTTCTGTATTTGATTTGTGGTTTGTGTTATTAAGATATTTTATTATTTTGTTGTTTGGTTCGTATGTTGAGGAGTGTAGTATTCTTTGTTGTATATGTTTGTTAATTTTTCTATTTTGTTATTGGTGTATTTATATTTTAGGAAGATTTGTTTATTTTTATTATTTTTGTGTTCAGGTTGTAGTGTTGTGTTGGGTTAAGTGTTTTTGTAAATTTATTGTATATGTTTTTTATAAGGTATATGTTGTATCTATTTTATTATGATTTATATTTAATGTAATGTCAAGATAGTTAATTTTTCCGTTTGTTTCTGTTTTGAAGGTGAATTGTATGTTTTTGTTGAATGTATTTAATTTGTTTAGTATTATGATGTGTTTGTCGTGAATGGCTTATTTAGGAATTTTTGGACTAGATAGGAGACTGGACAGACTTACCTAATAACAATTGTCCAAAACTGCAATCTCTTGGAAATAAATAAATAGACACATATAAAAAAACTTATCACACTATTGAAATATTTCGATCAAAATTACCTTTGTCAATCAAAAAACAAAGGTGTTTGATTGACAAAGGTCATTTTGATCGAAATATTTCAATAGTGTGATAAGTTTTTTTTATGTGTCTATTTATTTATTTCCAAGAGATTGTACTTTTGGAGTATTGCTATTAGCTAAGTCTGTCAGTCTCCTATCTAGTCAAAAAATTCCTAATATATATATATATATATATATATATATTTAGGTTAGTTCTAGTGGAGCTTAAAGCTTATTTAGGAATTTTTGGACTAGATAGGAGACTGACAGACTTACCTAATGGCAATAGTCCAAAACTGCAATCTCTTGGAAATAAACACATATATGTGTTAAGTTTTTAAATGTGTTTATTTCCAAGACATTGCAGTTTTGGACTATTGCCATTAGGGAAGTCTGTCAGTCTCCTATATAGTCCAAAAATTCCTGTGTGTATGTATATATATATATATATATATATATATATATATATATATATATATATATATATGTGTTAATACTTTCAGCGCGGATCACGTATTTTTATAGAGTCACCGATACTACTGTAGAACGCAGAGCATGTAATTTTACAGGTTCGTAATTCATCGTTAATTAACGTTAATTATATTGCATTTTGTGTATTTTTACGGGTTTATTGTAACCTGTGATGTTTTTCTGAATATTAGTGACACATTAAACCACTAGATTACACGCAATGTATTACTATTGACTTATTGCCAGCTGTTTACAAAGATGATGTAATCGGATAGTAGTCGTGATAGATTTATATTGATCATGAGCAACTTTCACATAAATGACAATCAGCTTTGTAAAGAGAGGGGAAATTCAGTTTATGATCCAATTCATTAAATACGGCCTTTATTAGAAAATTTGCGTATGCGTTTTGAAAAATCATTCCTGCCTGGGGATGCACCGGACAAAGGTCAAGTGTCCTTTCAGTCAGTCGTCTTGCTACTGGCAAGTATTTTTTTAGAAAAAATACCAGTACCACCATGAAAAAATAAAACACAAAGGATGTGTAAAGAATGTTCTGCAAAGTGATCGAAATCAAATGGGAAGTCCAAAACAAAAAACATATTTTTCTGGTGTTGTGAGTGTCATATCCCATTATGCAAAGAACCATGTTTCAAGGTTTATCTACACACTAAAAATGTCAATGTCAATCCACTAAATAACTTTTGTCTATGTATATAAATAGTTGTTTTGTGTAAATAAATACAGTATAAACCTATTTAGTGCACTCTCGTTTGATTTCTTTTCAAAAGTGAGAGTTATAATATGCTATTTTTAATATATATATATATAGATTTTTTGGACTAGGAGACTGACAGACTTACCTTGGTAAGAGTCCACTCTGTAGTCTTGAAATAGTAACACATAAAGGCACTTAAACAATGATATATTTCGACCACACAGTGGTCTTTATCAATCGAAGAGAAAACACAAAAAGAAATATGAGAGAATGAAATAAAATAATTGTAATCACAGATTGTGTAGAGTAGAAATCAGATGTCACAGATGCACAGATTAAAGATATATATATTGTTTCCATGAACATATGAGTGATTATAGTTTATATAAGTCTGTCAGGGGAAAAGAGATAAGGCTAGTTGGAATAAAAAAAAAAAAAAAAAAAAAAAAAAAAAAAAAAAAAAAAAAAAAAAAAAAAAAAAGTGAATGGATTTATCTGATGTTGAGGTTAGGGGATTCTCTGGACTTGGTATACCACTGGTATGATAGTTCCCACCTTCTCAGTTCTGAGGGATTGCAATCAGGGGGGAGTGATTTAATTATTTTTGTGGTATAGCAGTCATCAAAAGTTGTGATGTTGTGACTCGCAGCATGTTGAGCTGTTGGTCTATCCATATTCATAATTTTAACATCATGTCTGTGGCCATTCATTCTGATATTCAGACCATCCGTGGTCAGGCCTATGTACTGTGCTGAGCAAAGTTTACATTGTAGCTGGTATATAACATTTTTCGATGTACAATTATGATGACCCTGTATTTTGAAGACCATTTTTGTTGTTTGGCTGTTGAAACTATTTGCTGAGGGGTGTATTGGACACGTCTTGCATCTAGGTCTATTACATGGGAAGGAGCCATGAGGAAGTTTGTGTGGTTTCTCTGCATCAGGGTCTGGTAGTTTAGGATGTACTAGGATGTTTTTCAAGTTGGGAGGTTGCTTGTACCAAATTTGTGGTGGATCGGTGAAAAGATTTTTGGTGTGGACGGAAGCTTGAAGAATTTTGAAGCCATCTCTCAATATCTTGTTGAGTTTATGTAGACCAGGATGGTAGTCTGTTATTAAAGACAGTTTATTTTGTTCTGTTTGTGGTTTATGGTGAACCGAGGATTGTGCTGAATGAATTTGGTTTTCAATGAGTTTTTTTGGGTATCCTCTTCTCTGGAAGGCTGTTGATATCTTTCTATTAAAATCTTCCAATTCCCTATCATTCGAACAGATTCTCTTACCCCTGATTGCTTGACTGTATGGAATGGATCGTTTTATGTTTATTGGGTGGTTGCTGTCGAAATGGAGATATTGTAGGTGGTTTGTAGGTTTGATGTGAATTCCTGTGTTGATATTTCCATTCTGGAGTGTTATCTCTACATCCAAAAAGGTGATGGCTGATGTAGATTTCTCCCAGGTAAATTGAAGTGTGGAGAATTGTGTCAGGCTGTCTAAAAATGTCTCAAGTGTTGAAGCACCCTGTGTCCAAATTAGGAAGATGTCATCTATATATCTATACCAACATAATGGCTGGTGTGTTTGTGTCTTTAGAAAACTTTCTTCCAACAATCCCATGTACAGATTTGCGTACGATGGTGCCATTCTGGTACCCATTGCTGTTCCCTTTATTTGAAGGTAGTTCCTTCCCTCAAACTGAAAGTTGTTCTTCTCGAGGATGAACCTGGTCAGGTTCACAAGAAAAGGTGTAGTAGGAGAAGGCTTGCCTGGGCGTTTGTTTAGAAAATTCTCTATTGCAGTTAGGCCATGTGCATGAGGGATGTTGGTATAGAGAGAGGTGACATCTATGGTGACCAAAATAGTTACCGGGAGTAGAGGTACAGATATTTGTGACAGTCGATCTATGAAGTGATTGGTGTCCTGGGTATGTGATGGAAGGTTCTTTACTAAGGGTTGAAGGTGTGAGTCGAGGAAAGCTGAAATTCTTTCCGTTACTGAATTGCAGCCAGCAATTATTGGTCTACCAGGTGGAGGAATTATAGATGACATCTTCCTAATTTGGACACAGGGTGCTTCAACACTTGAGACATTTTTAGACAGCCTGACACAATTCTCCACACTTCAATTTACCTGGGAGAAATCTACATCAGCCATCACCTTTTTGGATGTAGAGGTAACACTCCAGAATGGAAATATCAACACAGGAATTCACATCAAACCTACAAACCACCTACAATATCTCCATTTCGACAGCAACCACCCAATAAACATAAAACGATCCATTCCATACAGTCAAGCAATCAGGGGTAAGAGAATCTGTTCGAATGATAGGGAATTGGAAGATTTTAATAGAAAGATATCAACAGCCTTCCAGAGAAGAGGATACCCAAAAAAACTCATTGAAAACCAAATTCATTCAGCACAATCCTCGGTTCACCATAAACCACAAACAGAACAAAATAAACTGTCTTTAATAACAGACTACCATCCTGGTCTACATAAACTCAACAAGATATTGAGAGATGGCTTCAAAATTCTTCAAGCTTCCGTCCACACCAAAAATCTTTTCACCGATCCACCACAAATTTGGTACAAGCAACCTCCCAACTTGAAAAACATCCTAGTACATCCTAAACTACCAGACCCTGATGCAGAGAAACCACACAAACTTCCTCATGGCTCCTTCCCATGTAATAGACCTAGATGCAAGACGTGTCCAATACACCCCTCAGCAAATAGTTTCAACAGCCAAACAACAAAAATGGTCTTCAAAATACAGGGTCATCATAATTGTACATCGAAAAATGTCATATACCAGCTACAATGTAAACTTTGCTCAGCATAGTACATAGGCCTGACCACGGATGGTCTGAATATCAGAATGAATGGCCACAGACATGATGTTAAAATTATGAATATGGATAGACCAACAGCTCAACATGCTGCGAGTCACAACATCACAACTTTTGATGACTGCTATACCACAAAAATAATTAAATCACTCCCCCCTGATTGCAATCCCTCAGAACTGAGAAGGTGGGAACTATCATACCAGTGGTATACCAAGTCCAGAGAATCCCCTAACCTCAACATCAGATAAATCCATTCACTTTTTTTTTTTTTTTTTTTTTTTTTTTTTTTTTTTTTTTTTTTTTTTTTTTTTTTTTTCTTCCAACTAGCCTTATCTCTTTTCCCCTGACAGACTTATATAAACTATAATCACTCATATGTTCATGGAAACAATATATATATATCTTTAATCTGTGCATCTGTGACATCTGATTTCTACTCTACACAATCTGTGATTACAATTATTTTATTTCATTCTCTCATATTTCTTTTTGTGTTTTCTCTTCGATTGATAAAGACCACTGTGTGGTCGAAATATATCATTGTTTAAGTGCCTTTATGTGTTACTATTTCAAGACTACAGAGTGGACTCTTACCAAGGTAAGTCTGTCAGTCTCCTAGTCCAAAAAATCTAAATAATCTTTACCAACCAAAACTAACCTAAATATATATATATATATATATATATATATATATATATATATATATATATATATATATATATACATTGTAAAAGATAAAGTAATTGCATTGTTTATCAAAATAAAGAGGAAATCTGAATGATTCAGCCAGGTATGTTTCATTTTTATATCTTTTATAGGTTTGAAGATATGATTTTTTAAAACCACCCAAAAACTTCCAGCACTGTACCCAGGAAACTGGGCCAGTCCTCAAAGTGTTGAAATGGGTTTTATTGTGTTTTGATAAAAGAAAGTGATGTTGCTGCAACCTTTAATTTTGTTTCAATACATAATAGAGATAATAATACCAACAAAATATTATATCTAAATCTAAATGCATTTTTGCGAAAAAAATTGATTAATTTTGGTGTAAGAAGTAGTTGCTGTAAATTTTCTATATTTATAAATATTAAGAACAATTATATTGGGATTTTAAATTAAATTAAGAGGTTATTTTCAAGTTTTGATTAGAAAATAAGAAATACATTTAGAAATTATTTTTTCAGTCTAGACAGTTTGTTTTGTTGACACAGTTTACTGGTAGGTGCTTTATTTATTCATTCTGTTAAAGATATTTAATTTCAGTTCATCTAACTTCAGTTTAAATCTTGTTCTACCAAATTCAGTAACGATATTTTTATTGACAGTAGAAATCAGTTTTCATCTACTAAAGTCAGTAATAATATTTTTATGGACGGTAAAAATTTATTTGCATTGCACTTATTTATAACTCATCATTAATTATTGAGTAACTGAGTGAAAACTATTAACTCACTTGTTAACGAGTTTCAAAACAATTGATTCATTAATGAAGCCAACCAGTTACTCACCAACCCGAAGGAGTAGCGGGTTGTTTTTATCAATGGAATGATTTTTTTCAAAACATGTCAGCAAAAAAGTTAATAGTTTGGCCTCAGTTAGTTATTAATTATTTATGATTTATTCATTGAATTCATGATGATTATAACAAGCAACCTTATCCATAACTGTTATAATCTGCACTGCAGCTCTTAGCTCTGTAATTTATATAGATATACGATACATATAGGTATCTAAAAGTGTAGCAGAGCAATGTCACATAAAAATGAAAATCAGAGCAATCCAGATTTTTTATATATTTCCTTAAAATTTTCTAAAGTGATCAAATCATAACAATAGTTATGATTGAAACATGTCTATCCAAGTGTATTTTTAAATTACGGTAATACAATACATTATTATGTCACAATACAAATTGTTACTTGCATATTTACAGAGTAAGTTACTTGTAAATTAGGTTACTGCTGAGTGTTTTTGTAAGAAAAATGTGTATGGCCAAGCATGTGACCTTTGTCAAGATGGCTTTTTCAACATTCAAGACAAAAATGAAGAGGGATGTACAAAGTGTTTCTGTTTTGGAAAGACATCTCGTTGTACAAGTTCCACACTTTACAGATCACAGGTAAAAGGCATTATTTTTTTACTATTTTTGTTAATAAAATACTAATTTTATTATAAGTTAAATAGTAGTTCTACTGTTCCTAGCTAAACAGTTTAACCCTAGATCCTCAGTCATATTAAATATCTTAAATACAAGCCCCATTTTCTGTGCTTTGCTAGTCTTTTTTGAAAAAAATCACACAAATTACTAAATACATACCAAATGTATATTGTAGGATATGGGTTTTCTTTTTAAGAAATGTACTTTTAAATACTGATAGTAAAATTCAGATAATATCCTAGTAAATATTTGTTTTTCTAGATGTAAAAATACTTGAATAAGTGAATACGTAATTGCTTACTTGCTGACTTGTTTCAAAACATTTGTTCCTTTTACGAAGCTAACCCTCTACTTGCAGCATCAGTTAGGTATAAAGGCTCTAACGGGATGGATTTATGACTGTGGAATGGGGAGGGTTATTTTGGTCGTGTGTCATATAATGGAAAAGGTTGTTGACTTCAATAATGTGTGTGATCATTTAATGCTTTCTTTATCTGTTGCGTAGTGTTTGTATATTTCATATCTTTCTAAGGTTGTTAGTTTTTTACTTTGTTTTAATGTGTGTAGAACATTTAAATTAGTATGTATGTCCATGTGTGTGTGTTGCGGGTTTTTTAGCGAGTATTGCGTAAAATTTGTTTTAATTAAAAGAAAGAACAAATATTGAAATATGTGTTGGAAAATTTTAACCTTGAATTCTTAATTATAAACTCTTAAAGTTAAACTTTAACTTTAAGTGTTAAACTTTTAACTCTGTTAAAGAGTAATAAACAAAGTTTTTAAATAATTTCAAGACTTCAAAAAATGTAAAATGTTATTCGAATTTGAAATAACCTGCGACTACACATTCTATTAATATAAGTTGTTAAATTGTTAACTTACACTTAGAGGACACATTTAGCAACGCTTTTCATGAACAACAAAATTCATTAATAATCATAAAACAAGCTAAAAAATAAATGGAATGTACACAATTTTATAATAATATTTTATCTTAACATATCATGTAAGTACAATCTTTTAGCTACAAGCAAATCTTAAATATGTGTAAATACTGGGAAAAAAAAAGTTATATTTTAGTTTATTTTTAATGTAAAGACCTTTCTTTTAATACATCAATCTATAGTTGACTAAACTGTGCGTAGATCAGGTGATATGTAATTTTGGGTAAAATTTACCTATACAATATCAAGAGCACAGTGGTACAATATATTACAATGAAAATATTAGAAGGAACCCAAATACCACAAAATATTCAAAAATAACAAATAAAACAAGTTACTTAAGATTAAACCCTTATGTTCATTTCGATGTCCATGTCATCATCATCAGAGGGTCTGATACAAAATTACAATTTAGCAAACAAGAAGTTATAAACTAGAGTGACCGTTCTCTGCAATTACTACATATATAAGTGAGGTATGCCCCGCCCCCTCTCCTATTAAGAACGTAGCCTATTTGGTTCAAGATGGCCGATTGTTATTTGTTGGACGAGGTCGGAGAGGGTGCAGTCACGCCTATATAGCGATCGCAGAGAATGGTAGGGGTCACTCTACTAGTTTGTAACTTCTTGTTTGCTAGATTGTAATTTTGTATTAGACCATCTGATGATGATGACATGGTCATCGAAATGTACTTAAGGGTTTAATCTTAAGTAGCTTGTATTATTTGTTATTACAGTATTAATAATTTTTGTGGTATTGGGGTTTTTCTAATATTTTCATTGTAAAATTTACCTATTTTACAACTTTCTTCTTTTAGTATTTTATTTCCGAAGCTTATTATATTACATATAGAGTTATAAAATATATTGAAATATAAAGAACAAACCTTCTTTGTTAAATGGTATCAATTTTGTCACATTACTTTGATAATATACATAAGTTTTATTGTTTTTAATTTAAAAGGATGCAACTTGTGGAATACGCTTAGAATTCTAGACACTATATAATTGTGTTAGCTACAGAACTGGGTTAAGTAACTTATAAAAAAAATATTTATTTCAGATAATTGGTACCAATGAAGATTGGAAGTTAGCCACAGCAGAAGTAACAAAAAAAGTTAAAATTGACTTAGTTAATGCAACTGTTCAAAAAGTGGAAGCAGAAGCTATTATTGCAGATTTATCTTTGCCTGAATTGTTCAACAAAACTATATACTTTGTGGCTCCCACATATTTCCTTGGAAAACAACTATCATCATATGGGGGTGCTCTTAAATATTCAATTTTCTTCATTGGTGAAGATTCTGGTGAGTAATATCAATAACCATTTACAATAAATTGTAATTTTTTTTGCTTGTTGATCTCATGGTGACATTTGTGCAACAGTCTGCTGTAATCCCAAATTTGTTAAAATCTTTCTTGAATGACGATTAGTATTAAAACCTTTGAAATATAACATAGGCTCTCTTTATATTACTGGTCCCAGCGTTTAGCATACTATTCAGTTTACTTTCTCGTTCTATAACATATATGCAAAATTAAAAAAACTGCTTCATTTTGGTTTCAGTTTCTTACTTTCTAAGACGTTGACTACAATCAATGCAGATCCTAATACCTACATTACTCATGGCTTGTAAAAAGAATAAATCTTTCAATAGCCATTGCTCAGAAAGTGGTAAACATGTCTTTAAGGGCCTGATACATTGCTGAAAAGAAAGGAAGCAATTTCTGTGGAAATTATAATAATTTTGTTGATCACAATTATAATACATTGAAAAAATAAAAACAAAAAGTAGTAGTTAAGTATAAAATGCAGTAATAACAAAGTACAATTATTGCTAATTTAGGGAACCAACCAAAACTTAAATGCAATTTTTTGTAACAATGTTACAAAGTGTTTTTAAAAACAAAGTTTTTTAAAATTTGCTTCATTTTCTTTTTTATTCCAGGACGTGCTGTAGGTGGAGCAGATGTCATTTTACATAGTGGGGATTTATATTTGTTATATTTTGCTTTTGAACAACCTGCATCTATGATTCCATTTGAAACATCTGTTGAGATTATTGAAACTAATTTTGTGCTACCATCGGGTTTGCCATCAACTAGGGAACAAATTATGCAAGTACTTGAACGCCTTGAAGGTATTTACATCAGAGGCACATATTGGTTTAAAAGTATAACTACAAGGTTAGTAATAGTCATAAGTTTTTGTTTTATATTGCTTTATTGTAACATTAGATTTATTTAAGGCAGTTGCAAACAGGTACACACACACACCCACATGTGCACCAGTTGAAGATAATACATTATACAAATGTTATTGTAGATTACTGTAATATGTAGATTGCATATTTCTTATTTTATTACAACTCTATCAAATTGGCTATAGTTTATATTTGCTTTAACAAAATTTTTATTTCAATTAGTTATTTTTTGTAACTACTAATTAAAAAAAATTTCTCAATAGTATTATTTTATTGTAAAAATGTATATCTGCTTTACTATAACTGTCATAGGCATGTTATTGATATGTTGGCTATATTTATTATAAAATTCTATCCATATATGCGCGACTATTTGCGTTACAAAATAGGCCTTGATCAGGCGCGTATCCAGCGACTTGCTTTGGGGGGGGCGATCGATGCATTATATATAAATATAATGTGTGTGTGTGTGTGTGTGCGGCGCGCGTGCGTGTATGTAAAAACATAGAAGAGAAAAAGTTCTTTTTACGCTTGCGTTAGAAATCGGTAACGTGATAAAGATTCGTAGCAAATTAGACTTTTTAATAAATAATTATTCCAGTTTCGATAACACTTATGGCTAGATAATATTATTAATTTCATAAGAAGCTATTATTATAAAAATGGTTTATTAATTAATATAAGTAGTTATTCTTCCAACACGAACAATTCCGGACTCAACTGCGAATATTACGCTTGCAAAATTACGTATTGAAAATCATATGTTCGAGACTAAGCTTCACTAGCGCTATCTGTTGTTAAAACGTTTAGACGTTTACGAGCGTATGCCGAGGGAACGCGTCACATTTCAAATTAAAAATTAAAATTTTATATTTTATTTACAATAAAAGACAAATTAACTTAAGTAAAAGTCTAATTTAATAGAAAGACGAATTTAATAATATATTGTCGATTTTTAACCCAAAGTTCTTGAGGGTTGGGGGGGCGATCGCCCCATCGACTCCCTTGGTTACGCGCCTGGCCTTGATCGATCACAGGTTAACAAATGGCACATTTCACTAGAAAATGTATTGTCACAAGAATAATATGATTATAACAAAATAATCAAATCAGTCCTTATTCAGATGATTATAAAATTGACTAACCCACAGACTAAACAAATTGCCAGTTATTTGAGTTATACACACAAATCTAACTCGATGTGCTCATTTGGACTAAACACAAGTATGACTAATGGTCGAGGTATAAGAGGTATTTGATAAAGAAATTACTATTTTATTCACTAGATCTTGTTAGGATATTTTCTTCATTTCAACTTGAACAGGATATTTTATTTTGCTTATTTGGCCAACATATTACTGGTGCATTTTATAATATAGTAGACTAATTTGTGCCTATTCTGCACCTTATCATATCATCTGATCATGTACTTTTTTACTTGTTTACACAAACGGATAAAATTTAATTTTTGTTTAGTGTTTTAGTAGTATTTTTATAAAATATATAGT
Source organism: Prosapia bicincta (assembly GCA_036971475.1). Classification (NCBI taxonomy): domain Eukaryota; kingdom Metazoa; phylum Arthropoda; class Insecta; order Hemiptera; family Cercopidae; genus Prosapia; species Prosapia bicincta. Next base: position 402,762,056 of record JBAIZL010000002.1, on the reverse strand, counting down.
GTAGCATGTATATTTTATGAAAAATATATAAAAATTACTTTACTTTAAAAATAAAACCCAAATAGTTATTTACATTAAAAAATAATTACAAAATCTTCATAAAAGTATATTGGCTACAGTGTAACAACAACATTTGTTTACAAAACAAAACAAAAATTTTAAATTTATATCTAAAATTTATTTTACACCATCCCTAATGAATATCTTCAAAATTCCAAAAATCGACTGGTGATGACAGTCCTGTGGATGTGAAAATAACAACCCCGTCAATGGGTTGTTGTATTATTTAGACCAAAAGTTGATAAAAATAAAATGTTTAGGCTAAAAACATCTCTACAGCGACAAGGGAACCATGAATATGTTTGTTTGTTTTACATGAGATGCTCATTAGTAACAATAAGGACAGCTTAACAGTGTCAAGCTAAACCATTAGCTAAATTACTACTAGTTAGTTTTTTTTAGTAAAATAATAATTTGAAGGAAAAAAACTTTATTAGTACCACGTTTTTAAACAAACTAAAAACTATAAAATAATTTGAAATTCCTGGGAGTGAATATTTTGAATGTCCATATGAAAACTCGGTGGGGAAATGTGGGTTGCATTTACTGAAAAATTCCTTATACCATTATCTATAGAATGTGCCTCACGTTTTCCCCACTGAAATTCATTAAGACATTGAAAATTTACACTCCCAGGAATTCCAAATTATTTTACACTTTTTGGTTTGTTTAAAAACATGGTACTAAAACAAAGTATTTTTCTTCAAATTATTATTTTGTGCTTTTTATAGTGCCTTGCATGTGGAACTTTTCAATCGCCTTCATGCAATGCAATGGGCCCCTAGCTTGTCAAGGAGTTTGTTATCCCCATGGTTATTATTGAATATTGCATTGTTATCTACTCCCGGACCATATTTAAAATTTCCAAGTCTCTAGCTGATCAGCCAAATTTAAATTGTTTAAAGAAATAATGTTCCAGCAACCTTACAGACAAGAAACCAAGTGAAAATTGCATTGCCATCTAGTGCTGACTTGATGACAAACTTGATTGATGAGATATAAAGTCTAATTTTAAGCCTGTAACTCATCAGTCATATTCAATTTGTTTAAACAAAGGTTGTTTAAACAAAGTTATAGACAAGAAACGAAGTTAGTATTGCATTGTTATCCAGTTATGGTCTAATCTAAGTGAAGTTTCAACACTTCAAGCCTGTAGCTGATCAGTTAAATTTATATTGTGTAAACAAATATTATTTAAACAATTTTACTGACAAGAAACCGAGTGAATGTTGCATTCTTATCCATCCCCGACCCTTGTTTTAAATTTGAAGTTTCTACATGATTGGCCAATTTTGGTTTGTTTAAACAACTTTCGTTCAAATAAACACAGACAAGAAACCAAGTGAATGCATTGTCATCCAATTCTGACCTATATTTAAAACTTCAAGGTCCTTCTAGGTCATTGGGAGGTTAATTTAAACTCAGTTGCAAAATTCCACCTTGACAGACAGACAGATATGACAGAAACAGAACTAATAAAATAGTGGTAAAATACTTTCTATTGAATGTTACGCTCTTTGTTATGTGATCACTTGATTTTTTTATTGTTTTTTGGTAAGCCAAAACTTTCTAGATGTGATTTTTCTTTTATAGTGGTTCCACATCTTTTAAATTTCTAGTTCTTACAAATTGTCTATAATTTCAAAAAGTTTCATGTTTTGCATTTATCTATTTGTTTTTCAATAGTTCTAATTTTCATGTTTAGAATCAGAATATAGTAATAACACTCATCAATTCATATGCACTACCAATACTATTTCAATATAATTGAAATTATTTTGATATTTTTATGATGAAAAATCTTTTTTAAAATTTTAACATTTCACTTTATTTTTAGATTGATAAAAGTTAGTTTGGATTCTGCAACACCCACATACAATGGTGAATTTGGAATTGCAATGGCAGTGGAATATTGTCATTGTCCTCCTAACTATCAAGGTCTGTCATGTGAAGAATGTGCAGATGGTTTCTACAGAGCTACAACAGGCCCTTACGGGGGCTTCTGTATACCTTGTCAATGTAATAACCATTCAAACGTTTGTGATAAAATTACTGGAACTTGTTCCGTAAGTTATTTTTTATTGGGTTAAAAAGAGATTTAAGCATTTAACTAAAATGTTTTATTATCTTTTAACACGTCTTTTATTAGTACTTTGTTTTACTTATCATTATTATTTTATAAATGGTGTCTGCGAATTGAATAATGGATTGACCAAAATGACTTTAGTAACTGCTCTTACAAAATAAAAGAAAATATACTAAATTTCCTAGATATTTGATAGCTCAGATCCTCTTTGTTGTGAATGGAACTAGAAGAGTGACCTGGCAGATCTTAGACTTCCAGGGATAAGCCTTAGATGATATATATATAAAAAAAAATAAGAATTAACATGTGTTACATGGCAAACAGTTTTGAAGTTAAATATATATCAGTTACCAATATCAGTGATTTATTATGTTTTCTTTTCTTTGTGTCTATACATTAGAAAAACGATAATTTTATCTATACTTACAAGCACTACTGCTTTCACATATATTAATATTTATATGGGGTTAATGGATTATCTATAAGAATAATAGACTTAACCTAGTAAAACTTTGACTGCAGGAGTCATTAGAGCTAAATTTATTGATGCTAAAAGTTTTTATTTTATAAATAGTTTAGTTTATTGTTCAATGCTTTAAGATTACTAGACAATGCTTCAATAGCTCGGCAACTATTAGCTATGTGTATATAACAATTTAATGTATCTATAAACCAATAACAACAGAAGCAAAAATTAACCTTTATGAAACATTTTTCAATATACTCTACCTGTATAGAATTAGGAATAAGCGAAAGATATTATTCAATAAACTCAAGTTTACCAGATGTCATAGCAACCTGTATGGTCAACTCATTGTCGATTAAATAATTCAAGATCTGAGCGATCCAACAGGGATGAATTAATTCCTTGCATCAGTTGAGTTGTATTTTGCTATGAAAATATTTTCACTTATTAAACAATAAATATTATTTATTTTATTTTATATGGGTACAATTTTTTATTATTTATTTTGTATCTCAGTTTGTTATTTGTTAATTGATTATTATATGTTGTCATAATTAATAATAACAAATTTAAAGATATTTACGGTTTAAAGAATAGGTTAGATTCTAGACTTCAACCATTATTGTTCATTTCTAATGTGCTCAAAAATACACTTAATTGACAAAGTACAACACAAAAACATCAGCTACTGATCGACATTAAGCCTTTAGTTTGAGTAACAACTAAACTGAACAAGAAACTCCACTTGAGATAAAAACCAGGTCTAAGCTTCTGATAAAAACACCTATGGGCTATAAATATCTACCCTTATCTATGCTGCAAGTTTCGAGAGGCAATAAATATACCTTAGAAACCATAGATGTCAAGTCTTGTATACAGCACATTAAAAAATAAACCTTCTAGTTGTAAAGAAACAAGGGCAAAAACGACGATGAAAACTGATGTCTTTATGATCTCTGTTACTAATCTGGCATGAAAACATATTTTGTCCATACATTGTGATGGGTTAAGTAAACAGTGATTTGTCATAGTTCTTAAGAGGTTTACATTTCTACTTTAATGTCAAATAGAAGAAACTGATTTACCATAGGACCACTCACCTTTGATTTACAGTGTGAGATCTACTTAGAACAATGAAAAATATGAACAAATCAAATTAGCAAGCATGCAAGCTTGAAACATGATTTTATTTATAAAATTTAATAACAGTCACAAAACCTTTTATAAGTTAATCATATGCTTTTCAAAGACCAGTTGAGCTCAGTAGGAAAAACAATGATTGCTCTATTGGTATCAACTTGGGAAAAACCACTACTTACTGATATTTTTCAGCAGTTGCGTTTCACGCTAGGTCAGTGCATTGTTCAATGCTGTAAGTTACGGACAAGTCTGTTGCTCAGGTGTGTTTTGTTGGTGTGAGTCTCTGGTGTATTGGTGCTCTGTGGTGTATTGCTGTTCATAGAGTAGTTGTTATTCATGTGCTCAAATATAATATTTGATAGAGAGTGTGTTTTGTCATTTAGAATGTGATGTTCCACAACACATTCTAAATGAAAAAACACACTTACAATCAAATATTGTATTTGATAAATTTTTAGATACCAAGAACAGTTTAATAAAACAAACAATTACTTATGCTAAGTAAACATTTGTAGTATATTTTTCTTAATGGTAATTTGTTTTTAGGACTGTAAATATAACACCCACGGAGATCATTGTGATGAATGTGATGTTGGATATTATGGAAATGCAACTCAAGGGACTCCTTATGATTGTCATATTTGTGCATGCCCACTGCCTATAGAGTCTAACAAGTAAGTTATGCTTTTTATGTTTTCAAGTTTTTTTGCTATATTGATTGTTTTGTATGTGTCTTACATTTAATTTTATTAATGTGTAGGTTTTAAGAGCAAGTAACCAAAAACTAGTTTAATTTTTACTTTTAAAAATAGTTACTTTAATTTTTTAGGAAAAAATTTTAATATGGCAGTACAAAATATCTATCTTTCTGCTCATTATTGATTTTTTTATAAAATTATTTTTTGTATTAAAATATAACTTTTTTATTTATTAATTGACTTTGTTTTATTATATCTCTTAGAATTGGTCTAAGATTTCTTCAATTTTTTTCACCGGACTTCTAAAGTGTTGAAAAGTTTTGTAAATAAGGAAAAAAATATTTTTTAAATAATGAAAATATGTAAAATAGGGACATTTAAAAACTTATATTTCATTCAAGTATAATTTTACACCAATAAACTGACATTTCCTTGGAAATTTTGTGAACCATAGAAAAATTTAACTCTAACTGCTGCTCCAAACTAATAATTAACAACAGACACGCCCAGATTTCCCCAATGAATTTTAGAAATAGAAAAGGATTATATTATATCCTCTTGTCATTTAACTTGACATTTTGAGCACAGATGACATTTTAAACCACCATTGTACAACATCCGAAGTGTAAATAAAATACTATAATTCTATTATTGTTTTCAATATAATTGAATTTAGAAACTTGTATGTGAATGCAGTTTATTTATTTTGTATAGTTTGTAAACAATTTTAAACTTTACCATGCTTATAATTGGTAATGCAATCCAGTACTATAAAGAGGCAGTTCTATTACATCAGCTGATTATTGGTTGGATTGGTCTTGGTATTCAGCTCTTTGATGAGTCTGCTTTGGCCATGGATTTCGTATATATTAAAGGATGATCTATTAAAATGACGCAATAAATAAACGATTTATTAAACAAAAATAGTTTTTTGGATATGGAGTTTATTTATAAAGAAAATTCAAAGTGTAATGTATTAGTGTATTTAATAGAGTTGAAAATTTTCTTGTATATGCAATGATGATTTAATGGTAGTAAAAACTGTATGTGTAAAAAACTCTTATTATGAAGAAATGTGTTTAACAATTTTTTAAAGTAATTAAAAAATATAGGCTATATATATTTTTAAAATTTAAACCTTTTATAAACTTAGCTTCTGTACTAGAAATAATTCTAGAAAGAAGAATGTAAAGGGTTCGAGCAATTTAAGTACTTTATTTCTATACACATACTTTCATAGTAATAGGGACTGTAAAAACAATTAAATTATACAAATTAGGAATAAAGAACTTCTACAAATAACGTTGTGCAGACAATGTAGCAAATTATAAAACTGAAAACAATCTACAAAACCCTTTCATAATCTTAACATTAAATCAGAAAATATATTATACTCATTTCTCTTGAGAAATTGAAATACCTAAATGTCTTTAATCGATCCATAAAATGCAAATTAATATTTAATAGTGAGATACTAGAGAAAACAAGGATATTGCATCACATAGAGATGTATAATGACTAACTGTATTATTCAACAAGAAACAGCTCATTTCATAACCTCATTTTAAAAACTAATAAAATGTTGAATAATATTAATATACATCTAAATCATATTTTATCTTTATTTCCATAATATGTCAAAAAATCTTGTTGCTGTTCATGAAAAGCTGGTTGTTAATTACTTATTACACTTTTGCTATTACTTGCAACCAAATTTTTTGTTAAGTAAAGGTTGTTAAATTGTTAACTTACACTAGAAGGAAACGTTTTCTCCAAGTGTAAGTTAACAATTTAACAACCTTTAGTTAACAAAAAGTCTGGTTGCAAGTAATAGCAAAAGTTAATAATAAGTTAATAAGATGTATCTACATGTTTTAACTTTCTGCAAATATCTTTTGATTTGAATTATCCTTCTTTATGAAGTCCATGTGAATTTATTAAATAATAAGGTATTTATTTATGAATAAGTGAATTATTATTTTTCATAATTTTAAAACAGGTAACTATTATGTGATTATTGCTGAAATTTGATTAATTTATGTATAATTTTAGCTTTGCAACTGGTTGCATTGTAAGTGATGATGGCAATCATATCAGTTGCACCTGTATTGAAGGCTACTACGGAGCTCGATGTGAGTCTTGTGCTGCAGGCTATTTTGGTCGCCCAGAAAATCCAAGTAAGTGTAAAAAATTGTGTGGGTTTTGAAAAACCAAAATTTTAATAGCTAGTAGAGAATTATTTGAAAGTGGTATGATGAATTTTAGTAGGTAGGTACTAGATCATGAGAAGAATGGTATATTGTATCAGAAGAATTGTTTTCTGGGCCATCTAAGATAGTAAAGAAGAGTAAAAACTTTAAAGTAATATAAGAGTAGTTCGTACTAGCTTGCATGTTGTACATTTTGCAACCCCTTCAACAGTAATCGGAATCGGCTGGTGCCATCTATCTGTGCGATAGATGTGGGTTGAGAACTTCTGTGCGACTTAAAAAGTGGGTTGAGAACTTTGAATGGAAGGTGTCAATGACAAGGAAGACAACTGGAAGACTAAAAACTGGGCACACCTGAAAACATCGAACATGTAATAGTTGCAATTGACAAAAGCCCTCATCGCTCAGCTTGATGGCACTGCGCTACACTTGGGATTTTAAACAGAATGGTTAGAAGAATTGGACCCTAAGAATTGCACTTTCACCCCTTTAACATCCAAATGGTTCAGGCCCTTCAGGTAAGAAATTATCTGAGCCGATAGAATTTTTAATTTGATTTATCAAGACGAGAACATTGTAAACCGTTTGTGGATGAGTGATGGAGCTCACTTGAAGTCCTCCGGTTATGTCAACAAGCAGAATTTTTGATTTTGGGGTGACGTTAATTCTGGAGAGCTTTGTCAGCAACCATTACACTCCACAAAAGTTACTGTGTGGTGTCCCATGTCTTCATTAGGGATCATAGGGATTATCAATGCTGTAACAGTTACTTCTCAGAGATATGCAGACATGTTGGAGAACTTTTACACTCCACATCTTGCTCACTACGAAGTGAACGATGAGATGTTTTTCCTGTAGGATGGAGGAACCTTCCACACTACTTAACTAAGCATGAATATTGTCAACTTCACTGGACCTCACAACATGTGACTTTTTCTTGTGGGGCTATCTGAAAAGCAAAGTTTACAAAGATAACCCTTGTTGAACAATTGAAGCCCTGAAAGAACAGATGAAACAGGAAGCTGTTTTAATCCCACTGACAATGCTGGACAATGTCATGAGTAACTTCGAAGTCTGGCTGGAGGAGTGTGTGTACTTTCAGACGCCACCTTACCGGAGTTATCTTCAAAAATAACTAATCTCTTACCGTTGTAAAAATGCTTATTCACAACATTTTAAAATGTGTTTTAAAATTATACATTAAAAATATTGTTATTAAGTTATTAATATTATTTATTATTAAGTTTGTTATTAAGTTTATAAATTTATATTATAATATGTATATTGTATATTATACTATTGTATGTTTGTGTTGCTGTAAAGGTCATATTTAATAGAGTGTATGTGTTCTTTAAACCTTTGTCAAAACCAAATGCAACCTGTTCCCCAATGGAGAAATTGTTATAGTTTATACAGTTTAGTTTGTATATAAATGCTGCCTGGAATTTACTTTTTTTGTTTTTGTTGTATTGAAGTTTGTTGTTAGTTTAAATGCTACCCTGTTCTTTAGATTTTTTTTAGCCATCATGTTTAATTTTTTTTTGTGTGAACTTAACAAAAAATATTTTGTCTTAGTATTTTTTTCATAAAGTTACCTACATTACAAATTTGGCAAGTCAGTAATTTGTTTAATAAAAAATGATATTAAAGTTTGGTTATATAGGAGCTAGATGAAGTACTACAAGATGATTTACATTCCTATTCATGGAGAGTTCTACACGGTGGGGAGGGAGGGAATCTCATCCAATCAAGAGGTTTTACAGTAGTTGATTCAAAAAAAATGTATATTTGCCTATGCTTTAACAGATTTGATATTAAATTATTGTCTTTTATAATGGTTCTTTGATTATATTACTTGTGCATTTTTGTTATAAAATATTTTAATTCACAAAAGTTACTTGCATATCCAATAAAAAAATTAACAGTATTTTAAGCATCAGCCATCATAATTATCTCTTTAAAAAGCTTTTCCCAATATCATCTACTTATAACAGGTTTTAAGGTAAAAGAAAACAACTGTATTGATAAAACTTTATTAGTTTTAAAGTTTATAAACTTTTTAATTATTAGGCAAATTATATAAAAAAACTTCTTAGAATGGAATAATAATACAATATGCTAAAAAACATGCTACTTATTTAGAGGAATATAATAACAAAAATCAGTGTAAAATAATTAAATCAAACTGAAATATACTCTTGGATAAACAAAAAACCATAATATAATTTAAATAAATTATTTGAGAATTTATGCATTTTTAAACTGATAAATATGTGAGAACTAACAATAATGAACCTAATGAAAATTAAGCTCCAGACATAAGCTTCTTTTTAAAATTACTTTTTGAAACGACTGAAAATTTTCAATCGTTTAGATGCTTCCATGCATCTAACCTGGTCTTGAGTATGACGGTTTAACTCAAACTGCTTTTCTTGGTATTAGTTTTAATAGCTGTATAGAAATTCCTAGTAGGAATAATTTTGTTAAGATGATCTTTGATTTCTCACTTTGAATTAAATTTTTAGAAGTCATTGCCAGTAGCTGGCAAATAGCACCCTAAGAAAAATGAAAAACTCATCATTCTTTATCAAAAAGATTAAATGTTTTTAGGAATAATTTCTGCCTAAACTAAAGCTACTTATTATATAGTTTTATACTAAAAATTAATAAAATTAGATTTTCGTAATGGTTTAGGACATAAATATTTGATTGAACTTAGCATGTTGGCTGCAAAGAAGTTGAATATAAACTATGCACAAAAAGTATAATGTACTAGGTTATATCAATTGTAAACAAAACATCTATATTGCATATAAGTATCTGAAAATCATCTGTTGACAAGTTTTCAGTAGTGGCTCTAGGACTCACTCTTTATCGTTTTCCTACATAAATTCTCACAACTTCTAACTTGTTGCTAAATCAAACATTGCATTACTAATTACTAATTCGAAGCCATATTAATATATTTATCAAGTATTAGTGATAATTTAGAATAATTTTCTTATTTATCTCACTTGGTTGTCTCATACATAGCCAAGCTTGTTTTTGTTTTACACAAAACCTAATCTGTGAACAAAACACACCAAATTTTATGTCAAGACTAGCATAAAACAGAGTTACAGCATAAAACTTCTCTGACAACTGCTAACCTAACAGTGAATCTCTCTCTCTTTCAAAATTTCAAATGTTATTTACAAAATGCTTATTGCATATTACTTTTTTTAGATGAATACTGCAAACCATGTGATTGCTCAGGAAATATTGATCCAACTGATCCTGGTGCTTGTGATTCTGTGACAGGAAACTGTACTCATTGTCTTCATAATACTGATGGGTCATCTTGTCAGTATTGTAGGCCATTTTATTTTGGAGATGCAGTTAGTCTTAAAGATTGTCAGAGTAAGTATAGTTTGAAAGTTACAGTAACAAAAGTATTAAATATGTGTGTTAATGGAAATATAAAAATAAATTTGTTACAAAAAATTAGTTTTGGCCTACATACTATCCTTTATATTTTTTTCCACTACAGTAGAACCTCTATATTTTGGACCTCATCATTCTGGATCTCCACATATTCAGGGCCAGATTTTGTGGTATTTTTTGATATTTTAAAAATGGTTTTTGATGTTAAAATTGTAATTATTGATATTAAATTATTAGTTCTGGACATAGTACTGTACGTTTATAAGCCTTAACAGCTACACAAAGTACTTGTCTTTTTATATTGCAATATTGGCTAGCCGCTGTTCACAGCATAGTGCATAAATGCGACCGTAAAATACGATACACTACAATATCGAGATGAGTGCTTTGACAGGACGGCCACTTGTTTATGTACAGACGATGACAGTGGGAATCAACCAAATATATTTGAGTTACACTAAAGCAGTATCTTTCTTAGATGACCAAATGGTTTATTTCGAATGTCAGGAAGAAAAAATCTCAACCGAGCTCCTAATGTTGATGGGCAGCTCATAAGCACTACACAAAACTAACACATTAGACATGAAAATCTTGTTGCTGTTCATGATGAGCTGGTTGTTAATTAATTGTGACACTTTGGTATTACTTTCAACCAGACGTTTTGTTAATTAAAGGTTGTTAAATTGTTAACTTACACTCGAAGGAAACATTTTCGCCTTATGACTTATTTAGCCAGATTTTTGTCGCTAGATTGCTGCAGTTGTGTTTCTTTGGTACCAATTTTTATAAGTTAGAAGTGATGTGATCGAGGAGCATGTGTGATCTGTGTCGTGTTTGTTTATTTAGGATGTTATATTTTAGTGTGTTGCTATGTCTGTATATTTCATATTGTTCTAATGTGTTTAATCTATGACAAAGGGCTTCTTACAAAGGGCTTTAGTTTACAATTGCTAGTTCCTTTTAACAGTAGGTAGCTAATGTTTATCGGTTGACTGATTTTTATTTACAATGAATGAATAGACATTCCGTTCATCATATACCAGAAAAATTTAAACTTATAGTAACCGTAACATGCAGATAAGGGCAATCGGGCTACATCGTACAAATTTGGTGTACCAGAAACTAATGCCCTGGAGTGAAAAACACAGAAAGCAAAATTATGTCCTACAACTCGTGACAAGCGGTCTTTTTGTGGCAAGAAAGCAATGTATCCAAATGTAGAAATACAGCTAGTTGAGTTTATATAAGGAAAGAGAAGTGCAGCTTTTGTGGTACTATTGAAATGATACAGATTCAAGGCAAATTGCTGAATGTCTTAACATAGATAATACATAATTTCTTACAAGTCTTGGTTGTTGTGCAAGGTTTCTTCGTAGACATGGTCTTTCGATTTGAAGGCAAACCACATTAACTCAATGTTTACCCAAGAATATGAAAATAAAATTATTGATTTTCATCGATTTTTTTTCAAGTGAGGAGGAGGAATAATTTTTAAATATCTTGAATTGAAAATGCTGATCAATGCCCCATATTTTGGTGTTATTGTTCGTACTCAAGATGAATAGAGGAAAAGTTAGTTTTAGACTGGATTAAAACAGAGTGGAATCGAAGACCAGGTGCTTTTTTAAAGAAAAATTTCTTATTACTGCTGGATAGTTTCAAAGCGCATTTGACTGAAACCGTAAAGGAAAATCTGGCAGATATGAAAACTGATTCGGCAGTAATTCCAAGGTGATTAACATTCGTACTTGAGCTTCTAGACGTGTCTGTTAATAAACCTTTTAAAGGCAGATTTACAAAACTATATACCCAGTGGATGTGTGCTGGTGAACAAACATATACCCCATCTGGGAAAATGAGAAGACCTTCCGTTTCACTTATTTTGGAATAGATTCTTACTCCAGACCAAACTAAGAGCTTGACCTGTTGTTGTTGTTGTTGTCGTGTGACAAGTGCAATAAAAACAATTTCAGAGAAAGGTAGAGAGAGCACCTAAGAGCTTGACCTAAATGGTAGTTGATAATTTGGTTATAAGAAACCATTACAGCAACAATAAAGATTTTATTTTATTTGTACTGTTGTTCCGAGGTTGGTTCCAAATATCTTTTTTTATGGTGATAGTTTAGAGAATCAAAAACAATCTCCAACTCATGAGAAATGTGTTGCATGTGCTTATCTGAATTGTGGATATGATAACATATATCTCTTGACAGAATACAGTCTGCAGATAATCGAAAACGCATAACTTACTACGTCTAAACATATAGTGTGAGGTAGTTAAAAAAAAAAACAATTTATTGACATAATTTTATAATTTATTACAATGATAAAACATCTAGAAATGGTAAGTATTTCTACTTACTTATCTCGAAACATTTAAGAATTTTATACCTACACATGAATAACTAATAGCTTTTAGTCTTTATGTTAATTTTTGTCTGAGCTCTTTTCCCTTCCATTGCAAATTGGTCAAATGCTTACTAAATAGACGCTGCTCAGTTTGTTAATCTCACTTTTGTCTTACTATTTTTGTTTGTTTTTTTTTAAGTATGCACATTTTTGTTAGTGTGTCTGGCTTCTCTTGTCTTTTTACTTGATTTCCCAACTCAGATTTTATAAGAATTCTAGTTTCATGGTTAGATCTGGAGTTTGTAAGTTTTACAAACACATGATTTCTATCAAGTCTCTTGAAGTTGTTTGAAGAGCTCACAGCATTATAAAATAATATCAGTATTGCCTTTGTGTATTATTTGGCGTTTGATTTTTGTTCTTATTGATATTACTTATTGAGTCACTCACCCACAGAATTTGATAATGTACTGAACAGTAAGTAGTAGTTTTTTTGCCAAGTTATATCAATAAGAATATTTTTATAAGCCTCAAGATGTACAATACAAAACTGCAAGTATTCATTTCTGCTACATCTAATAAGATGTAAACACTATTAGTGGTCATTCTTGGAATTTATTATATCCTTTATTGTCCAAGACATTGATTCCTTCCTTTCTTGCGTTATTATTAACTGATGGTTTCAAGTTTGGTAATGTCTTGTAAAGCTGGATTGAAAGTGTCACCTTTATGCATTGTTGATACAAAAAATGCATTGCTCATTTATTTATACATAAGTAACCTGAATATATATTTATGTACAGTATACTCCCGATTATCCGTGGGCGGATTAACCGGTTTGCGGATTATCCGGGGTCTGCTATTGTTTTACAAATATCCAATTTTTATTCCAATCAGATTCATGTGTTTAAATTTCCAAACGGTGAATTACGACGTAAATACATATAAGGCTTAATAGAAGTTAAGAGGAAGGGAATAGATATGTAAATATGTACATACTAATTTTTACATTGAAAACGAAGCATCCCGACGCGGGCCAGCGAAATAAACGAGGCGAGCAGACTACTGTATATAAGAAACAATGACAAAATGCTTGGACTCCCGAAAAACTAATGTGTATCATAAGATTGTAAACAAATGTCAGCTAATCTCGTCTTTAAATAGTCTAGGACAAAAGTGACAGATTTTTTTGTTAAAAAGTGAAAGTATTATGTGTAAAGGAAATTACATATGTACATACATACTTACTTTTGACAAATACTTATGTACGTATTGTAAATAGTTAGACATATAAATGTACATGTTATAATCCGTCAAATACATCGACATTTTAAATTATTTTCTGTATTTATTTTGTCCTCTGAAGATTATTTGTGAATTGCATTAACCGGGGTCATTATTTGTGTAACTTATGGTATAATAATCGATTATCGATCGTTTTGCGTATTCATTATTCATAGCGGATTATCCGGGGAATTCGTTATTCGGCGTTGCTGGGCCACCCTATTTCACGGATAATCGGGAGTTTACTGTATATAAATTCATTACAGTTGGTAATTGTACATTTTGTGACAAAATGAAATAATTTTAATATAATTCTATACCAAGTAAATAGATTACAAATTTTTCTATTTGAGAAAAATCATTTTTATTTTATTGAGCCTTTTAAATTAGCATGCCTTTTTGGTTGATTTGATTTACCTTTTATTTCCTAATAATTATTTTGTTTTGAAAATGATTATAAAGGTATCTTAAAAAGTAAAATTATTTGTCATAATCTTTTAAAAAAATAAAACAGGTTAAATATAAATAAAAACTTAATCATGAAATCAGTAGATATCTTTTTGAAAACATGGGTAAAATTAGAATTATATTTGAGTAATTTGTACAACATTCTTGTATAATTACACTTTTAGTATTAACTTGGCAAAAAAACCACTACCTACTGATATTTTCAGCAGGCGCTTTTTCACACTAGGTAAGCGTATTGTTCAATGCTGTGAGTCATGAACAAGACTCACAGCATTGAATATTGCACTGACCTGGTGTGAAACGCGTCTGCTGAAAATGTCAGTAAGTAGTGGATTTTTGTCTAGTTAATACCAAAAGTGTAATTATAGAAAAACTTCAAGATGTACAACACAAAAACTGCTAGTATATTATCATTAAACTATTTTTTAAAAAATTAATTTTCAGTTATTTAAAAATAATGCTTCAACTTAAATTATTTCTGACATTTATAGAATGCATATGTTCTGAATGTGGAGCAAGGGAATGCAACCACTCTTCAGGTCTGTGTGAATGTCTACCTAACGTTGTAGGTGAGAAATGCGATCGCTGTAGTGATTATCATTATGGATTTAATAGCTGTCAGGTAATGTTTTCACAAACTGCATAAAAATACAATTGTATATGACTTTAGCAATTGTACATTGTTAAGGAAATTTATACTTGACCTATCTTTAGATATTACATAAACAAGTAATCATATCTTGTAGGAAGTGTATAAGTTACCTGTTGTTTATTTAAACCTATAATTTAAAAATTATATGCTTGTAGTATTTTTTCATTCTTAGAATTTTAGTAGTTAGATTAGATTTCATTTCAATACAATTTTTTATTTAAGTTAGTTTTATAATAATTTTGATTTTTAAAATATTGGTTGCTATGTGTATTATATAATACTAGCTATCACTCACAATTTATTATAGAATAAAGATAATAAAATTTATAGTAGAATTTCAAAAGTATGACAGTGTTATTCAGCACAATGTTTTTTGTATTTACAATATCATGCAACTTATGGTGTATGGCCAAGATATAAATATTTTTACTACTTGACTCTCTGGAACAGGTGACATATATTTTATAAAATTCACATATTTTATAGTAACCAACACAATTTAGAAAAAAATACCAACATATAAAAAATAAAACCAAATATTAGAAAGTTCAATGTGAAAATCAACCTTACCATGAAAGTTAAGGTTACTACAGTATTGATATGTTTTGCATTCACTAGCTCACTATATTTTCATGAAATTAGCTAGTGTATGCAAGACATTTTATTATAGAAACTTTGACTTGATCTGTTGTGCATTGAGTTTTGTGATATTTTGTTTTATTTTGTTGATATAATGTTCATTTTGTGTGTGTGTGTGTGTGTGTGTGTGTGTGTGTGTGTGTGTGTGTGAGTGTACATTCTGTTATTATTTTGAAAGATGTGATTTTGTATGTTGATAAAGGGATAATATGGTAAATATCTTTCTAGCTACTGAAAGGGAATCTAGTTTGGTATTAAAATGTAGAACCATGTTTTAAAACTAAATAGAGGTATTTCAAATGTTCTTCTATAATTGCTTTTATTGAACTGAAATTAATCATAAATGATAGATGTAAAACTATACCAATTTAATTAAGAATACTTTTCAAATTATTATTTGTAAGGCCATTGGCTGTGAAGAAATTAATAATAATGAAATTAACTAATGAATCCAGTCATTGTTATGTATAATTTTAATTCTAGGGGTGCACACATTGTGATTGTCAAGCAGCTTCAGAAAGTCTCTACTGTGATGATAATTCTGGTCAGTGTCGGTGTAAACCAGGAGTTATAGGAAGAAACTGTGATCGCTGTGCTTCTGGATTTTGGAATTACAGTGCTGAAGGGTGTACAAGTAAGATAATTTAATTTTCGTATATACTCCAATATTTCTTCAAGTATAACATCATTTTATAGGAAGTAAAGTCCATTTTAAAAAAATTGCTTGAAACAAATTAAAATTAAAAGTTAAATGGGAATAATAATAGTTTAACAAATTTGGTTCTGGCACTCGGGGAAGTGGCGACAAAAGGGAAAATGTTAATTGCTACAACTACAGAAATTTTAAATTGAGAAAAACATTTAATCTTGTGTATTTAGAAAGTACCTAAATATTTGTTATACTATAAGAAAAAATGATGCATAATTGTTTTAATAATTATCAATAAATTAAATTCTTAAATAAAAAAAAATTACTTACAGTTAAAAGCCTAGCAGGTAATTCTAGGCTTCTGCTAACATTCACACAACTAATTGCTAACTTTACATTTGTAAAAAGGGCCTGGCAAAGGATATATATATTAGGGAAGGAGCATTCTGGTGTAGGAATATTATCCGAATCATTGACTGTATTTACAGTAACTATCCTTATTAATATCATTAACACGTTGAGTGTGACAATGTTTTATAGATTCACATAAAAATTGCTGAAAAAAACATTATTGATTACTTGCATTGAAAATCTTATTGATTGACTCAATATATCATCTGAAGTTGGCTAGGTATTCATTTTCATCAGTTTTGGTGACGTCATTTCCGGTACGTTCATGTACGTACTTCGCCTGTGGTGCCGGTTCTCGTATCTCAGGTGATGGTTGTCGACTGTCTAACTGTTGGGTCTCTCTCACAATTGTTGCTGGATACCGACAAACCTTTTTTCCAGTCAGAACACTTAGTTATAGTTATAGAAAAATTGCCACAAACAAATTTAAGTACCTACAACACTTTCCTGCCGCCATTTAGAATGTGTTTCAATGATAAAAATAAATTTACACACAATGTCAATAAGTAATTTATATCTAAGTAGTTCTAACACAATGTTTATAATAATTTCTAAAAAATACCAAAATTAATACTATATACAACCCCACCCCCGGTATTTTAATACTCAGCTTTAGTCATCCATGTCCTCGTGAAACTTGTCGAAACATCGCAGTTCACACAGATCTGTTTCATCCGGGCACAAAGCACAAATGTAGATGGTCAATTTCCTTTTGCCTTCTTTTGCACACTCGGTATTTTCTTTAAACTCGGCGTCCATATTTTTTCTTTTGTTATTCTTTGCGAGCCTGTGTAGGCTGTTTTGAGTAGGAGTCACCACAATGGAAGCCTGTTTAAAGGGTAGAAGTTCTTCAATGACTTTGAGATGGAAATCATACAGGCTCAGTTTATTTTGGTGTGAAGCAATAGTTCCAAAAAATTATAATTTTGGCCAAATTACGTCTTTCCTATTTGTGATTCGTGACTTGGCAGTGTTTTGTGGACCATAAAAAAATCCAAGGCATATCTGTTTGTCTCAGCAACAATCGTCTCTAAGAAAATAACGTCTATAAATAAATTAAACTAATAAGTTGAAGTATTGTTACAGAGAATTGGCACTCTAAAATCAGAATCTCCTGTGAAAGGTACATCTATCATGCCAGTGGTGCCAAGTGTTGCATATAATGTTGAAAACACCTCGTCGTCATTGTCAGAGCTGTCAGTGCTATCCTCGGAGCCATGTTCGTTGTCAGAGTAGACATTTTCCAATAATTCAACCTCATTATCCATATTCATTGTACAAAATATATTAAACACAACTATAACACACTTCAAGTAGCAATAATACGATAACACATCCCAATCCGACAGCAACAGTGGAACAAAAACAAAACGCACCGAAATATTCGCAAAGACTGGCACAATAACCGATAAGCGATACAATGTTTTCGGCAATGGCTAACCTCACACTGAACCAATGAATCGAGAATGGATGTGGCGCGTACATGAACACCTATCGCCATGGGCGCCAGTGGTGCAAGGGCCTTCATCCACGCCCAGCACTCTCAATGTGTTAATAAACCTATGTGGATGCAATTACACTAAACTGTCATTGTCACTATTAATGCCACTCTGCATACTCACTCATTGCTCCAATTTGACCTCACTCATTACTGTTGATCTCAAGTTATCTATGCAGGCTAATTGAATAATAAAGGAGTAAGGACTAAACTAAGAGGTTAACCTAAATTCCCAGGTGCTAATTTAGTCTTGAGCATTAGGAAGGCAATACAAATAATTTATATGACCATTTATTTGTCATAGCATTCTGAAAACCATTAGGAAATAAATATCTTCCTTTATGGTGACAGTTTTGAGAGGCAAAAACATTGGCTTAGCCATGAAAGAGCTGTTGCACTTGCTTATCTGAAGCATGTAGATGATAACACATTAACAAGGGTCAGCAGACTAAACATTCAACAACAAAATATTGATGTAGTTCAATGACGCTAACTCTATCTAAGTCACTAACCTGCTAAGGAATTTCTCACTGACCTTGGTAATTCCCAAGTGCACTATCCATATACAGTTTTATGTTCCATATATGTAAGAGGTTTTGGTATTTATTCAATAAAAGATTTTAAAATTTCAGTTTTTCTTGAGGGTATATTGTATAAGGGATTTTGAAATTTATGGAAATTCTAAACATAGATCAGAAATTGTAAGATTATGTCTGATAATAAGAACCTATTACAAAATTACAATCTAGAATTTTGAATCTCGACCAACAAAAAACTGTCCGCCATCTTAATCCATAAAGGCCATGTCAGAAAAGACTAAACTATAATAATAATTATGTAATATAAACTACACCTAATAACAATAAGTAAAATAAAAACTAATTAAATGAATGCATTGTATTTAAAATAAAACTCTTAAAGCAAAGAATATAGAGAGGAGTTAGGAATAGGCCCTTTATATTCATGAATTTATTATTTGATGTAGCTATAAAAATATTTTCATTACTAGTGAGTAATTTTTTGGAGTTAAAAGTTGTAGCTAATATAACATTTTGATCTAATGGATGCTGATTATGAAGGACATATTCTGCTACATTTGATATTTCTGGCCTATCACATTTAATATGTGCAAGATGCTCTTTAAATCTTGTTACAATTTAATTTTTTGTTTGGCCTATACAGATGTACTATAAATTATCTTAAAAATTCATGATTTTTCCTACATTGGAATTTTATTTTTAGGGTTACATAATAAATGCTTAAGCTTGTTTTGACTCTTATAAACTTATTATACTTTGATATTACTTGCGACCAGACTTTTGTTTAACAAAAAGTCTAGTCGCAAGTAATATCAAAATATAATAAATAATTAACAACCAGCTCGTCATGAACAGCAACAAGTTTTCAATCTCTTATAAAAAATCTTTATATTATTCTTTTTGTTAAAATAGGGAATCTAACTTTTTTCTTAAAATATTATCAAAAGGTAAGATAATATAATTACATTTTTTATCATCTTTTTGAAGAGTGGTAGATTTGCTTGAACATATTTTAATTTTTGTTTCTTAACAATATTATTTCAAATTTTAGTATCAAAATTTATATATATATATATATATATATATATATATTTTAAAACAACACAGGTTATTCAAATACAAGAATATTTATTATTTTAAATCCAAAGCTTTTCGTTGGCAAACAGTACCAACATCATCAGGAATGAAAATTTTCATTCCTGATGATGTTGGTACTGTTTGCCAACGAAAAGCTTTGGATTTAAAATAATAAATATTCTTGTATTTGAATAACCTGTGTTGTTTTAAATTATTAAACAAGAAAACGTATTTTATATTTATATATATATATATATATAATATATTTAAATTTATATTTAGAATATAAATTAATAAATATTCTTGTATTTGAATAACCTATACTATATTGTTTTAGACCATTGAACAAGAAAAAAAAAAAAAAAAAAAAAAAATATATATATATATATATATATATATATATATTTTAAACCAACATAGGTTATTCAAATACAAGAATATTTATTATTTTATATCCTATTTTATTATTTTATTAGGATATAAAATAATAAATATTCTTGTATTTGAATAACCTATGTTGTTTTAAATTATTAAACAAGAAAACGTATTATATATATATATATATATATATATATATTTTTTTTTTTTTTCTCTTTCTTGACTGAAGAAGATCATGTTGATCGAAATATTTCAAATAAAAGTGTATTAAGTGTTTTATATGTGTTTTATATGTGCTTATTTCCAAGAGATTGCAGTTTTGGACTATTGCCTTTAGGTAAGTCTGTCAGTCTCCTATCAAGTCCAAAAATTCCTATATATATATATATATATATATATATATATATATATAATTGTTTAATAGTCTAAAACAATGTAGGCTATTCAAATACAAGAATATTTATTAATTTATATTGTAAATATAAATTTAAATATATTATATATATATATATATATATAAATTTATGATACTATAATTTGAAATAATATTGTTAAGAAACAAAAATTAAAATATGTTTAAGCAAATCTATTTTACAGTATAAGTGCTGAGATCAAAGTCAGCCCTACCAGAAATTTCTACAATTGTATTAACATTAATTTAGCGACATTACAAATTTATAATAGGTGTACAAATTATTATGGTTAAATGAGGGGTGAGGAGGGGGATATTGAAGCTAATGATAGGATGTATATCATTATACTGTGTGGGCATATGCCATTCTGCCCCCATGAACACTGAAAACAGTGTTAAAAACACATAGATGTAAATATCTTGATCTAGTTCTAATTGTCTGCTATTCTTTATAGCAGACAAACATAGATTTATTGCTACAAATACTGTCATTTGGTTTTTATTTTATCCCTTTATCATTATTATGATCATCGCCATCATCTGGATAATCATAATTATTTTAATAATTTCTTTTCTAGTTTCAGGTTATTCCTGATTGCTATTTTTAGGAACATCCTGTCCTTATACTCCTCTATATTTACAAAATCTTTCACCTTGGTCTAGCTACTGTTAATTTCTAAACAGACTTTCATAAATTATAAAACATTTACTACTTGTCAGAAAATGTTTAACTTTAATGCATCTACTTTTAAGGGTATTTTAAAAAAAAAACGTTTTTAAATCAGAAGTTACATATATAATTAGATGGTAAAAGGTAGTTTTATGGTTTCATTATTAATAAGAGCCATTGTTTTTCTGTATTGCACTAAAAGTAATTTCGTACAAATGATCCGCAATCTTGTTCTTTATATTTTACCTTATATAGTGGTTTTAAAATAATTAAATCAATTGTGTTGCAGGCTGTGAGTGTAACAGTGAGTATTCACTTGGTGTCAGCTGTAACAATAACACTGGTCATTGTGAATGTCTTCCGGGTGTTATTGGTGAGAAGTGTGATCACTGTCCTTATCGATGGGTCCTTGTTGAAGGAGATGGATGCCATGAATGTGATAGTTGTACCCATGGGCTACTGGATGTTACAGATCAGTTACAAAACCGTTTAAGTCCTGTATCTAAAGAGTTTGAGGTAGCTTATGAAGTTATTAATTTCAACTTAATCAAATTAAAAATACAGTAATCTTTCTCTAAAATTACAAATATGAAACTATAAGCAAACCGAAAAAAAATATGCAGATCGAATATAGTACTTCCTCATTTTGAAGTTGGCTAATAAAGTTTTACAAAGCTTTAAAAATGTAAATTTTGATTTATCTGTTTAGAAGTCTTTTACATAAGTTTTATACTAAAGTATTGATAACCGGATACCAAATACAATAAATTTGAGCAAATTATAATATCGATCAGCATTGTAAAAGAATAATAAATATACTTTTTACTCTTTGATATTATTTGCGAACAGACCTTTTGCTAACTAAAGGTTGTTAAATTGTTACCTTACACTTGGAGGAAACATTTTTGTCTTCAGCAGCGTATGTTTGCCGCTAGGATTGCTGGAGTTGAGCTTCTTTGGTACGAATATTTGAAAGTTAGAAGTGATGTGATCGAAGAGTATGTATGATCTGTGTCGTGTTTGTTCATTTAGGATGTAATTTTTGAAGAAACTTGACATAGATCACACATACTCTTTGATCACATCACTTCTAACTTTCAAAAATTGGTACCAAAGAAGCACAACTCCAGCAATCATAGCGGCAAAAATACATTGCTGAAGAAGTCATAAGACAAAAATGTTTCCTTCTAGTGTAAGTTAACAATTTAACAACCTTTAGTTAACAAAAAGTCTGGTCGCAATTAATATCAAAGTGTAATAAGTAATTTACAACCAGCTCATATGAACAGCAACAAGTTTTCGATATATAATAAATATAATACTTGGTAGTACTATTATGATTTGAATGGCTAAATTTGATGCTAAGCTGTATATAGTTGATTTTTTGGTGGAATGTAATAGAATAAATTTCTGACTATTATTGTGAATGGAAAAATCCTTGACTTACGATAAAATTGTTTAACAATTTTTGTTAACATATAATAGCTGCTTTCATGGTTTATTTTTGAGGTGAAATTTTTAGTTAATAATTAAACTAATTTTTTAATATTATAAACCATATGTAATAGTTTTTTAAGTCTATATGCAATACATGATCTCTATTCCATATTTTACATAATAGGCTACTGCATTTGTTTTTAAAGCACAGAGTTGCACTGAAACTATTAAAATGATCAAAAGTCACTAAAAACAATAATTTCAAAATCAGACCACACACTCTTGGCAAGTAGTGTTACAACTATAATCATACACAATATCAAGAGCACAGTGGTACAATATATTACAATAAAAATATTGAAAAGAACCCCAATACCACAAAAATAATCAAAAGTAACAAATAAGACAAGTTACTTAAGATTAAACCCTTATGTACATTTCGAAATGTACATAAGGGTTTAATCTTAAGTAACTTGTCTTATTTGTTACTTTTGATTATTTTTGTGGTATTGGGGTTCTTTTCAATATTTTTATTGTAACTATAATCATAACAAACATGAACAAAAGTACAGTAGTAGAAAAACATGAGAATCTCTACCCAGAAATAATGTGGTAGTAATAAAAGTATTAAAATACAGCTACAGCAAACATAAATTCAGAAAAATGCAAAAAAATGATGAACAATGAAGGAAAATATTTTTTTATCCAAACCTACAATATCATAATTCGCTACCAATAAGTTGGCAAAGCTTTTTTTTAAATATTTTAAAACCATATTTATAATTTTTTTAGACTGTAGCTGCTAGTTACTTCACAAACCAAAGATTAACTTATATTGAAAAGAGAGTAGCGACATTACAACCTGAGATTGCTGAATTGAGTGCACACTACTTCGATATTTCGCCTGTCATTGCTAATATTGAAAACTTGAAGATCAATACTGAAGGGCTAGCACGAAAAGTATGTATTTGTTGTATTTTGATTCTCATTACTTTGTCTATAGCTAATTACAGAATTTTCTTTATTTTTACATATCTAGATAAAATATTTATCTTATAAATTATTAAACTAAGTTTATTTTAACTGGGTTTGTTATACAGATTTATTTACCTGAAATGTGGCTCAATAGTTTAGTAATATTTCACAAAAAAAATTATTATAATTTTTGAAGGAAAATTTAAGTTTTTAAAACAAATTGCTGTTGCTGTCCCTTTTTTCAATTAATTTTAATACTAGAATAAGGAATTTTTGTCAGCTGTTTGTAAATTACTTTATACTTATTTCCCCCCAAAAGCTAATATCATTCATCTCTTTAGATCAGTACTGCAGCTGAAATGAAAAATGACAGATCTAGAGTATCAGCAATTTGTTTTAAAAATTTGTCAACCCTAGATTTGGAATTATATTAAACCTTTTCACCACAAGTTCTATTTTGCATGCTTTGAAAGCCTTAAAAAAAAAAAAAATTATAAAAGTACCAAGTACACAGCAAATGTACATTGTAGTATGTGGGATTACTTCTTAAGAAATATACTTCCGAATACTGTTATGAAAAGTCAGGTATTTTACTAGTTACTATTCATTTTCATGAACAGAATGAAAAGAAATTATAAATATTCGTGGAGAAATTAAAATTTTTCTAAAGTGTAATACAAAATTATTGTAAATAATTCCAAAATTTTCTCTAAAATAATGTTCTGTCTTTGATTTAGCAAATATTAAAAAAGTGTATTGTAATTTTTTTTACAAAACAAAACTAAATACATTTGTTAAAGTACAGTATTTTAATGTTTTGGGATAAAATAGTAGGCAGTAAAAATACAAAAATAAATAAATAAAAATTTAAACAATTAAGGGGAAACTGGGGGAATATCGCGCACTTAAGGAAAGAAAAAAATTTGGTTCTCCTAATAATACTGAAAAACACCTGTAAACAATATAATCAATAAATATGATGTATACATAATGCCACAAAAGTTTTACAATATTCTAACCTTTTTATATATATGTTATAATTTGGTTTATATGAGAGCTTACATATGCGCGATATTACCCAACATGTGGGGTAATTCTGTGTGGTACTTGGGGTAATTTCGCATACGTTACGTTTTAAGATGTTATGCCATAAGTAATACACTAACAAGTTAATTAAAATGTTTTATTGATCCACAGTAGTTTTGTTAACCTGTTACTAGATATTATTACATGAAAACGTACTATAAAATAAATATTATCAAGAATACATTGTGTAGCACATTTAAAAACATGGATTGTTCAAATAAATTAAGTTTTTAGTTGTTTTTTTTTCTTTTTATCTTATTATTTCTTGCTGCTCGTTTAATGCACACATCACATTCATAATCTTCAGGACTGTTTCATCCGCTGCATTCAGCGTGAGCTTAAAACCCACATCTTATTCAACGATACCATTGCTCATTATCTCTGCCATAGTCATCACAAAAAATGCACCTCTCATTATTTTTGTCACCTACGCTATCATCTAAGTCTTCAAATTCGTCATCATTACAAATATTATTAAGTGACACATCTAAGTCATCTAATTTGCTTCATTCCAAATACCTTTTCCTTTTCTTTTCTGTACTGCAGCTGAAATGAAAAATAACAGATCTAGAGTATCAGCAATTTGTTTTAAAAATTTGTCAACCCTAGATTTGGAATTATATTAAACCTTTTCACCACAAGTTCTATTTTGCATGCTTTGAAAGCCTTAAAAAAAAAAAAAAATTATAAAAGTACCAAGTACACAGCAAATGTACATTGTAGTATGTGGGATTTCTTCTTAAGAAATATACTTCCGAATACTGTTATGAAAAGTCAGGTATTTTACTAGTTACTATTCATTTTCATGAACAGAATGAAAAGAAATTATAAATATTCGTGGAGAAATTCCAATTTTTCTAAAGTGTAATACAAAATTATTGTAAATAATTCCAAAATTTTCTCTAAAATAATGTTCTGTCTTTGATTTAGCAAATATTAAAAAAGTGTATTGTAATTTTTTTTACAAAACAAAACTAAATACATTTGTTAAAGTACAGTATTTTAATGTTTTGGGATAAAATAGTAGGCAGTAAAAATACAAAAATAAATAAATAAAAATTTAAACAATTAAGGGGAAACTGGGGGAATATCGCGCACTTAAGGAAAGAAAAAAATTTGGTTCTCCTAATAATACTGAAAAACACCTGTAAACAATATAATCAATAAATATGATGTATACATAATGCCACAAAAGTTTTACAATATTCTAACCTTTTTATATATATGTTATAATTTGGTTTATATGAGAGCTTACATATGCGCGATATTACCCAACATGTGGGGTAATTCTGTATGGTACTTGGGGTAATTTCGCATACGTTACGTTTTAAGATGTTATGCCATAAGTAATACACTAACAAGTTAATTAAAATGTTTTATTGATCCACAGTAGTTTTGTTAACCTGTTACTAGATATTATTACATGAAAACATACTATAAAATAAATATTATCAAGAATACATTGTGTAGCACATTTAAAAACATGGATTGTTCAAATAAATTAAGTTTTTAGTTGTTTTTTTTTCTTTTTATCTTATTATTTCTTGCTGCTCATTTAATGCACACATCACATTCATAATCTTCAGGACTGTTTCATCCGCTGCATTCAGCGTGAGCTTAAAACCCACATCTTATTCAACGATACCATTGCTCATTATCTCTGCCATAGTCATCACAAAAAATGCACCTCTCATTATTTTTGTCACCTACGCTATCATCTAAGTCTTCAAATTCGTCATCATTACAAATTTTATTAAGTGACACATCTAAGTCATCTAATTTGCTTCATTCCAAATACCTTTTCCTTTTCTTTTCTGTACGCTTAACATTAGTTCTATCTCTGTACGAATGGAAGTAATGCTTAACCTCCCCCCCCCTTGACTTGTCCTTAGGGGAGAGGTGAGGCTGGCGGCATGGAGATTGCCCAACTCTAACAACTGGGTTAACCTCCCAGATGTTTCGGGACATATAAGTATCGAGTGCGTGGTCAAAGAACCCGTCTTGGAAATGGGCAGCGACCACATTACTCGAACGTTTGCACCTGACCAAGCCCACCAAACTATGATGGAATGGTCAGGGAAATTAACATCGGGAGCTCAGATCTGGTACACAGATGGCTCCAAGATGGACTTCGGCACTGGAGCGGGGGTGTATTGTAAAAACCCAAGGGTAAAACTAGTTTTTTCTTTGGGGAGGCATACCTCTGTCTTTCAGGCCGAAATATATGCTATAAATGCCTGTCTGGGAGAGATAGCGAGAAGGGCAACACACGGGACCCGGATTGATATTTTCTCCGACAGTCAGGCAGCAATTAAGGCACTAAACGGACATGTGGTCACCTCGGCCATAGTCAGGGAGTGCCTAAATAACCTACAAGCCCTGGCAAGGCACAATCAAATCAAGATAGGTTGGGTGCCAGGGCATAGGGGAATACTTGGAAATGAAGCCGCAGATGCGCTGGCCAGATAGGGGTCTTCGACTCCCCTGATTGGACCAGAGCCTGCGGTAGGTATTTCCAAATCCATGGTCAAGATGGCAGTACGAAGGTGGATGGCTGAAAGACACTGTGAGCACTGGATCAGGGCTGAAGGGATGAGACACAGTAAGCTAACCCTTAGGAAACCTTCCTTGGGGCTGCAGAAGAGTCTCATCTATCTGTCTAGGCAGGAATTGAGGATAGCCACAGGTCTACTCACGGGACACGGTGGACTAAGAAAACATCTGCATAAAATGGGTATCTACAAAGATGAACTAGTGTGCAGATTATGCGGGCAGGAACTCTGCCACACACAATATTTACAGATGTGAAGTACTTGCTGAGAGGCGCTTCAACCTCTTTGGTGGTGGAACGGCTCTGGTGGATGCTGAAGGTAAAATACTAGTCAGGAAACTCCTAAACCTGGTAAGAGGGAAGGGGTTATTTGACTAGATCAGGGAGGTAAGTACAATATACCTTAAGGTAGCAGTGCTTCGGGCAGTTTTAAAACCCACTCCCAAGTTAATAAAAAAAAAAAAAAAAAATCTCTATACGATATTTTTTTTCTTAACCGTTCTACTTTGTTGTGCCAAGGACTGTTCATCCAATTTTTTTGCTTTTCCCTCCTTAAGTTTTTGGCGTTTTTTCCTTCCCTTTCCCTTTTTTTTGTTTTTTCTTTTCTTCTAAATTTAGTTTTACAGGTATGCTGGTCAGAAACTCAAAAGCCACACACCTCAGTTCTATTGGTATTAACCCATAAAAGAGATTAGCTAATCTAAATACTTGATCAGCAATTTCTTGCTCTTATAATTGATTAAGGGTGGGCTTTCTTCCAAAACCTAGATTTAAACTCATTGGATCTTTCATTTTATCCCGTAATGTCGACTTGGGAATATTATATTGTTTCACAGTTTTCCTAATCCAAGTTCCCTCTTCGATGGCCTTCAAAGCAGCTTTAAGCTGATCTTTGTTCCATCTTTTTCGCTGGGATACCTGGGTGTAATCCCTAGGCATCTAAAAAATTTTAAAAAATTTTAGGCTATACTATGTAAACCTGTTGGGGGAAAACTGGCAGAATTACCTCGACGTGATATTCAGCCAAAAGAAATTAAAATAAACTAAATGTTAAGTAAACCTATTGTATAAATATGGTATAAATACAATCATAAGAGAATTCCAAACTCACCGCTTCTGTAGAACAGGTTCGTAAAACCAAGTAAACACAGTTGGTCGTAAGAACAAAATAAGAAAACAATGGAAAAACACGTTACACTTGGCTGTCACTGCTGCACTAAACTAAGAGATATGGGCATCAGCGCCGATAGTGTACATGTTATGTGCTAGGGTGCTGGACTTACCACACAGTGCTCTATCCCTCTTTGTTATTTTTAAAAAGGAGTGCGCGAAATTCCCCTACTGCGTGAATTTCCCCCAGTCTCCCCTACTATTCGAAACAAAAAATGACATTAAAAATTCTACCAAAAAATAGGGGGGGGGGGGATATGCATCGTGTTTCTCCATACATGATTATTTATGAGAAAATCTTTTATGTATACCTGTCTTTTAGCTACAAAAAATTGAGAAATATCTGCTAATACTTGATAAAAGCATTAAAATATTATAAGTCGAACATCACCACAATTTTAGTAAATATAAATGATAAGTAATAATTTTAACAATATTTTTGAGGATATAAAGTGCACTTCTAAGTAGTGTATAAGCATACATAACTTAGTTGTGAATATAATTTGGAAAATAGATTCGTAGTAAATAAAAAAATAAGTAGGTATTGCCTAACCTATAAATGGAAAGTATAATTTATGATTTATAAATGGATTTAAGAAACAAAATTAATATTTTCAGCCTGAAACTAAATTTTGAGGATTATTTTATACTAATGTTATGTAAGAAATCTAAATATTATTGTGCTATCCATTAGAATAAAAGGTTAGAAATAAATTTTTATGTTCTAATTTCAGAACAAAAGGTCTGAGTTATAATTTTGAGAAATTACACAACAAAAAACACAGCTTTGTACAAATAAATATTTTCAACACACTATAAATATTATTATGACACAACACTTAAAACATTTTCAACACTTACGTAAAAAAACATTACAGTAGTAATTTTACAGCACTATAAACAGAACACAAAGATGTAGAATGACAAACATGAAAGAGATTTTCTGTTTCAAAATATCATGCATTACTAATGACACTTAACACAAAAATTGTAGCTAGTTATGGGAATATTTGTCTGGAGCTTGAAGTCCATTGAATTTTTAAAAATTATTAGATGTAATCATCTAAAATAGTTCAGCATACATAAATATTCTAAAAACGTAGTTTTGCTTGTGCATTCATTGACATAGTGAATCAATATATTTTTATTAATTTTAGGCTGAATATGCTGCAGGAGAAGTTCCTGTAAAAAATAGTGGTGAACTTCTGACAGGCTCCCTAGATGTAAAGAAACTAATAGAGGAGGCCCAGCAGCAGAGTAATAAAACTGTGGAGGAGGTTAGGGAATTAGCTTACAACTTAGAACTTGGAGCAGGTAAAACATTTTTCATCAGTTCTAACAATTTTCTTTCTTAACACAAGCTGCCATGTCGGGCCAATATATTATGATAAGAAATGTATATTCGTACTTAGATATGATAGGGGAACAAAAAATAAGTACAGATTAATAAAAAATAGGCTTCAAATAATTTGGAAATTCTCCGGGAAAACACCGATATGGTGGCCGGCAGCTAAAGTGTTAGAGAACGTATGTTAATTCTTTTATTCTAAAAAATAGCAATATAACCAGTTGTGTTCTCATTATTATTAATTAATTAACCTGTAAGTTTCCTGGATAAAAATAAACTACTCCTGTCCAGATATGGAAAACCAAAAGGTTTACATTTTTTTAATGGATTTATTTGTTAATTTTTAAAATAAATAAATATACAATCCTAATCTTTTGACTTAACTACTTAATTAGAAATCTTTAGCAAAACTTACTACTACTTGAAAAAAAAACAAAGTTTTCTGAGTAAACTTGCAATAGATATCCCACCATTATATTTTCCTAATTCTCAATTTTTTAAAAGCTGAATATTTGTCAAAAGTTTTATTTTCAAACATTCATATCCTAACTTTTTTCTTCAATGTAAATCAACAATCTATTTCTTTTTGTATGGATTTATCATTTTATGTATTTTAGTATAGACGAAAACATTAAAATCAATTGAGATAATAAATTTAATAATTTTGGTTTATAAGAATGGAAAATTAGAGTTAAATATAGTTTTGCTTAAGAGTATCATTAAATAGTATTTATTTTAAAATTTGTAGGTCCTCAAAATGATCAGGCAATTCAAGAAGCCATTCTTCTACTCAATGAGATGACTCAAGATGATGGATTAAAAAATCAGACACATGAATATGTAGAAAAACATTTAGTCAAATCACAAGACCTTTTGATGGATATGGAAGATATGGCTGCTACAACTGGAAATACAACAGCTGCTTTGGAAGCTCTCCGAGAGAGAATCTATTTAATGGACTATAAACTGGATGATTTACTAGGATACACGTACAAAGCTTCAGAAAATGCATTTAAAGTTGAAGCTCTGAATGCTAAGAACAAGTAATATGAGAAAAAAAATGCAAAATCAAAGTTATAGAATTTTATTACTTTACGAAATTAAAATAGTTTAAAATTAGCTCTATTTTAAAAAAAGTTGATTTGTGGTTCCTACTACTTAAAATTAGAATCCTAGTTTAACTTTATTTTTATAACTCTCCAACGTTTGCATTTATCACTTGTTACATGGTCAGTCTGGAGAATAACTATTGTCTTCCACTCCCATTTTGCTTATGTATCAATTATTTTATCACAAAAAAAGCATAAGTACTTAATTTTTGAAGTAAAAGTTTTGCTACAAATGTCAGTTACAAAAATTAGCTATTTATAAATTTCTTTAATATGTCTAAACAAAAAATTCACTTGTTTACACTGTGTATTTATAGTACATACCAAACATTTATTTTTTTACCATTATAATAGAGTTGGCGCCGCTTATTGTGATCATATTTGTCAGAAGCATATTTGATAACGATAAAAACAACCAAACGCTTAATCACGATGTAGTCTACAGCCGTACTGCATTGAACTCACTGTATTATGGCCACAACTGTTTGTTCTGAACGATATGTAAGCCTATCATTACATTAAGTAATTCTAATTCTGTAACACTATAATTAAACTGTACTTACCAAATTTTGATGCTATTCCGGACAGTTTTATGTACAGTAATAGAATTTCTGTAACTTAGTTTTCTACTTGTTAAAATTAGTGGGCATATTTCATGTCAGTTTATTTTATTCCACTATACATTTTTTTAAAACACTGAATCTAGCATAATTGAAAAAAAATATATAGAACTACGTAAAACACTTGATCAAAACATTTTAACACATAAAACTTCATTATAAAACACTTCAATCTTGTTTTACACTTCAAATTGACATTTACTCTTTCTCGAAAAATTCCTCTATATGTGACTGTCTGTAGTCATCTCGTAAAATATTGTTTATAAATTGTTCATATTCATAATGTTTGTTGAAATTTTCTGCTTTTTGTTGAATAAACTGCATTAGAATCTCAAGAGCTTGGTGAACTTCCTGCTTAGATCTTTGCGGTACACATTTATCATTTTCGTCATCATCGGTGCCTTCTTCTTCTTCAGTACCTTTTGATGTTGAAGCAACTACCTTACAAATATCGTTTTCAGTCATTTCTGCTGCTGCTTCAATACTATCGTCAACTTCCATCCACTCAGTACATTCTTTTAAGGACAAGTCGAAAGGCTTCAAGTTCTCTTCAGAGTCTTCCTCAGATGTAGCTTGCTCTTGATTTTCTTCAACAAAAAACCCACCTTTTCTAAAGCAATTTTTCACAGTTTTTTCAGAAACTTCATTCCAAGATTTTGCTATCAGATGAATAGCATCTAGTAAAGAAGTTTTTTTAGCCAATTCATATGCGGTAAGGGTTTGAAATTCATCCATATTTTCTATAATTCTAGCACGCATCTCTCGTCGATAAAAACTTTTAGATTTTTAATTATGCCTTGGTCATATGGCTGAATAACTGATGTAATATTGGCCGGAAGGTAAATCACTTTGATGTGTTTTAGCGTAGTGCTTATGTCATTATGTGCAGTGCAGTTGTCTAGTATAATGACAATGTTGCGTTTGAGGCTGGTATCCCATTTAGTCAGCCATTCATTAGAAATTTTTGATGTCATCCAAGCATTGGAGTTTGAATGCTATTCAACCGGTAGCTTTTTGATACCTTGAAAACACCGTGGATTTTTAGATTTACCGATAATTAAGAGTTTTGTTTATGACCAACGATGTTAACACAACACAAAACAGTTATTCTTTGTTTATATATTTTACAGCCGTTAGCACTTTCATTTTTAAATAAGTAAGTATGTTCGGGTAAAGCACGATAATAAAGTCCTGTTTCATCTGCATTGTATATGCAGCTAGGAGAATACTCGGCCAAAATCTTTTGGCCATTAGTATTGTAACCAGTCCTCAGCTCCAACAAAATCAGCATTTTTTTTTCACCACACGTTTTCTTGTAAACAATGTTTTCTTTCATCGATTGAACCATCCATCTGTGGCTTTAAAATCCTGTTTTCCTATTTTTTTGGCAAGATCCTCAGCTTTTAGACGCATTAGTGGGCCGTCAACTTGAGCATCTTTTTCACGAACATTTTTAAACCACAATTTCAAAGCTGATTCCACTTGCGGATCCTTCCCAGAACGATGTCTTTTATTGTCAACATTTGCATTACACTTTGATAATGACAAGATTTTTTCTTTGTTGTTCAATATTTTACATAAGAGAGGTTGAGAAACGCCAAGTTGAGAAGCAGCATTTCTTTGACTCATTTTTGGTAATTTACTGTACCTATCTAGAATATCAAGTTTTTGTTTAAGACTTAAATCGTGTCGTTTCTTTTGAGATTCGGACATCTTGCTATACTGTCCTTTGAAACTTCAAGTGACACTAAACTCTACAAAACAAACGAAAAAAGATCTTTAAAAATTAAATTATGTAAAATCACACTGAAATACTGTAATAAACGTTCATAAAAATTCACTGTTAAAAAATACAGTAGGACTGTACTGTAAATGGTTCAGTAGTAACATCAACTAATGTTAACAAACAACTAAAGTCAACTCAGCGAGGCTAGGGTGTTTGCATAAACAAAGAGTAAGGGAGACATTCTGAGAACTGTGCTAAGTGCTGAAACTGTTATAAAGTATTTCTGTCATTCTAAAAAGAAA
The DNA here is from genome assembly GCA_036971475.1 of Prosapia bicincta. Taxonomy (NCBI): domain Eukaryota; kingdom Metazoa; phylum Arthropoda; class Insecta; order Hemiptera; family Cercopidae; genus Prosapia; species Prosapia bicincta. The sequence goes on along the minus strand of JBAIZL010000002.1, from coordinate 402,728,623 downwards.
CATTCTATGAATTGGGCGCCATTGTGTGTTGCACATGCTGTTTACACTACTTTGCAGACGTTTTTACTTGGTCTATGCTATTATACGTTGACGCATATGATTTTGCATGTCAAATTAAATGATAATAATAAGCGAACAGATGATTACAATAAGCGATGTAATTACAATGTATTAATATACGTCCGTGTTTTTTTTGTTTTTCAATGAAACGATAACAATAACCGAATGATAACATTAACCGTGATAACAATAAGCGGACTGTATATAAAATTATTTGAAAAATTTTCACAGGAAGTTATATTATAAATACATAACATATATTACAAATATAACCTGTAAATACACTCTGACTGATAAAAATATTAGAATTATATGTTTAAATAAGAAAATTTAATTTTTGGTGGGTACAGAAAAATAATTTCCTTCAATAGTTTTTTCTAATAATGTTAAGGGTGTTAATATTTTGTTTTAATTATGAGCCCTCTTCAATATTACTATCATAAACGGGATAAACCTTGAGAAGTCTATATATGAGTATATATATATATATATATATATATATATATAATACGTTTTCTTGTTTAATAATTTAAAACAACATAGGTTATTCAAATACAAGAATATTAATTTATATCCAAAGCTTTTCGTTGGCAAACAGTACCAACATCATCCTTTGGACGTACTGTTTGCCAACGAAAAGCTTTGGATATAAACTAATAAATATTCTTGTATTTGAATAACCTATGTTGTTTTAAAATATATATATATATGTAGGAAAAACCAGTTTTTTAATGAAGGCAGTTCTAATAGCATATATAGAGGATTAGAAAATTGCAATATAAAAATATGGTTTTTTTTTGGGAAAGAAATAGGAAAAGAATTTGTAAGTTAAGGGTTTAATGAATTTACTTACATTATGGTATTGTGTGAACAAATTGTCACTATCCTTGCCACCATCTTAAGACAATTTTTGTATAAGTCATGACATTTTAACAATTTTGCAAAATCTGACAAATGTCATGAGCAACAAAATCAATTATCTTATTTAGTTGAAAATGACTTTTTATATTACAATTCATAAATTTATTATATTATTTATATACAGTTTGAAAATGCATTATAACGATTTTCTAAAAATACATTTTTCTAGGTACTACTTTTAAGCAATATTGCTAAAATTATATATATATATATATATATATATAATATTTTATTTGTAGAAAATCTGGAGTGGCTGCTAAAGTCCATCATCTAAAGGATTTGAATAAAGAATCAAATATTGTGCTTAATGAAGCCAAGGAGCTTGTAGAGAATGCAACCTGGATGCTAACTGATGTGAGAAAGGCTTTTGATGATTTAGGTGAGTACAATAAAAACAAAACCACAATTCCATGTTCTGGTTGTCCACTTAAAAACCTGACTGGCAAGAAAAGTGTTTTGCCACTTATCACAAAGACATTAAAACGTGTCACATTTTATTACACGCCATATTTTATAAACATGAGTTTATAAATATTTTGTATATAGAGCGAAAGTGTAAACATTTTCTCTCTTGGATGAGTAATGGTTCAGATCCGATAAATATTTTAGAAGCGACGGTTTAATCATAACAAGTAAAATCTTTGAAATGTAATAATTTACTTCTTAAGGAATTTACTTTCAAAAAGTGACTATGTGTAAATACACAGATCACAGTTTGTGTGAAAGAATTGCATATTTAATAATTTAGTTTGTATATAAGAAAAATTAAAGTTATATTTATTTTAAAACATGTTGGGTGAAAAATAGAGAAATAAACACAACTAAAAAATATTAAACATTGTAAAATACAACTGAGCTGGTTGAAATAAAAATAATTGCTATATACAAGTATATAACATGTAACATGACCTGTTACATTCATTGTACTAAAAGTTCAAGACATTTCAAAAAGATATATAACCAAAAGCAAACTGTTTAAACCTGAAGAAAATAAAGGTAATTTAGGAGTTACTTTTGTTGTGAAAGTTAAGTAGAGGTATTTATTAGAGAAACATAACAACTAAAGGGACATTCCTCTAGCTTTAAATTTCGTATGTGTTATGATAGGTATTTCTGACTTTCTCCAGCATTGTTGATCATTTAGCACTACCCAGGTGACACGTACAGCTTAAAGTATGCTGCGGACGCGATCAACTTTATCACCCAAAGACTTTTGAGAAAACTTGTGGAAACGCAGATAGGAGGAAATATGTTTAGTTTGTTGAAGACTTTCCTGATGCAGCGTTGGATAAGAACTAAATGGTGAAACAACATTTCGAACAGGACTGCCTCAGGGAGCAGTATTGAGCCCGATTTTGTTTAATATATATATTAATGACATCCCAAACAGAACAAGATCAAAGAAGGTTAAGTGAGCCATGTACGCAGATGACATAGTTATTTGGACTGAGGCAGGAAATAAAAATAGGAGAATGTTTGAGACAATGGAAGCTGAGCTTTCTGATACTATGAAAGATATAATTCTTTGGATTAATTCTATAAATGATCAGAAGACATGTTACCAGCTTTTCTCACTCAAAAAGAGATATCTTGAGCTTCTTAATGAAACATATAAGGCATACATAAAGCCTCGTTTGACTTATGATGAAGAAGTCTTAACAACAGCCGTCAAAATTGCAAAGAATAAACTTGAAGTAAGTCAGAACAACTGTTAAGTTTCATCTCAGGAGCAGTGAAGACGACTCTTGTAGCCTAACTTCAAGCCTATACAAACAACAAACCATTAGATGAAGAATTCAGCATGAAAGGAGATATCCGTTATGAAAAGTGGATGTATAGGAAACACAACAATTCATAGATTACGGAAGTACTTCCCAATCAATAATTAAAAACTCAGAAAAGTTTTAAGCATGTGGTTGATGTGGTTGTTGGCAGTAAAATAAATACTTCTGAAACTAAGGAAATTACTAAACCCATTGGATTTCATGCTATGTAATGTGCTCCTAGATCTTATAGGACCAGTGAACAAGACTATTAACATGCCGGAAAAGATATCCCAAATTGCCTTGGAAACTTTAAACTCATGGGACCCACAGGTCTCCTGGGTGAGAATCTACACGAATGGGTCTAGAATGCATGGTGAGACAGGAGGGGGAATATATAGTGATTACTTTTCACACTATTTTGCACTGAGCAATAACTCAGCTGTTTTTGAGGCAGAACTGTTTGCCATCAACGCGGCTCTTCAACAGCTGATTCTAAGACAGTGGCTTAATACCAATATTGTTTTATTGGTGGACTCTAAATCCTCATTACAAGCAATGGCTAATATTGTTAATACAGGTAGTGCAATTGTACGGAATATAAAAAAGAATTATAAAATTGTAAAAAAACAATGTAACCATATTGTAATGCAGTGGATCCCGTCCTTAATGGGAATTCAGATGAATGAGATCGCAGATAAACTTGCAAAGAGAGGGACTAAAATTGTTCAAAAACCATCAAAAGTTTTATCACTGCAAGCAAGAATAAAAAGTATTACAACATGTTATGAATAAGGTTTTAGGAATATGATGAAGAAAATATTGAAGAACAAGTCCTATAATGTGTTTGAGCTGTTTGAGGTGAATAGAACACTCCCAAGAAAAATATCTGTTGCTAACTTCAGACTGGCGACAGGGGATGACTATCTCGCCGGACATCTCAGCAGAATGAAAATATTAGAATCCAATAGGTGCACAATTTGTGCATGCCAAACATCTATTATAGACAAAGATCACTTCCTGGTCTGCAGTGAACTAGATAAGGAAAGACAACAACAAAGGGACTTACCTGGATTGTATTGGGAGGCAAGATCTCGAATGGCGTAAGCCAAGGAAGAGCCATTGGAAGAAGAAGAAGAGAAAGGATGATATGTATTTCTAGAAAGTAGGAAAAATTAACAATCATTTATGATTTATTCTAGGAGTTTGATTCTGAAAATACTTGACTGGCACAAATCAGGGAATAATGATTTGGTGTTTGCCAGCAGCCTTGCAGTAGGTTATTACTCAAAACCATTGAATTACTCTCAGCTTATTGTCCTTTTGTGACAAATTTTCCTTAGCTATTAAATTTAGAGTTTTCTAGATAAATTAAGTCATACAAATTTTTGTTTTTCATTCAGTATTAATGTATTTTACCTGATAAAAACCTTTATAAAAAAACAAATTTAGACTTCTGTATGGGTTTATAACATGAATATTCTTAAATCTTTAAACTTAAATTTTGGTAATAGTGAAAAATATTTTTCTATGAATTTATATTAATATTTACAAACAAAAATTCTAAATAATATATAACGCTATATGTAAGCCACTTACTGAGAACATTTGGCAAATACCATGATTTGTGGATGGTTGTACAAGATTCAAAATATTCATTTTTTCCTTTGTAGACAAAACAAAAAAGAACATTTTTGAAATCAAGATGGTTACAACAATCAACTTTGGAAAAAGGACTAAAAAAAGTAAAATAATTAATAAAGATAACAACTTAAAGCAACTGTGGCGTAAATGTTTATATTAATTAAAACAACCTCTCACCATAAATTCAACAAATTTTATTTTAACCTTATGTACATTTCGACTACAAAGTAATCATCTTCAGAGGTACTTTTACAAATAACAATAAGTTATAACTTATTGTTATTTGTAAAAATACCTCTGAAGATGATTACTTTGTAGTCGAAATGTACATAAGGTTAAAATAAAATTTGTTGAATTTGTGGTGAGAGGTTGTTTTAATTAATATAATAAAGATAAAATAATTCATAGAATTTGCAAAAATCAAAACATCAGTAAGTTACAAATGTTCACTTAAAGTTAAAATCTATCACTATAATCTGAAAAAAAAACAAAACAATTCACCACTGGAATTAAGCCTGTACTGTTTAATTTGTGTATGTATTATGATTGTGACAGTGATCATGATACCAGAAAAACAACTGCACGTAATTATATTCACACTTTTTTGCTTTTGAAACAACTTCTTTAGTACCAATTCCAACTTGTTTATGCAGTATTCAAATTTTTTCTATTCATTTAGGATTTCTATAAAAAAATAGATTTCATGGAAGAATTCCGACTTGGTGGGTGAACTCTTGTTTTTTTTTGGCTATTTTTTTTACATTAAACATAGTTGGACTTATGTTATTATTTGTAGATGCTGGTTGATTTATGTCAGGTTGATTTATTTGATTTTATGTCAATATAGTCTTGTCACATCTGTAATGTAAGGAGACTATCTGAGTAGTGATTTTTGACTCTACTGTCTTGGTAAAAAATAAATATGAATTGAATTCAAAGAAACACTCTAGACAATTAATTCAATTAGTTGTCTTGTGCAGTTCATTGAACTCAATTCATTTAATATTCTGAATAGTCCAGTAAAGATTACTGAATTAGAAGCCTACATAGAAACAATTTAAACAACATTGATGACAACACCTTATTTAAACCTACTTTTAAAGTTATGACAGGTCACAAAGAAAAGTAAACATTGTATTATTAATGAGTCAAACTCTGCATTACAAAAGGAAAAATGTAAAATAACCTTTTAAGTTTAAACAAGGATTTATTTGAAGATTTTTCTATTGTAGTTTTTTTAAAATTCTAATTGAACAAATTTCCTTTAAACCTTAATAAATATGAAAGTTTTCTATGAAATATTTTACATTACATATTAAATTTTCCCTTATTATGAAAAAACCTTTTTTTAAAAGAAAATGACTTAATTTGTTGTAAAATCAATTTAATAATTTTGTATACAATAATTTTAACTTGATACGTAATATAGAAATCAATTTAATTACTACTTTTTATTATTTTTTATCCCAGAACTAAAGAAGAATGAAGTAGAAGTACTCAGTCAAAGAGTGAATGAAACAATGAATGATCGGAATGGAAATTTAGATACTTTGTATCATATGGTTGTGGAAGCTGATGCACATGCTCAGACTTTATCAAATCAGGTAAATTTAGTTAAACACAACTGTACGTGTAGTTAAGCATACTGTACACAATATCAAGAGCACAGTGGTACAATATATTACAATAAAAATATTGAAAAGAACCCCAATACCACAAAAATAATCAAAAATAACAAATAAGACAAGTTACTTAAGATTAAGCCCTTATGTACATTTCGATGACCATGTCATCATCATCAGAGGGTCTAGTTACAAAACACAATCTAGCACACAAGAAGTTACAAACTACAATGATGATGATGACATGGTCATCGAAATGTACATAAGGGCTTAATCTTAAGTAACTTGTCTTATTTGTTATTTTTGATTATTTTTGTGGTATTGGGGTTCTTTTCAATATTTTTATTGAAGCATACTGTACATAAAATATAGTATTTAATCAATTTGACATTAGCTTATGACTATCCGAACGTTAATTTATTTTGTAAAATTGTAAAAACTTGCTGAGACAAAACATTTTTGATCCCTCCTTGGTGGTCTTCATCAATATCTGATAGTCATAAACTAATGTGGAAAGTCATTAAGTTTCACTGAACGTAATAGACTACAAAATTCAGAAGCAAATACAATATATCATAGAGCAAAACTATTTTATCACTGCTATTAGCTTTAAAAATTAAGTTTTGATTTGTTTAAAATGCTCTACTTGAACTTAAGTTCATACATAATTTAACTAAGGATGAAAAGTAATAAAACAATATTTTCTGTAGTTTAGGTATGGGCTTAAAAGGTTAAAAATATTTTTCGAGTATCATGGATTTCGAAACACTTATTTGGGTGTGACATGGAGTTAGGTATGGAAGTTTTAAACAAAACTTTACTGTATCATGTTATACACATTTGTTGAAAATTGAACTATACTCAGATATCCCATAATACTCTTACAAAAGGTTAATCAATAACAGATCTCTTATTAAAAACACAACGTGGCTCTCAGTGGGTCATATTAATTCCTTGCGTAAGTTGAGTTGTATTTTGCTACAAAAATATTCTCATTTATAAAGAATTCAATATGTTATATATATATATATATATATATATATATATATATATATATATATATATATATATACATACATACATAAAATATTATTATATATAATATATATAATACATATATATATATATATATATATATATTCTTAATATTTTACGTTATCCATTGTTTTTCCGTTGCACTGACTTTATGAAGTTAATATATTACTATTGTAAGTAATTTTATCTACCATATGACGTCAACAATTACCAACATGACGGACCGAACATCAACACCAGAAAAATTAAGAAAAAGTAATCAGTGATTCGACAATGGTCAAGTGACCGAAAGGCGCCTCATCACTCAAGGTAAAATCATTGCACTTAATGGTGGATAAAATTACTTACAATAGTAATATATTAACTTCATATATATATGTTATATATCTTTATATATAAAAATCTTATGTTGGTTTGTGTGCGTTCAAAAATCTCCTAAAGGTCTGTAGCGATTGAACTCAAATTTTGATACAACATGCAACCGGCTTCAATGATTGTTCCTATCTATTTTTCATGTCAGTGACATATCTGTGACCATGAGAAAATAGGTTTTTTAACAGTCAGCTGTGTACCAGCAACCCTGCCAACTGCCATAATTAAGCGGAGCACTCTTTATACATATTCTTTTGTATTTGAAGAGTTATGTTACAGACACAAAGAATATTTAGATCTATGTCATCCTAGATGACTATCCTAAATCTCTTTTAATTATTGGTATAAGCAGAATTGAGTAAAAATTACAAACTATTGTCAGTGGAATTTCAGAATTTTGAAAATCTCAGTATTTTTTTACAAGCAGACATATAAATGTTAGGAGGATTCATATTGTTTATTTGTTTGTTATTATTGCTTCAGTTAAACATTCTATGAAATATATTTCTCAAATAATATTTACCAAGCAAGTAAATAGAACTGAGTTATTATCATTCTGTGTTTTTTTATCCAACTTATCAGAGCAAGAATAAGCCATTAGCTGTCATGGGTCAGATTGATCACACAGGTTTGTTGAATTTGGCCCACAGGTCATATTTGGAGATCTTTGATTTAGAATAAAGACTCCCATTTCATAAAATGTGACAGTGGCGCAGACCTTTTAAAAAAACTTTTATTCTTCACATAAAAGAAGTATGCTGTTCTGCATAATAAGAGTGAGCACTGCATTTTGTCAATTCTGTAATTATTCTATATTTTTAAATGTTTGCATATTAGTAGCTTAATTCTATTCTAATATCTGTCTAAATAACTTTAAAATAAAGTTAGAGCAAGAGAATTGTCCTTTATGGGATACAAGCATAAATCTTATACAGAAGGGATTTATACAGAAACATTTTGTACAAAATGCCCTGTACAAAAACATTAAAAAAAAAAAATTTAATCTGCTGTAAAGCTTAATAGCTATGATAAAAATGTTTTACAATTTTAATTAGTTTATAATAGAAAAATAAAATGGAGAGGTTTGGCTTTTTTGTGCTGTGCATAAAAAGTGCTAATATAATATATTACTGTTAATAGTTTTACTGTCCAAGACAAAATGCTTATGCTTGGAGTTTACAAATGTATGGATTAACAAAATCAAATTAATTTATTTAAGACCTAATTTACTAATGTTTAAACTAATTTACTATTCAGCTCACAATATTTTGTTTCAGGCTGCTAATCTAGACAACATGCTCAGTAACACTCGAAACACTTCAGAAAATGCCATCCATGCAGCAAATGCTTACTCAAACATTGTACAAGCAATAAATGAGGCTTTAGCAGCGGCTAATGACGCTAATAACGTCTCGGATAATACATTAGCAATGGTAAACAGTACTAAATTGGTTATAATCTATTTCTTAGAAGTACAGGGTGCGGCAGCATAACTTCCTTTTTTGAAAACTCAATAGGTACTATTGTATGCATCTGAAAATATTTATTTATTTTTTATAATGTAGATACATGTCTAAAGTTTCTATTTACAGTGTTTTGAAGATCAAATCAGTTAGGTGACGTCCCTCATTCTCCATACATTGCGTAAATCGATTTCTAGCATTTGTCATGACTCTTGTTAGCGTAGCAGGTGTTATGTTGGCAATTTCTTCTTGGATGTTGGTCTTCAAATCTTGTAGGGTTCTTCGACGGTTCACATAAACACGGGATTTCAAAAAACCCCATAGAAAAAAATCACAAGGGGACAGATCAGGAGAGCGTGCCGGCCATTCCAAATCGCCTGTAATTGAGATAAGGCGCTCTGGAAAGTGTTCTCTTAAAACAGCCATCGATGCTCTTGAAGTGTGTGCTGTTGCACCGTCTTGTTGTAACCAAGTGTCCCCCAAATCCAACTCTTCTACCCGTGAGAAAAAAAATTCTGTAGCATGTTTACATACCGGTCCGAATTCACTGTCACTGTAACCTTATTTTCCTCAAAAAACTAGGGACCAATAATTCCAGCTGAGGAAATTGCACACCACACTGTGACTTTGGGTGAATGCAAAGGCCTTTGATGCAATTCTCGAGGGTTGTTGTCAGCCCAGTAGCGCATGTTTTGTTTGTTAACCGACCCACACAAATGAAAATGGGCTTCATCGCTAAAAAAACAATAGCACCCTCGGGAACGACATCAAGAAGAAGCTCACACGCGTTCATCCGAGAATTTAAGTCACGTTCTGAAAGTTCCTGCACTATCGCCATCTTATAAGGATGAAAATGAAGATCATCACGAAGAATTCTTCTCACAGAACGATCGGATAGTCCAAGGGCAGATGCGTGTTTGTGCGCAGAACGCCGTGGTGATCGCAACATTGACGCTCTCACTGCTTCAATGTTGTCAGCTGATCTAATGGGCCGAGGGACTCCAGTTCTTCGTTTTGTCGCACTTGCAGTTTGTCTGAATGTAGTGACCCATGTAACAATTGATTTGCGGTCTGGGATGGGAGCCAACGGGGCTAAATTAAAGCGATTCCGAAATGCGCGCTGTGTTGTAATAACTGAACATCCGCTTGAAAAGTAGGCCTCAACGGCAAAGGCACGCTCTTCGCTATTCCAACGCATGATGACGACTGAAACGTGTCAGGACAAAACTTTACTGTACCCCCTCTTGAACGAGACCACTAGCGGAGCGCTATAACATCAACTAACATTTAAAAAAAGGAAGTTATGCTGCCGTACCCTGTATTTATATTAAACTGCAAAATTGTGGGAAACACTATATATAGTGTTAAATTAAAAAACTTGATTAAGTTAACAGGTAAGAGGTAAGATACATTTAAATACACACTACTTCCTTAAAACAATATATTAAAATATAATTTAAAAAGTGTGGTGTAAACAAAGATTGTTGCAAAGGATTCTGTATTACCTTACAAAAAGTAATATATCTCAAAAACCAGTTAACTACCATCTCCACAAATTTATCCACTACATTTGAGAATGTTTATTATGTTCAGCAAATAAAAAATATATCAATATTTATTAAATAACTTAAATGAAAAATTGGTTGATTACATTTTAAAATTGTTTACAACTTATAAAACATTGTAAATCTTTTAAAATTCATAAATTATAATAATTTATACAATTTTCTAGTATTACATTTTTATTCTAGATTCAAGGGCTCAATGAGAAAACTAGTTTGTCTGAATCACGTTCTTCTTTGCTTTTGCAACAAGCCCGAACATCTTTAGAGAAGGCCCAAAATGTACTAAAACCACAGTTAGCATCAGCAAAGGTTGAAGTGGGCCGTGTTGCTGAAGTTAATGAACAAACTAAAAAGGACAATGAACGAATTGAAAAGTAAGTTGGTTTAGTCTATAAATGTACAAAATTCAGAATTGTCAGTTTTATTCTGGGTTATTGAACTAAATACAAGTTGATTTAATAGTTGTTTAATGTAACCAAAATATTAATGAATGACAATTAATAATGTTAACCCTTAACGCTCGGATTATTGTAACATGCTTTGCTTCCCCACTTGTAATTAAATTGAGACAAATTCCTCACCTGCAGGTTGCATTATTGTTTATGGAAAACTTTGTTTTCTCTTACATGATTTTAGCAAACTAAGCTATTTTTATTCACTAGTACTGTATGTACATGATTTTATTATCTTATTTGTAGTTTTGCAGAGTATGATATTTTTGAAAACAGTCTTCCGGATGAAGTCCTGGTTTTCTGCCGCATGTTTTGTAGTGAAAAACTGTTTCCCTTCTACCTCCTTTTATCTTCCTGTTACTGCAAACTACACAATCCTTAGAACTATTTTTATCATTGGAAAAGATTAAATGTAATAGCCCATTCAGTCTTTCTTCTTTGTCAGTAGTTGATGGCTGACCCCTCTCACTGTACGGGTTATTCCTGATATCACCAATGCGTTCCCTCACCAAGTTTTGGCGAAGCTATTTTTGTTTAGTAGGATTTTCTCTCATTTCCTTCTTTTTGTTATTATACATAATAAAACTATTTACTACAGCTACATCTAATAGCCAGAAAAACATTTTCCTCCACCATTTATTTGTTCGTCTCGTAAAACTGCACGGTTCATTATATTGAACAGCTAAATCTACACCACCCATAAACTGGTTATATTTACAAATACCTGTTGGTTTAGTTATTTTGTTTATGAAACTTAACTACATTCTAATAAATTAGTATCGAGTAAAAGATCAGGAATTTCAGAATTGCACGTGAACCCTCGGCAAACTACGAGTAAACAAATTACCGGCAAAACTGTTACCTACTTGCAGCTTACAACGTAGCAGCAAACTAGATTTTGTGATGACTCACATATTCCTAGGCATTTTCAACTTAGTTCACATTATTGTCAATAGAGTGTAGCACCAAACGGGGAAAAGATTGAATGTCGTGGGCTTCGCCACAGACGAGTCATAGGCATTTGAAAATCGTGTCGGGTGACCCCCGACATACGAGTAAACTGCAATATACGCTTGGCAGGGTTCCCCCGACAGTCTAGTGCTAAGGGTTAAAGTACAAAAAAAGTTTTATTAAAACTAATTTATGAGTCAAGAATTTTTATAGCTGTAACTAATGATTACTAATGAATTATTTATTAATATAATTTTTATTATTATTTGTCTCCTACATTTAATCCATAATAGATAATATACCCTGAGATTAGCTTTTGAGAGTGTTCATGCAGATATTTTACACAAGCAACGCAATTCATTAAAAATACTTTTGGAGGATGTTGATAGAGGTTTATGGTTCAGTACTTCACATTCTATATTCTAGGATACAACCCAACCAAATTTTAAAAAAATAATAAATAACTATGTAAAATAAATAAATTCATAAATGAATAACTATCTATTGTCCAATGCTCAATGGTTGATCTTAGACCACCCTTATATTCAGCCAACTAATTGTTCACTTCAAAATTGTAAAAGAACTAAAAAAACTTCAAAAAACATTTACACTAATTACATTACGAAAACCAAGTTGACACAATCACACTAAACCATCATTGTCTCCTCACTAAATTGCGTACTATCTAGTAACATTCGATCCAACTCAGACAATCCCGACTCAACTAAGATGAACTATAAAGACTAGACTAAAAGGCAGCTGATAAGTTGGTATTAAGAGAACCAATAGGACAGTAATAAAAATCCTACTTTATTATTCCTGTATTCCAAACACAGATATAAATAATTTCTCAAATAGTGACAGTTTTGAGAGGGGAAAACAGTCGCCAACTTATTAAAAATGTGTTGCATATGCTTATCTGAGGCAAGGAGATGATAACACATAAACAAGAGCCAAGCAGACTAAAGATCTATGTTGAACAAGTTCTATTATTTTGTAAGATTTTTATAAATCCCTAATCATTGTTTTTGTGTTTATGGAAATATTTCTGCCATGAAAAGATAAAGAAAAAAATTATGATTATAACATTCAAAGATTCCCTAGCTACATAAAATAAAATATCAGAATTAAAGAATTTTCTAGGTAAAAAGCTCATAAATATACCAAATTAGTGATTAGTTTGTATGTACTTACGAAGTTAATGTTTTATGGTTAAATGTCTTTAATAATTTTGTTTTAATTCAATGCAGAACTCTCAATAATATTCCTATTTCAACATTGGGAAAACAAGCTGGAGATGTTGCAGAAAGAGCAGTGGCTACAAATAATGCAGCTCAAAGGACATTGAATGAAGTGGAAAATATTATTGCAGCTATCCCAGAACAGAAACGCTCAGCAAGGCAACAGTTTGTAGACAGTGATCAAGCCAGCAATGCCATTAGTAGTGCCAATAATGAGTGTGAGTTGAAGTATTAACTAATTTATAACTTACTGTACTAAAAAAAAGAGTATAAGCCTGATTAAAAACTGACATAAAAATTGCAAAACATTACTTAATAAATTTATATTTGTTGATTCCATCGTCACGTGAGCTACTAGTTTTCACTAAACAATTATAAATATTTATAACTTGCCTATAGTAGCACTTACTATATTTGTTGAAGTAAGTGCTACTATAGGCAAGTTATAGATATTTATAATTGCTTAGTTGATAAATTTGATGGTTTTGAAATCATAGTACTTATTTAAAATGTGAGATTATCAAGTATTTTAAAGTTAGACTGAAAATACAAGTGAATTCAAGAATAACTTTGGATGAATTAACTAACAATAATGTATTCAGACTTGTTATAAAGTAGCATAAACACAATAATTTAATTTTTAAAAGTGTAAATCCCTGATTTCCCAGCCATACATAACTATTGGTGATTTTAAAGGATTTTGATTTTAAGCAGTTCAAATGCTTTCTTGTTTATCATCATATTTCTTCTTGATATATTTAATCAATACTGAGTTATCACTTTTAAACCAATTGAGATATCCATTTAAATATTTAGAACATATATTTTTTCTGCTTTTTTCTTAATATATGAACTATTTAAATCTTGAAAAAGTTTGAGGTAACAACACTAAAGCCTTATTCTTTTTAAAACGGAAGAAGAGGTACAATATCTAAACTAAAACAAGACAGACATATGAAGCTCTGGCCTGAAAAATGTGTATATCGTTAAAAACATGAACACACATACATATCTCACATTTGGTGTATATTGTAAAGCTTTTGTTTGGTAACAATACTTTCGGAGGACCAATAATTATTGTAATTATATAAATTAATAGTTTGTACTTACGTGCACCATGGAATACACACTTATCACACTCGCGTATTAAATAAGCGATTTCTGGCCAGAAAACTTGTTTGTATTCCACGCACTGGTCACATTCGGTATAAAAATTAATAAAATAGTTACATTCACGTATTCTAGTACCTAAGGTACGGAGATTGAAAAGTATAATAGTATACTAGAACGTAGGGGATCGATCTACACTCCTGAAAGGTCTAACTTGCTCTGCCTGGTTCAAACTGCAGAACCAACCTTATCACGGGTGAGCTTTGTCTGACTTTGGCGGCGGGTTTAAAATAAAGGAAATGAGTCTATATTAATTTTAAATACGTAACATACCGGGGGCCTTGAATCCTTCTAGGATTCAAAGAGAACTAACACAATATAATATTTTGAGAGTTTATAAAAATAAAAAGTTCATAAAGGAAAATAAAAATATCTCTTTTACAAAAAGTGAGCGCACTATAGCGCAAGTTCATTATGAGCGTAGAGGTAGAGGGAAAACCTTGTGAGCAGGTCTTGTCAAGGTTCCCTGCTTTGTCTTCAAATGAACCACTCTTACTACACCATCCTTTCCTGGAGAAACACTACTTATTCTAGCCAGAGGCCATGTGAGAGGTGGTGCAGGTTGATGCACTAACACGAGGTCGCCGACGCGCAGGTTGACAGTTGGCACGTTCCACTTCCCCCGTTGCTGAAGAGTATGGATATATTCTAGATGCCATCTCTTCCAAATACGCTGGTGAAAGGCCTTGATTAGCTGCCAGTGCTTGAGTCGGTTGACAGGAATGTTGAAAAGATCCTCTTCTGGAACTGAAACCAATGAAGAAGTGGTCCTATTAAGAAGTGACCCGGGGTGAGTGCATTGAGGTCTGAGGCGTCGTTTGACAGAGGTATGAGAGGTCTCGAATTCAAAATAGCCTCTACTTGAGTTGTGAGAGTGGAAAATTCACATAGAGTTAAAATATGTTCACCGATGACACGTCGGAGGTGATGTTTTGCACTCTTGATTGCTGCTTCCCAAAGACCACCTTGATGAGGAGCTGCAGGCGGGTTGAAATGAAAGTTGATATTGTGTTGCGATGAGAATTCAGCCAGAGGGGTTCGGCCTGAAGAGATGATGAGATTTTGTAAAGCATTATTTGCTCCAACGAAATTCGTTCCACAGTCAGAATAAATATTTGTGCAAAGACCGCGTCTAGACACAAATCGGGTGAGAGCGGCAATAAACCCATCTGTCGACAGGTCCGATACTACTTCAATGTGTACAGCCTTTGTCACAAGGCAAACAAAGATACAAATATATGCTTTGGTCAAGCAAATCGAGCGCAAATTGTGCATTTTGATGTTAAAAGGACCTCCGTAGTCAATTCCGGTGTTGAGAAACGGACGAGAAGGAGTTAATCTTGCTTTTGGTAAATCACCCATGAGCGGAGATTTATTGTGAGGCTTGTGTCGAAAACATACAACACATTGAAAAATGCGAGAGCGTATTACACTTCGGGCCGAGAGTATCCACACATCCTGTGCAAGAAGTGATTGAGTCAATTGAGCGCCCGAGTGTAAGTATTTTCGATGATAAAAATCAATAAGAAGGTTGACGACATGATGTCGTTTGGGCAAAATCACAGGATGTTGCACATCCGTAGGAAGTTTTAAAGCGTTGAGACGTCCTCCTACTCGTAGGATATCATCCTTGTCGAGAAAAGGAGAGACGAGTTGTCGGAGTTGTGACGAGGCAGGTGTAGTTGGATCCTTCTTCATGGCAACGATGTAGTCTCTGAACGCTGATTCTTGAACCATCTTGAAAATTGCCAGTCTTGACGCCCTCATTTCCAGAGTGTTGAGAGGACCATCGAGCTTTCTTGAATGACGAGCATTATGAGTAAATCGCAAAATATAAGCCATCACACGCTGGAGTCGGCTAAAGTGAGAAAACTGAGTGAGGAGCTCCCATTCATGAGGAGCAGTTGATATGAGAGATATAGGTGAAATGGGTTTCTCTTCTCCTGTGTCAGTAAGTTTTGTAGGCATAAAATGAGATACAGGCCAGTTATCATTAGATTTTTGTAGCCAAAAGTGCTGTGGTAAATCTTTAGGAAGTAACCCACGCGACGCACAATCAGCAGGATTATCTTCACTCGCTACGTGTCTCCAGTAATGAGAAGGCACTAATTCTTATATCTGGGCTACCCGGTTGGCGACAAACGTCTTCAATTGATGAAGAGGTGTTTGTAACCATGTCAGTGTTACTGTCGAATCACACCATAGAAATACAGAAGAAAATTCGACCTCTTTTTCAAAAAGAGAGATAACATATCCCACTAGTTGGGCGAGTAAATGAGCTGCACTTAGCTCTAATCGAGGTACCGTGAGCCTTTTCAGAGGGGCTACTCGAGTCTTCGATATTACTTGCCGAATTAACACAGAGTCGTCTTTAAGTTGGCATCTCAAGTAAACGACGGCGGCATAACCGTTCTCAGAAGCATCTGAGAAACCGTGTAACTCAAAGTTTCTCGAGTGTGTTATTCGTAATGCACGAGGAATTACAATTTCTCGTAGAGTATTAGCCGAGTCTGTAAAGGTTTGCCATAATTTCAATTGTTCAGATGGAAGTGGTTCATCCCAGTTCAATCCTTTGATCCAGAGTAGTTGCATAAAACGCTTGGCCCACATAACAATGGGTGAGAGAAAGCC
Organism: Prosapia bicincta; assembly: GCA_036971475.1. Lineage (NCBI taxonomy): Eukaryota > Metazoa > Arthropoda > Insecta > Hemiptera > Cercopidae > Prosapia > Prosapia bicincta. The sequence goes on along the minus strand of JBAIZL010000002.1, from coordinate 402,711,733 downwards.
ACAAGGGTTGTAAATCTGGGCAATGATACCGAGAATTTGACGTTTAGTCCTGGAATTGTAAGGAAAATTCAAATTATAGGTAAACGTATCGGTAGAGGGTGACCAGTGAAGACCTAATATAGTGAAATATGGTTGTTTACTGCCTTGAAGGAATACAGGGGTCTCTAAATGAGCATCAGGAAGATCTTGCAGCAGTTGACTGGAGTTAGATGTCCATTTGCGTAGTTCAAAGCCTCCGCGAGCCAGGAGCTAGATGAGTTGCTTACGGAGGCTCAAAGCCTTTTCTTCAGAGTCAGCTCCAGAGATGATGTCATCTACGAACGTCTGCGTGCGTAGAATATTTGCAGCTTCAGGATAGGAGTCACCTTCGTCTGCAGCGAGCTGATGTAAGGTTCTAATGGCAAGATACGGTGAACAATTCACTCCATAAGTCACTGTCGTGAGCTTGTAGATTAAAGAGGGCTGATCTGGACTTTCACGCCATAAGATCATCTGATAGCACTGGTCATCAGGGTGCATTTTTACCTGTCTATACATTTGACGAATGTCACAAGAAAAAACAACGTTATGAATCCGAAAATTTAGTAATAAATCACAAATATTCGTTTGCATCTTTTTGCCTGTTAATAAAATATTATTAAGAGAAATACCATTAGAGGTTTCAGAACTAGCATCAAATACAGTACTTAAACGAGTTGTGCTGCTAGACTCCTTTAAAACACCATGGTGAGGAAGGAAGTAATGAGGTACAGTTAGATCAGTATTATGAGCATATATCATGTGACCAGAGGCTAAGTATTCAGCCATAAAATCAGTATATAGGGATTTAAATTGAGGTTGAGCACTAAATTTCTTCTCTAGAGAGTGCAGTCTTTTTTCTGCATTTAAACGAGATTGACCCTGAGAAGGATGTTCAGTCTTGAATGGTAGTCGGACGCAATATCGGTCAGATTGGTCCCGAGTATGAGTGGCGAGAATGTGATCTTCACATAATGTATCTTCTTGAGAAAGCTTAGACACAGCGGGGGGTTCTTCCTGTTGCCAAAACCTTTGTAGTGAGTCGTGTAGGTCAATGTCGTTGACAACTAGAAGTGTAGTTGATAATTGAGAGCTGGAGTTACTATGAAGTTCACTGCCAGATAGACATGGTGCGTTACCCATTACTAAAAAGCCAAAGTGTGTGCCTATTAGCCTGGGTAAACCAGGTCCGAGGTTATAAGCCTCTTGTGTAAGTATGAGTGAAAATAAAGCACCACCAAGAAGAACGTCTATGCCTCCTGGCAAGTGAAACGTAGGGTCTGCCAAAACATAAGGACGAACCTTGGAAAGAACTTCAGAGTCTACTTGTGTGCTTGGTAGGTTAACACAAATTTTTTCCAATATTAAAAATCTTTCATTAATTGAAATAACCTTGCCCCCAAGAGTTTCAACAGCAACTGAGGTGAGACCTTTTGAGCGTAGGGGTACCTGAGATAATCCTACCACACTATGAGTGGTCTTAGTACGAGGAGCACAAAATAATTGAGCAGCGCGCTCGGTGAGAAAACAAGATTGACTGCCAGAGTCAACAAGAGCACGAAATACATGAGTAATACCGTTAGACGAGGTAAGCTTAACAAGTAGAGTGCCTAAGAGAAAAATATTAGAGATTTGAGACGTATTCTGCTTTTCTTGACAGGTCATAGTGATTGGAGAAGGGGTTATTTCCTGTTGAAGTGTCGGAGAGTCTTGACGCGAAGTTTGAGGTGTGGTCCGTTGCAGCGTAGAGTAATTTTCAAAATGTAATAATGTATGATGATTTTTGTGGCATTTGTAGCAACTAAACTTTGACCTACAGTCGTTAAGATGGTGAGTACCTAAGCATGAGGTACAATGCCCCTTTTCCTTTACAATTTTGAGACGGGATTTGGCGTCCTGACTCTTGAAGTCCGGACACGAATATACCTTATGGTCAATTTTATTGCATATAAAGCATGGATGAGGTTTAACTTTAATGGAGGAGCCTTCTCCATAATTGTAGGACATCAGTGATACTTTTTGTTTAAAGTATTTATTTTGGGAACCAGAGGGGGTGCGTGATCCACACGAGGAGGGTTTCGAGGTGATAGGAGAATGAAGATTGGCATCTTCAACTTCATTACATTCTTTACTTAAAAACTTAATAATTTCCGCTGCATCAGGTATTGTAGTGGAGTCAACTCTCTCTTGAGTAACACTTGATGAACGGAAGTTTTCAAAACGGTTCCTAAGTTCACTATCCATTTTTCGTAAAAGCATAGCAGATAACAAAGGATTTTTACTAGTGATATCGATGTCAAGACCTTTAAGAGCTTGTATATTTTCTGAGTATAAATTTACAAAATTTCTCATATGTTTAGACATGTTGTTTACAGAGGGCAAATCTAAAATTTGATTGAGGTGTAAAGTAACTAACCGCCTCGGCGAGTGATATCTTTCTTTCAAAAAGTCATAGGCCACTTTATAATTAGCGTCAGAAATAGGGAGAGATTTAATTAAATTTAGCGGTTCTCCTGAGATAACGCTCAATAAATATTGAAGTTTAGAAATTGCTGGTAACGATGCATTTTCATGAATGCTAGCGTTAAATATATTAATGAATGACATCCATTCGAGATATTCACCATCGAAATGCTTGAGTTCAAGCTTAAGCAGTCGTATATGTAACTGAGGAGTAACTATTTCACATTTAGGCCTTGTTGATGACATCTTACTTTCTATCGAATGTACGGTAGAATTAACATTATCGACTAACTCGTTGATGCTGTTAAGAGGAGCGTAGTTGGGTTGAAAATTCGGGTTAGCCTGTATTTCTAGTTCATGATAAATGTCTAAAATATCAGAAAATTCTTCACGAAGCCTATTTATAGATTTAGCGCGCACCAAAAATTTTTGCAGGATTGACTTATCAGATGTTTTTTTTGTTAGATCAAAAATCTCTTGAATTTGACTAAATATATTGTCTTTCTTTGATTTAATAACTGCCAAAGATTTTGCCATGATTAAATGATAGTTTTATAGTAGAAGAAGAGATAACTGCTTTAATTTTTAAATTACAAAATGTTTTAAAGAAATTAGGCCTATGAGCGTATATGTTTAACGGAGAGATAAATAAGCCTAAGTAAACAACAAATCGACGTATGCTCAATGAGATAACCTTCTATAAACAACTGAAATAACTTTTCATAAACTTTTACAATTAATTTAAACCAACATATTAATGCACGCCAAAGCCAAACAAAGATAAGAGAGGATCAGCTGTTTCATATACTGCGACATGAAACTAGTTTTCCAGTGTTTGCATGCACAGACAAAGTTTGAAAAAACTTGTAGAAATTGTAGAATGAACACATATAATGAATTGTATTTTATTTTATTTTTTATATAGGTCTTAAGGCTCAAGATCCGGCCCGGCTGGACCAAATTTGTTTGGTAACAATACTTTCGGAGGACCAATAATTTTTATAATTATATAAATTAATAGTTTCTACTCACGTGCACCATGGAATACACACTTATCACACTCGCGTATTAAATAAGCGATTTCTGGCCAGAAAACTTGTTCGTATTCCACGCACTGGTCACATTTGGTATAAAAATTAATAAAATAGTTACATTCACGTATTCTAGTACCTAAGGTACGGAGATTGAAAAGTATAATAGTATACTAGAACGTAGGGGATCGATCTACACTTCCGAAAGGTCTAACTTGCTCTGCCTGGTTCAAACTGCAGAACCAATTTTATCACGGGTGAGCTTTGTCTGACTTTGGCGGCGGGTTTAAAATAAAGGAAATGAGTCTATATTAATTTTAAATACGTAACAGCTTTACATCTTATCTTGGAAGGGTAATTAAACTTTTACTCTATCAGTAAAATATAATTTTGTATAAGACAAAATTTATATTCACTCAGTTTATGAGTGACTGATTCACTTGGAGTGATTTAACTGTCACTCATCTTCTTCTATACGAGCAATTTGGTGGTAAAACCAAGCAAATTTTATTTTTAAGATTATGGGACTTTTGGAAGGTAAGGCTCATTGTCTTCTTAGATTGAATATATCTCTTATGTGGGATTAGTTGCACAAAAATTTTAATACGTTGATGTGTTGTGAAGTTTTACAAATTTGTATGGCTGTGATCATAAGGAATATACACACACTATAAAAATATATATATATTTATGTAATACATAAATGTCATATAATTGATTTAACAATATTTTTAATTTATATACTATAACATACCTTTACTCAATTTGTCCTACAGGATCTTTGGCTCTAAGGAAATGAAATTAATACATCACTACTTGTTTTTACAATAACTGATTTATTTTTAATCCTTAGTTCAAAACGGTAGCATTTATCGGTACTTATACACAGTTAGTCTTAAATAACTTTTATTTGGCTGCTAGTTATCAATACTCTTATATTTATAATTAAATGAACAATTCTAATAAGAATGTCCTTAAATTTTTTAAGGCGTGTATAGGTTACTGTACCTGGTTTGATAAATATTATATTTGAATGACTTATTACTGTTTAAAGAACTAATAAAAAGTTTATGAAGGTCTTAATATTTTTTACTTTAAAAAGTTGGCCTTAAATTTAAGATGAACTATTACTTGTGTGGTTCCTTGTTTCACTTCACTAAACACCCATTCACTTATTCACAGATCTCTTCAATTTTACTTTCTCTGATCACTAGAAATGCTTCTTTGCTGTAACTGACTTTATTTATGTAATATCTCCCTTAATACTTCCACTTACTATTAAATTTTCTCTCTTACTTACTGCCTCACTTAATATAACGCATTACAATTTCTATTTAATTATCTTCCTTAATAATCTCACTTAATACTTTATATTGTGACTTTACTTTATTTGAATTTAACATTACTTACTAAAATTAATGTATTTCTCCCTCAAATGATGTATTTTGACTCCTTCGAGTCCTAGAACTTGACTCACCTTCAAGTCTTGGAAATTGACTGCCTCTCTCATGTTTCCCTCACAGGTTTCATCACCTCCTCAAATTTCATTGGCTACCTTTTGCTGCTTAAAATTGTTTCAGCCTATCAGAACCACATTCTTCATAGCCTTCCCTTTGGCTTGGGTGGAAACTTAGAACATTCCCAAGAGCAGGTGTTTGCTGGACGTGCTATTTCTGAATCTTTACACCTTTTCACTATAAATCTGCATGGTCCCTCGATATCCAAGTAAAAGCGCCTCTCCCGTGATCGAGTCCTGTCTTGGTTTACCTACAATGAAACTTTTTGACATATATTAATATTTATGCCTTACAGTAACCGTGCAGTAACTGTTTTTGGTCAAAAGATTTACAACAGTCTACCCTTTGTTAGATAGCAACAGTGTGCTTCGATCTCACAAGTTCAAATATTTTAAAAACACTTTACCTAACTTGAAGAATTCTATTTTAATGTGTATATATATATATGTATATATATATATATATATATATTAGGGATGGGCCGATTCCTAAAATTTTCGATTCCGATTCCGATTCCGATTCTAAAATTTTCCATTCGATTCTCGATTCTTTACTCGATTCTCAATTCTCGATTCTTTCAAGTTATATTAGCTTACATTCTAGTTCTCTAATAATTAATTTAGTTAACATCTTGGTCATATGGCAAAACCTTTTAAAAGTTCTGTTTTAATGTAATGAAGGCTACACAAACCCTTCAACCTTGATTTATCAATAGGAATTTTTAAAAGCATAAAAACATATCAGATAAAAGTAATGACTTATTTTAAAGTTAACAATGTGAACTTTACTTAATTTATGATGTTTGAAAAAATACCTAAGCCTATTTACATTGTCTCTCAAAACAAAACAAAAATTAAAAACAAACGAACAACATAAATAGTAAAAAATTAATACAAATAGGATAGTTTTTAAAATTTAAAAGTCTGGCAGGTAATGTACATTTCTGTTCAAAAACACAAGCATTTGAACACGTTGTGGGTCAAGCTAGTTTCATCGCTAGTCATATATAACTCCTGAAGTTGAGAAAGGTTTTTCAGAAAACACTGTCGCGAGTGGACAGACAGGTATTTTATTGCCATAGCATTTAAATGAGGGTATTTGGCACTTTGTACTGCTAAATACTTTCCAACATCACAATCTGGACTGGCTAATGGTTCCCCCAGATAATTGTTTACTTCTTCTTCTACTGTCAATTCCCCTGGGGTACCTTCTTCCTCAACATTCTGGATTAGTGGCGCATACCTTCTCCACATCAGGTGGGACCTTTTTTCTGCAGGTGTCTGGAACACGTGCAACTGATTCAGGCCTATTTTGTATTTATTCCTCAATCCCAGTTGATTTTTAACCGACTATCACTTATAGGTCCTGTGTCTGAGGATAAAGTTTCTTCAAGTATAGATCTTTTTTGTTGATAAATTTGGGCAAAATGAATGTTGTTTAATTGCTTTTTCATATTTGATATATTATGTGGTTTTCCACCGTCAGTTTCTGTTAACTGTCATCGAATTGACGCGACGGCCAGTAGCCTGAACCGAATACCGTCTATAATATAATTTATTGAGGTTAAGTTTCGGAGGAATAATACGGTGTTTCTGTTATCCGTCTATTCGCTCAACCATCATGGCCACGGTTAATCGAGTTTTTACTGTACTTTTTTTGTGTTTTGTTCTGACATCTATAAATCAGTGGCAGTAAGACACGTGGGGGAGAGAGAGAGAGTATCGAACCCGCTCTAGTGAGAGAGAGAGAGAGGACCGATGTCAAACGACCAGAAATGGTTACGATCTTGATTGCTGTTGCTTCATAAATAATCATCTTTTCGTTATATTTTTGTTTACTTTAATCATTTAATTCATTGATATCAACCAATACATAAATAAGGTATAGTTGGTAATTAATTATTTTTCTAATAAATTACTCCACACACATATTTTAATAGTTAACAAAATAGGAATCGGAATCGACCCTTTTATGATGAAGAATCGAGTATCGACGATTCCTCGATACCACCTAGAATCGACGATTCCTGGAATCGAGAATCGGAATCGGCCCATCCCTAATATATATATATATATATATATATATATATATATATATATATATATATATGAAGTTAATAAATTACCAATTTTGAGTAATTTTATCCACCATTAAGTGCAATATTTTTACCTTGAGTGATGAGGCACCTTTCGGTCTTTGACCATTGTCGAATCACTGATTGTTCTCTGCTGTGGATGCTATGTCCGTGAAGCCGGTGTTTGTAGAAGTTACGCGCACTATTTCTTGATCTGTGTGTTGAGGTTTATATATATATATATATAGATTTTTTGGACTAGGAGACTGACAGACTTACCTTGGTAAGAGTCCACTCTGTAGTCTTGAAATAGAAACACATAAAAGCACTTAAACAATGATATATTTCAACCACACTGTGGTCTTTGTCAATCGAAGAGAAAACACAAAAAGAAATATGAGAGAATGAAATAAAATAATTGTAATCACAGATTGTGTAGAGTAGAAATCAGATGTCACAGATGCACAGATTAAAGATATATATATATATTGTTTCCATGAACATATGAGTGATTATAGTTTATATAAGTCTGTCAGGGGAAAAGAGATAAGGATATTTAGAAAAAAAAAAAAAAAAAAAAAAAAGAAAAAAAAAAAAATGAATGTATTTATCTGATGTTGAGGTTAGGGGATTCTCTGGACTTGGTATACCACTGGTATGATAGTTCCCACCTTCTCAGGTCTGAGGGATTGCATTCAGAGGGGGAGGGATTTAATTATTTTTGTGGTATAGCAGTCATCAAAAGTTGTGATGTTGTGACTCGCAGCATGTTGAGCTGTTGGTCTATCCATATTCATAATTTTAACATCATGTCTGTGGCCATTCATTCTGATATTCAGACCATCCGTGGTCAGGCCTATGTACTGTGCTGAGCAAAGTTTACATTGTAGCTGGTATATGACATTTTTCGATGTACAATTATGATGACCCTGTATTTTGAAGACCATTTTTGTTGTTTGGCTGTTGAAACTATTTGCTGAGGGGTGTATTGGACATGTCTTGCATCTAGGTCTATTGCATGGGAAGGAGCCATGAGGAAGTTTGTGTGGTTTCTCTGCATCAGGGTCTGGTAGTTTAGGATGTACTAGGATGTTTTTCAAGTTGGGAGGTTGCTTGTACCAGATTTGCGGTGGATCGGTGAAAATATTTTTGGTGTGGACGGAAGCTTGAAGAATTTTGATGCCATCTCTCAATATCTTGTTGAGTTTATGTAGACCAGGATGGTAGTCTGTTATTAAAGACAGTTTATTTTGTTCTGTTTGTGGTTTATGGTGAACCGAGGATTGTGCTGAATGAATTTGGTTTTCAATGAGTTTTTTTGGGTATCCTCTTCTCTGGAAGGCTGTTGATATCTTTCTATTAAAATCTTCCAATTCACTATCATTCAAATAGATTCTCTTACCCCTGATTGCTTGACTGTATGAAATGGATCGTTTTATGTTTATTGGGTGGTTGCTGTCGAAATGGAGATATTGTAGGTGGTTTGTAGGTTTGATGTGAATTCCTGTGTTGATATTTCCATTCTGGAGTGTTACCTCTACATCCAAAAAGGTGATGGCTGATGTAGATTTCTCCCAGGTAAATTGAAGTGTGGAGAATTGTGTCAGGCTGTCTAAAAATGTCTCAAGTGTTGAAGCACCCTGTGTCCAAATTAGAAAAAAAAAAATATATAAAATATATATATATATATATATATATATATATATATATATATATATATATATATATATATTAAATATGGTGATATGTTTTCTTGTAATATAGTTAGTACATTAAAAACATCTCAAAAACAAGAATACTTTTAATGCATATGTTATTCAAAGCTTTTTGCCAGCATCTTCAGGAAAATAATTATCTAACAAAATAATCTAAGAGATTTTGTTAGATAATTATTTTCCTGAAGATGCTGGTACGGTTTTATTGGCGAAAAGCTTTGAATAATATATGCATTAAAATTATTCTTGTTTTTGAAATGTTTTAAAATTATTATATATATATAAATTTACAAGATATTGTTGTTTTCCTCACAATTCATATAAAAATTCACTCACTCACGAGGATAAAACATGCTCAGTAAATAAAATAGTTATGCCTTATCACGAATATAATGAATAAAATTTCTTCTTAATAATTATTTCATAAATGTTTTTTGTTTTTGTTGACAGTGGAACGAGTGAATAACATTCTACCAAACATCAGAAATTTAGTTGATAAACTTAAAGAAAAACCAGAAGAAATAAAAAAACTAGATGGTAAAATTAAAGTTGATCTGGAAAGTCTAAAGAAAAAAATTGCCATGGCACGAGATCTAGCAAATAGGTATTACTATTTATTTATGCCACGGAAATGTTGTGACAGTTTTAATTATTACATTTATAACATATGCCACAGTAATGAAGGGTTTATATTAAAAAATTATGTATACATTGTAGGATAATTACTTTTTGGTTTTATTAAAAGTTGTAAGTTATTAATTTTTTTAAAAAAATATTTCAAGTTCAAGTCTAGTAGATTGTAATATAAAAAGGTAAAATAATTAAAGCCTTTGCAAACATTAAAGATAATTATAATATATTGGATAAATTTGGAAAATTTAATTACATTTATGTATAAATACAATAGCTCTAGAAACCGTCAATTTTCCTTTTTGTATTTGTTGTATTTCTGAAACTGTTCTTTTCCTAAAAGTCAAAAGCATTTAATCCACTATTGGTTCTTTATGCTTATAGTTTCACCAGAGAACTGGTAATCATCACTGTTCAGTAATCATTCTTCCTAGACAAGGAAAATTTTTAAAATACTTTAAACCTTTAAGGGTAGAAGCAGATATTTTTGTTTAATATATATTTTCTGAATAATGTTTATGAAAAACTAAATGTTTCATACTTATTTAACGCTACTTTTACACACGTAGAAAAAGTAACATGGTAATATGCATGGCGGGATATCTCACTCTAGTTTGTTTTTATTTACTTGAATTATTTTACTATAACAATAAACATATTAAATATTTTTACATTCTTAGGATCCTTAACTACCATTTTGTACAAAATATTTTTTATTTTATTATTAGGTAAATTTAGATAAATTATTTATCCGACTGTCTCAAATTCCCACTAGTAAAACTTTACCTCCTGTAACTTTTTTATATAGGCTAATGACAGATCACAATTTTGCTTTTTTAAACACTAATGTTTTGAATTTTTTTCCGAAACTCCTTTTCAAGAGCTCAGTTTTAATTACACAATTATACAACATAACTTACAATTTATAAAATACATAACATTATATAAAACTTAATACAAATCAACAAATTATAAAACTCTTTAATAAATATCCATTTACAAGTCAAAATTTTGATTAAAAAAAAAACTGAGCTCTCGAAAAGGAATTTTGGAAAGAAATTCAAAACATTGAGTGTTTAAAAAGCAAAATTGTCTGTGATCTAAATAGTTATTAACAGACCTTATGTAACTATATATACACGTAGATGGGGAATTCCTCTCTGACTTGGGACTTTCGATAGTTAGTTTTATAAAATACGCTTTAAATTAATAATGTCCTTCTAAATTCACCTTCATGTTGACAAGTTAAAATAATAATTTGTATTACAATTTATGTACATCACTAAATCAAACAACGTTTTTAACATAAAAGAATGACACCGTTACACACATAGGCGGGGATTCCCTGCCAAAACTACTTTAAACTGTCTTTGTATGTTGAGTATCATCTCAAGATCAACTGATTCGAATTATTCAGGTGTGTGGTGGGTAAAGGGAATATGAACTTGAGTGTCACTCAGATATTACCGGAGGTTTAGCAATATTACAAAATTAAGTAAAAATCCTGGAATACCCCTCTGTACATGCACCTGTGTGTTGCCAATCAAATATCTATTTTGATAACTATTTTGACCTATTTAATGATGCAGATATATCAGCCTTCTCTCCATGTAAAGAGTGTTAACCGATATAAAAGTTATTCATCTGTTATTATATGCAAATGTTGATTTATTATTTCTGTAGGTTATATTTAATTTTTAGGATTTAATAGTAAAATCAGTGGTTCATATTGTAAATACAATATATTTAGGTGATAATCTTAGCCTTTATTTGTGATAACTATTTCATAAACACTTAATAATAACACTTTAATTATTAAAAAAAACATATAATTACATATTTACTTTGATTTCTTTGATATATCCACCATATATCTGTAACAGATCTGTTAGAAGCTAAAATATCTGAAGCCTTTTCACTGCAGACTTTGTCCGTGAATATTTTAGCATTCATCTGGGAAGAGTTGAAATTTTGTTCCTAGAAAGAATATATTACACAAAATGTATTACAAAAAGAATAAACAATTGCAAACTTGGTTTTAATTAATAATTAGAATTTTTTATTTTTTTAAATTTATGGGACTGTACAGGTTTTACAGCTTTTGCTTTTATTGGTAACAAAAAAATGTTAATTATTATTTTGGTAAAACTGTTCACATATATCACAGAAGGAAAAAATTAGTTCTATAATATAATTTGCTTACTCCAATCTTTAGTTTAACCCTTTGATTAGTATTCATGTACCAGTATGTGAGACAGTGCTATGGGCAGCAGGAAGATTCTTGTATATGAACTTTTTATCATTTCACCCAGATTAGTATTACCATGCATTTATGATTTTGTTTTCTGTGTATTGTACCGCACTCTAGGTTTAGTATTTGATACTACCTAGACAATAATTGCTACACACAGTACATAGTCACCGTTCTTTTCTATGCAAAGCCTATGGTTTGTCTCACGTGTTTATAGATCATCGTATCTGACCTTTCAAAACTGAAAATGTGGACTGCTATTAATGTTGAAAAAATTTATACTTTCTTAAATATTTTCTTAATAAATGTTAAAAATAGTACAATAATTTAAAAATTACAGAAAAATAAAGAGAAAAATTAGAAATTCCAAAAACCTTTCAAAAATAATTTGCTCCCAGGGGATATATCAGGGTATGTTTATGTTGCTATTCAAAGGGCCAAATCATTAAAGCTGTGGCAATAGTAAGTTGAAGGGTTAATTGTTTTTTTGTTAATTTTTAGTTGTATGATTGTCATTAAGTTCTATAAGCTCTAAAATAAAATATAAAATATAAAAAAGAATGACAACGTTTTATTTATTTTATAAAGACTGCACACAATTATTTTGAATTTTCAGGATTAAAGTTGGTGTTACATTTTTCCGAAACACAACTTTACAACTTCGTAACCCAGAGAGCATTTCAAATTTAGGATTGAACTCTCATGTTTCAGTTTATTTTAAGACTGACCAACCAAATGGATTAGTTCTATATCTTGGTAATGAAAAGGGTACTAGTCAGAAAATGAGGCGTTTGAATTCAGTAAGTGGTTTGAATTTCCTATGAATAGATACATTTATACTTAAGTAAATTTAAATTTTCTTTATTATGAAATATTGGTGATTATATATAAGAGATACCTTGGATAGTTCTTTGACATTAATTTATTTAAATTGTGTTAAGAATAACTTTTTCCAAGGCATATACTATTCAAATATTCACATTTTAATTGATATACACAGACAAAAATTGCAGGACATCAACTCTAGAAGTGATGATTATAAACTACTCAGTTATAAGCCATTTCTAGGTAATTTGCAGGCTTCTAGTGAAAATTTTATGTAAAAGTTGAAACATCTATAAGATCAACATACTATACTTATCTTAGATGTCATGCAACTGCAATAACTTGCTAAACTGCTAAAATGCAACAACTGCAATAAGTTCTATATTGGACAAACGGGCAGATCTTTCGCTGAAAGATATAAAGAACACAAAAGGGCACTGCACACTACTATTGAATCCACTTTCGCAAATCACCTCATGGACACTAAACACTCATGCAAAAGTATGGAAAATAACATGAGCATCCTCCACACATGCAACAAAGGTCATAAATTAAACACACTAGAACCGTTTGAAATATATAGACATAGCAACACACATAAAAATGACATCCTAAATGAACAAACATGGCACAAATCACACATACTTTTCGATCACATCACTTCTAACTTTCAAAAAAATGGTACCAAGGAAGCACAACTGCAGCATTCCTAGCGGCAAAAATACGAGGCTGAAGAATTCGTAAGACGAAAACGTTTCCTCCAAGTGTAAGTTAACAATTAACAACTTTTAGTCGCAACAACAAATGTCTGGTCGCAAGTAATAGCAAAAGTATAATTTGTATATATTGATGATTGTACTTTTAATTTGTATATTATATTAACAGATTGCCTACAATCCAAAACTTCTACTATGTTTAGTGAGGTTAGAGGGTTCTATAAGCTTGGTGTACCGCTGGTATGATAACTCCAAACTTCTCAGTTTTAAGGGGCTGCAATCAGAGGTGGCAAAGATACTTTAATTATTTTCCTGGTATCGAATATTCATAACGTTCGTTGAAAGAAGTTTTATTGTGATTAGTAACATATCTAGGCTGATAATGTCATGTTTATGGCCATTAATTCTGATGTTTACTCAATCTGTGAATACACCTAATATGCTGAACAGAATTTAAATTACAACTAGTGCAGTTTTTTATGTCCAAGAAAGGTGACCATGAATCAAGAAGTTCATTTTGGTGTTGGGCCAATGAAACTATTTGTTTGGAGATGTATTGGATATGTCTTCCATCTAGGGTTTAATGCACGGAAAGGAGCCTGAGGAAGTTTGTATTATTTCTCAGTATTAGAATCTGGTAGTTTAGGGTGTACTAAAATGTTTTTAAAATTATAAGGTTTTTGGGAACAAATTTTTCTTTGATCAGAAAAAAGGTTTTGGTGTGGGTAGAATCTTAAAGCTATTTCTCAATATTTGATTTAGATTTTATAGACTAGGGTGGTAATGTGTAATTAAGGGTAGTTTATTTGGTTTCATTAGTACTTTGGAAGATTGTGCTTAATGGGTTTGATCTTCATCAAGTTGTTTTGGATATCTTCTTCTTTGAATGGGTGTAAATATATTTTTATTAAAGTCTCCTAATTTTCTATTCTTGGAGCAAATTCTTTTGCCCTTTCTGCGGAGCAGATATGCCCTTTTGTGCAGATATTACCATTCCTGAGTGTTGTGTTTGTATCAAAGATGGTGATGCCTGTTGTAGATTTTTCATAGTTAACACACCTTGTTCAAAAGCAAAAATGCAACAGTATTGGGCAATAGGGAGTGCTTAATTGATTCTAAGAATAGTTGTCAAATGTCCCAAAGGCTTTCTGTTTGTTATGATAAAATATTGCTGATGAATAGCAAGCGGGCAAATATGATAACTGTAGAGGTGACAGTTTGTACTACACTGGCATTATCCAACACTGTATTTATTAATCTCGAATTTTAATACAATACAGATGTTAACCTTGTAAATACGAGATATCTTGTTATACTTGTTTGCCTAAAATCTGAGTTGTTGAAATGGTATGCAATATTGATTAAGGTTAGTAATTTAAAACCAAATACTATACCCCCCCCCCCACATACATACACACAAATATTAACTATTTACGTTTTTATATATTTAGGATGATTTCATGGCCCTCCAGATAGAGAATGGCTATCCTTTACTAACAACAGATTTGGGATCTGGAGCTGTATCTTTGATAAATGAAAAATTTGTTTCTGATAACAATTGGTATCAAGCAGTAATGGACAGGTAATTTTTTTTTGCTTTTTTCTTTATAGTCACCTAAAAAATAAATGTTGAAATAGTGTTTCATAGCTAATTTATATTTAGAAAGTGTTGATAGTTAAACATTTTGTGACAAAATTATTAAAATTTGATTTGGTTTGCATTTTTCAATACATATATTAACTAATGAATATATATATATATATATACATAATGTGACATGGATAAATAATAATATGTATTCCTTCATGGAATATATATATATATATATATATATATATATATATATATATATATATATATATATATATATATATATATATATATATATATATAAAGAACATAAGTCAAAATACAAATACAAGAATTATAATTGAATTTACAATTCAAAGCTTTTCGTTGGCTAACAGTACCAACATCATCAGGAATATTAAACCAAATCGTTATTGTGGTTTAATATTCCTGATGATGTTGGTACTGTTAGCCAACAAAAAGCTTGGAATTGTAAATTCAATTATAATTCTTGTATTTGTATTTTGACTTATGTTCTTTATTAATGCACAAGCATACATATTGCGATATATATATATATATATATATATATATATATATATATATACATTGACTTTGCCATAGGACAGATGTTAAAACAGAAGCTCTCTAACACTGAAATGTAAGTATTAAAAATAATGTCAGTACAGAGAATTAGCCTGGAATAATAGTGGGTACAGAGATCAATGTCTACTATATGTAGCAGACTTAGGTAGCTTGTATATAAAAACTAAATACAAAATTCTAAAATTAAAAAATAAATAAAAATTTTAAAAATGATAAACTAAAGAGAAAAATATTTCTTATACTAACATAATTAAACCAACTATATCCATATACAATTTAAATATCGTATACAATTCCTTTTTTATAATAACAGTTACAATAATTGTTTAGGTTATAATATCTCTCTAATGTAAAAAAATTGTGATCTATCTGATTTGAATCGTTATTGTTTCTTAGGACAGGAAAAAGTGTTCGTTTCACTATACGAGAAGACTTAGGTGCTGATCATGACTATGCTGTTAAATCTCATTCTGTAGAAATGGTGCTGCCAGGAGTTTCCACCTTACTTAACTTAGACAAAGAGCACTCTAAACTTTTTGTAGGAGGTTTTCCTATTTCCTTCACTGGAGTTCAGCCTGCTATTAAGTATAGTTCCTTTGACGGACGAATGGAAGAACTAGTGGTAGGAGATACTCAAGTTGGCTTATGGAACTTTGAAAATGCAGAAAATCTGAATACAGCCTCAAGAGACAGGTAAAGTCATTTTGTAGTATTATTGTTGTTAAGGCTTTGAGTAATAGATAATTAATGTCAAAGAAACAGTAATATGTTTACAATAGTTTATTTTAATATGAAAAGAATATGTTGGTCTTTTCAATTAACACCTTGACTGCAGCAGCGATGAGTAAACTTGGGCTGTTTAACTCAGGCTGTTTTGCTAAGGCTCAACAACTTTTGTTCATAGTATTACCTCCAATACCATTGTAAAAATTCCTAGTAGAGCTCATTTTGTTCAATTTGATCTCATCTTTTATACATTGAAGTCTGTTTCTAGAAAGTGATACTGCAAGTTTGCAAAAAATGCATTTTATGTAAAACAAAAACTTTACCACTCTTTGGTGGTAAGTTTAAATGCTTTTAAAAGTATTACTACATTCCAAAATTAAAGCTGGCTATCCAAGCCCTGATTAAACAAGTTCTAAGTTAACTGATGTAGTAAAAAAAAACTTACCCTATGGAAACCTTTGGCTCTTAACATTTTCTTAATGCAGTGATGTAAAAATATGTTTTCTTATTATATATATATATTTTACGTTATCCATTGTTTTTCGTTTCACTGACTTTATGAAGTTAATATATTACTATTGTAAGTAATTTTATCCACCATTAAGTGCAATAATTTTACCTTGAGTGATGAGGCACCTTTCGGTCACTTGACCATTGTCGAATCACTGATATTTTTCTGGTGTAGATGTTCGGTCCGTGATATTGGTATTTGTTGATGTTACACGCACTTTCTCTTGATCTGTGTGTATGATGTTTTTATATAGTATGTCTTCTGTATATGTTGTTTGTAGATTCATTAAATTGTTGTGTATGTTTTTATAAATGTGGTATTTTTGTAGTGAGTTTAGTTCTATTGGGTTATTATTTATTTCAAGTATGGTTAGGTTATTTTCGTAGTTTGTTATTTCATGTTTATGTGATATTAGGTGTGCTGCAACATTTGATATTTTTGAATTTTTGTTTTTAAATGCTCTATAATGTTCTTCAAATCTTATTTTAAATGATCTGGTTGTTTTTCCTATGTAAAAAGCGTTACAGTTGTTGCATGTAATTTTGTAAATTCCTGATAGGTTATGTTTTTCTGAATTTGTTTTGTGGTTTGTGTTATTAAGATATTTTATTATTTTGTTGTCTGGTTTGTATGTTGGAGTGTAGTATTCTTTGTTGTATATATTTGTTATTTTTTCTATTTTGTTATTGGTGTATTTATATTTTAGGTAGATTTTTTTATTTTCATGTTTTTTGTGTTCCGGTTGTAGTGTTGTGTTGAAAACCTAACCTCAATCTGATGTTATGACGGATTTATCTGATGTTGAGGTTAGGGTATTCTCTGGACTTGGTATACCACTGGTATGATAGTTCCCACCCTCTCAGTTCTGAGGGATTGCAATCAGGGGGGAGTGATTTAATTATTTTTGTGGTATAGCAGTCATCAAAAGTTGTGATGTTGTGACTCGCAGCATGTTGAGCTGTTGGTCTATCCATATTCATAATTTTAACATCATGTCTGAGGCCATTCATTCTGATATTCAGACCATCCGTGGTCAGGCCTATGTACTGTGCAGAGCAAAGTTCACATTGTAGCTGGTATATGACATTTTTCGATGTACAATTATGATGACCCTGTATTTTGAAGACCATTTTTGTTATTTGGCTGTTGAAACTATTTGCTGAGGGGTGTATTGGACACGTCTTGCATCTAGGTCTATTGCATGGGAAGGAGCCATGAGGATGTTTGTGTAGTTTCTCTGCATCAGGGTCTGGTAGTTTAGGATGTACTAGGATGTTTTTCAAGTTGGGAGGTTGCTTGTACCAAATTTGCGGTGGATCGGTGAAAAGATTTTTGGTGTGGATGGAAGCTTGAAGAATTTTGAAGCCATCTCTCAATATCTTGTTGAGTTTATGTAGACCAGGATGGTAGTCTGTTATTAAAGACAGTTTATTTTGTTCTGTTTGTGGTTTATGGTGAACCGAGGATTGTGCTGAATGAATTTGGTTTTCAATGAGTTTTTTTGGGTATCCTCTTCTCTGGAAGGCTGTTGATATCTTTCTATTAAAATCTTCCAATACCCTATCATTCGAACAGATTCTCTTACCCCTGATTGCTTGACTGTATGGAATGGATCGTTTTATGTTTATTGGGTGGCTGCTGTCGAAATGGAGATATTGTAGGTGGTTTGTCGGTTTGATGTGAATTCCTGTGTTGATATTTCCATTCTGGAGTGTTACCTCTACATCCAAAAAGGTGATGGCTGATGTAGATTTCTCCCAGGTAAATTGAAGTGTGGAGAATTGTGTCAGGCTGTCTAAAAATGCCTCAAGTGTTGAAGCACCCTGTGTCCAAATTAGGAAGATGTCATCTATATATCTATACCAACATAATGGCTGGTGTGTTTGTGTCTTTAGAAAACTTTCTTCCAACAATCCCATGTACAGATTTGCGTACGATGGTGCCATTCTGGTGCCCATTGCTGTTCCCTTTATTTGAAGGTAGTTCCTTCCCTCAAACTGAAAGTTGTTCTTCTCGAGGATGAACCTGGTATATATATATATTTACCTTATAGTGAGGCACCTTTTGGTCACTTGACCATTGTTGAATCACTGAATTATTATTCTACTCTTGTTTTTTGGTCCGTGATGTTGGTACTTGTTGCAGACGTAATATGCATTTCATTGAGAGTTCTATTTAAGATGTTTTTGAATAGTGTATCTTCTGTATAAGTTGTCTGTTGATTAATTAGATTATTGTGTTTTTTTATATACATGTGGTATTTTTCTAGTGAGATTAGTTCTTTTGGGTTGTTCTTTATTTCAACTAATCTCTCTAGAAAAATACCATGTGTATAAAGACAAGTACAAAAAAATAATTAACCAACAGATAACATATACAGACGGCACACTATTCAATAACATCTTAATTAGAACACATGGCGAAATGCGTATGACGTCATCAACAAGTACCAACATCACGGACCAAACAACAACAGTAGAATAATAATACAATGATTCAACAATAGTCAAGTGACCAAAAGGTGCCTCATTATAAGGTAAAAATTAATTGCAATTAATGGTGGGATAACTGTTTACAATATCACATACATACACACACACACACGCACCCACACACATGCACACGCACATATTTATATTATTGATATTTTATGTTGTCCATTATTTTTCGACGGAGTGATTTGACAATGGTCAAGTGACGTAGGTGCCTGATCACACAAGGTAAATTTATTGCACCTAGTGGTGGATAAAAGTATTTACAATAGTAATATATTAACTTCATATATATATATATATATATATATATATATTCTTGATATTTAACGTTATCCATTGTTTTTCCGTTGCACTGACTTTATGAAGTTAATATATTACTATGTAAGCAATCCTATCCACCATTAAGTGCAACAATTCCACCCTGAGTGATGAGGCACCCCTCGGTCAATTGACCATTGTTGAATCACTGATGTTTGAAAAAACATCAGTGATTCGACAATGGTCAATTGACCGAGGGGTGCCTCATCACTCAGGGTGGAATTGTTGCACTTAATGGTGGATAGGATTGCTTACATAGTAATATATTAACTTCATAAAGTCAGTGCAACGGAAAAACAATGGATAACGTTAAATATCAAGAATTTAATACCTGCCAAGGTAAACAACTGTACCGGAAAAAACATCAGTGATTCGACAATGGTCAATTGACCGAGGGGTGCCTCATCACTCAGGGTGGAATTGTTGCACTTAATGGTGGATAGGATTGCTTACATAGTAATATATTAACTTCATATATATATATATATATATATATATATTCTTGATATTTAACGTTATCCATTTTTTTTCCGTTGCACTGACTTTATGAAGTTAATATATTACTATGTAAGTAATTTTATCCACCATTAAGTGCAATAATTTTACCTTGAGTGATGAGGCACCTTTCGGTCAATTGACCATTGTCGAATCACTGATGTTTTTCTGTTGTAGATGTTCGGTCTGTGAAGTTGGTGTTTGTTGACGTTACGCGCACTTTTTCTTGATCTGTGTGTATGATATTTCTATATAGTATGTCTTCTGTATATGTTGTTTGTAGATTCATTAAATTGTTGTGTATGTTTTTATAAATGTGGTATTTTTCTAGTGAGTTTAGTTCTATTGGGTTGTTATTTATTTCAAGTATGGTTAGGTTATTTTAGTAATTTGTTATTTCGTGTTTATGGGATATTAGGTGTGCTGCAACATTTGATACTTTAGAATTTTTGTTTTTGAATGCTCTATAATGTTCTTCAAATCTTATTTTAAATGTTCTGGTTGTTTTTCCTATGTAAAAAGCGTTACAGTTGTTGCATGTGATTTTGTAAATTCCTGATAGGTTATGTTTTTCTGAATTTGTTATGTGGTTTGTGTTATTAAGATATTTTATTATTTTGTTGTTTGGTTTGTAAGTTGGAGTGTAGTATTCTTATGTTGTATATATTTGTTATTTTTTCTATTTTGTTATTGGTGTATTTATATTTTAGGTAGATTTTTTTATTTTCATTATTTTCGTGTTCCGGTTGTAGTGTTGTGTTGAGGTTAGGTTTTTTGTGAATTTATTGTATATATTTTTTATAATGTGTTTGTTGTATCCATACAACAATACATATAATATGTATATATTATATAATATATATATATATATATATATATATATATATATATATATATATATATATATATATATATATATATATATAGATTTTTTGGACTAGGAGACTGACAGACTTACCTTGGTAAGAGTCCACTCTGTAGTCTTGAAATAGTAACACATAAAGGCACTTAAACAATGATTACAATTATTTTATTTCATTCTCTCATATTTCTTTTTGTGTTTTCTCTTCGATTGATAAAGACCACTGTGTGGTCGAAATATATCATTGTTTAAGTGCCTTTATGTGTTACTATTTCAAGACTACAGAGTGGACTCTTACCAAGGTAAGTCTGTCAGTCTCCTAGTCCAAAAAATCTAAATAATCTTTACCAACCAAAACTAACCTAAAATATATATATATATATATTATTTGATAAGGTATTTTTGAGAGAGAGAGAAAGTGTGTGTGTGAGAGAGAGAGAAAGTGTGTTGTGTGTGAGAGAGAGAGAGTGAATATATATATGTATTAAAAGATATAAAAAAACAAAAATCACATTTGTTAAAATGACCCAACTATTGATTTCTTATGAACATCCAAACAGGTTTTTAACAAAGGAATGTATTGAAACTAACTTATTTTACATCATTTCATCATCTTTCTCTTTGAGATATTCAAGCACACCTTAAATACATCACAGTGTACTTGAAGTGTTAGTTATAGTTACACCAGTGCACATCCAGCGGTAATTGCATTCTTCAGCATAATTATACATGACGGCGAGGTTTAAAAATTTTTAATTTTTATTACCATCTGAGGATGATAAGAAGAATATGGAACAAAGAACCTTATTTTGAAAGATCCTTTTTAAAAATAACTTTTATAAACAGATTTTGAAATACCATAAAAATATTGTTTCAGGGATCAGTTAGTGAATGTAACAACTACAACTGGATTTCGCTTAAATGGAGAGGGTTTCATCGTTCTGAATGGAACACCATATGAAATGAGACGAAGGTCTGAAGTCACACTTCAATTTAAAACATTTGCTAAAGAAGGATTATTGTTTTTAGCTCTTAGGAATCCGGTTTTCTTATCTGTAGAGATTGTTGATGGACATCTTCGTTACCAGGTAAATTGGTAAAAACAGGTTAATACAATTTTAAAGTTTTATTTTATTAATTCTTAATAAATTAACTTAAGTTGGAAATAGAAATTTGAGTTCTTATCAGAGTATCTTCATTTATAATCAGTTTCTTAGCAAAGTACTCAACATTTCACCAACATATTTTTTAACAACTTTCTGTAAATTTAAATGAAATAAAAAATAAATTCATAAAAGTTTTGAAAACAAATTTTTTGTTATACCTTTCAAGTTTTATTACTTTTCCATGTTATCCAGGATTTTCCAAAACTGAAACTGAATTTTTTTTTGAGCTATATAATACAGAAAAAAATATACATAGAGATGTAAAAGCTATAAAAAATTAACCATATATTTAAGGAAGTATTAAGGAAAATGCTTAAAATAATTACATGTAGCTATGCCTCAAAATATTAAAATTAAATATATATATATATATATATATATATATATATATATATATATATGTGTGTGTGTGTGTGTGTGTGTGTGTGCGTGCGTGTGCACGTGCGTGCGTGTGTGTGTGTGTGTTGCAACAGACTGGCCAGACTCGACGCCTGCAACCCTTTTGCCAAGCGACGCCGCCAGCCCTTTTTTCCGCTACTAGGTAAAAATTTTTAAACAAGCTGGTCCGGCTCACGGGCAGAACCCTGTGTAATGCTTGCCAAAATCTGCCAGAGAACCAGTCACTGGACTTTATTTAAAAACCTAACTTGCTCAGATTTAATTAACCCTTTGGGTATCAGTTCCCAGGAAATGAGTTCGTTTTATTATGGCAAACTGACTATTTTCGTTTGAAATTGTGTAAGAAATTTGTTTAAATAAATATAAACACTGTTTTGTTGCAAAGTTAGTAAAAAACTTCGGTTTTTATTCATTTTAAAATTAAGTTACGTTACAGCACCGTTTGTAAACATTTTTATATCTTTAAAACTCTACTTAATCATCTAACATTCCTCTAACCTTTTGTATCTATATAAACCTGTTGTATAACTTCGTTAGTAAACAAATAATTTTTATATCAACTTCTTCTTATCTTACTTCTTTTTAAAAAATTTAAGATAGTTTATATTTACTTTAAGATCAAGATTTATACTTTTTAGGTTAGTTATTTAAATTCTCAAAATTGTTATTACACTTTTGCTATTACTTGCGACCAGACTTTTTCTTAACTAAAAGTTGTTCATTTGTTAACTTACACTTGTAGGAAATGTTTTCGTCTTACTACTTCTTCAGCTTCGTAAGAAGACCACGAGGCTGAAGAAGTCGTATGACGAAAACGTTTCCTCCAAGTGTAAGATAACAAATTAACAACTTTTAGTTAAGAAAAAGTCTGGTCGCAAGTAATAGCAAAAGTGTAATAAGAATTAGCAACCAGCTCGTCATGAAGAGCAACAAGATTTCGATATTTCTCAAAATTGATTTAAAAACTTTTTCTTTAATTTGAAACTTTTCGTTTCAAATTAATAATATTAATAATAACCTTAATAATATTAACAAAGCTTAAAATATGCTCAACAAAGTTCTTCATTTTCATGTACTCAACAAATTTACCAGGTAGGTGTTCACACTGCGCAGTAAAGACTGTCTTTTCAGTTTGAAAAAATGCTGCTCGGTGTAGCATGGCTCTCTGATGCTATGAATTGATGTAGCATGGCACAATAATTCTAATGGTACTTGAATCAGGCATAAAGGCCGGTACTTGAATCAGGCTGATTTCAAAACCAACCTACTTTTAAAATAGATGTAATTTGTAGCAGATAATTAATAAGCTATTGAAACCTGAAAATGTAAGGTAATTAAGTATTTACTTTCTGTACCTAAGAAGAAAAAATACAAAATATAGGACAAATAATGATAAGCTACTTAGTGAGTTTAGTAGGAATGAAATAGACCCTTATTTGACATTTATATAAATTTTTGTTTACCCTTTGAATAATTTATATAACAATATTTTTTCTTTCAGTACAATCTTGGCGATGGTACAGTAACTATGATGTCACCCAAAACATACAATGATGGAAAATGGCATCAAGTAGAAGTTGTACGTGCTAGTGTAAAAGGGGTTCTAAAAGTCGATGGGGAGACCATTCAAACAGATTCTGCTCCTGGACCAAGTATGAACCTGAAGGTAAAATCAATTTTAAAATATCCTAATGTTTATAATTTTTCTGTGTTTTATTGACAATAATATTTTATTTTTCTGTGATAAAAATTTCTGAAATATTGACAATACATTTTTATACAAAATTTAGATTCAGTAAAATCTTGTGAGTAAAATATGAGGCTGTAAGTAAGTTTCCTTCCAAATCCAAAGTGGGTGCTGCAATTGAGTTTTTACAGCAAAACTATTGTGACCTGTGATGAAACATAGATTAAATATGTGAATCCTAAATCTATAAAAGTGTAAAAACTTTTAGGCCAAACTTCTTCCCCTAACAAATCAAAGAATCTCTTTTGCCAACAGTGTTCTGGGTGGCACAAGGACAGCTAAGGAGACTTTTTTTTTATATGGAACTCGAACTTCCAACTCAGATAAAATAGCTTCATTAAAATAAATATGCCCACACTAGTTTTGAGGTAAAATAACTTTTAATGCAAATTAGAGCGAATTAGTGGTATATAAATAAGATGTGAGAGTTGTTATTTTAAAGAACAATTGCATGTACAATCATATTTAATTGATTCTGTGACATCAAAAAACAATAACTTGACTTGCTCAGTTCAGAAATTAGGGCTCCAATTTCTTAACAAGAAAGTCCTATACATTTGTTAGAAAAAAAAGAAAGTCCTATATATTAGCAAAAAAAACTAGTTTTAAAAATTGAACTAGCTTTAAATTAAGGAACTAGTCTATGATTCATTAGTTTACTGGGTAATGAGTCTTGGTGAATGTTTATAAAACTTATGAAATCAGTTTGAATAAACTTGACTATGGTGGCAATATTAATAGAGACTTGTAAACTAGAGAGGTTTTACAATTGCTTAAACATTTTACGATAAATTGAACAATTTTGAAATTAGGTTGAATCTTGAATTATTTTGACTGTTTTAATCTATGAAAGTTAACTTTCAGAGGCTCAGGAAAGTTATGAGCAGTTTAGCACTGTTTAAAATATTGATAAAATGTCACACTTTATAATAAGTCTAAACTTACCAAAAAAATGAGGTTTTTTGTAGATTTGTTGAATCTTGAAGACATGTAAGCTTATGAGCGCCGTGTAGGTTTAAAAATAAATCATGTAGAGTTACTGAAATCACTAGCACAATGAATCACCTATAATAGCACTCTAGTCCAAAACAAATATGGTTTTGGTTTCACAGATTTCAAGTTTAACACAAGTGGCTATTTTCCTTTATAGCGAAAACATTAATGCAATTTAATACTAGATTACATTCTCGTGGGTTATTTTTTTTGTTTCTTTGTCAGTTGTAAAAACTTTGAACATTGCACAGTGTTCCACTCAAACAGGGCAAAGCAGTCAAATAATGTGGCAATACACATCCATTGTGAAAGGAGTTTGTGTCAGAACTCCAAATGGGCAGTTTTGATAAGGAAATCTCTAACACAAGGCTGACTGAATCTCACAGACTTATGTTGTAAAGATACTTCTAGAATACAGAAAATATATTGATTATGTATATATTGAATAATTGTATGGCTTTGTCAGCCACTAGTTTATTTAGTACAGTATTTGAATCATGGGGAATGCCACCTAATTCAAAATGAATATTGTATTCAACGTAAGAGATTTATGAATTTATTTACACCATACAACCATTAATCACGAATGTTGTGAACCTATAACAAAATTATAGAATGAAATTAATTGAAATAAAAATAAAACCTAAGTTTATTTATTTTTATGACTGTTACTAATAATAAACAAGGTAATTATTAAGTATATGAGTATGCATGTTTAGTTATTTTTCATTTTCTAACAATAGGAAAGTGTTAGCAATGTGAAACAATATAATTACCAATATCTTTATATGGTTTTCTTTTTAAAAGATCTCTAAGCAGCTGTATATTGGAGGATACCCATCAGGTGATCATTACTTGCCAAATGTAGTCAAAACTGGTTTTGATGGTTGCATTGACCAAGTTCAAATTGGAGGAACAAGCGTTGATTTAAATCAAAATATAAATGCGTTTGGAGTGATTGCAGGTTGTCCAAATAAAGTAAGTAAAAAATATACATATGGTAATAAACATATTAAAAAACTTACTTACTACAAAGTATTTAATTTATTGTTATATTATTCTTGAAATTTGTAATTCATTACGTTCGGTAAAACATAATTAATCACTTTTGCATTATTTTATGACTAGCCGAAATTTAAATTTTGTTAATTTGTAAAATCTTACTGAGACAGAATGTTTCGATTGCTCCATGGCGATCTTCGTCGGTGTCTTCTGCTCAGAAGTTGTTAGGTTAAGCGGTAACTGTTTTAAAGGCAGGTTTTCGATAGTAGCAAAGAGTATGTGTGATTTGTATTATTATATTAGTATTATTTATATATTATTATTCTTTTAGGATTAATTTATATCATAATAATGTATAAAATGATTATTGATCTAACGTAGTATGTACTTGTGACCAGTTTGCAGGAATAGTGTCATTTGAAGAAGGTGCAAGAGGTTATGCAAGGTGGCCTAATGCAACAGCGAGAGATAGCATTATTCAACTGATACTCAAATTTAAGACAACGGCACCTAATGGATTAATAGCTTATGCTGTGGATGGAAGTGCATCATCTTCTTTAGCATTGGTTGATGGAAAAATAGTGTTTAATAGTGGAGGACAAGTATGTATCAGATTGTATCATAATTCTATTTGCATGTAATATTTGATTTATCAGTGGTATGCTAAATATATTTTTTAAAGTTTGTTTAATTTTTGTAAATATTTGTTAAATTTTTGTACTTTTTATTATCACCAAGCTAATTAAGTTTACAAAAATACTGTGTCTTAACTAGTTCAAACTTTTTCCTTATTGATGGAAACTTTTTTAAGAGCAACTAGTTTCTTGGTATGAATTTCTCCCAAAAAATTTTTTTTTAAAATTATTATGTTCGATGCCTAGAAGCGATGATGACAAAGTTGTTAATGAAATGAAGCATTACTTTGTTATACTTCTGGTGATTGGGATTAAATATTACATCCTTGACATGTTTACAAATGTAGCACTGCTGCTACAAATAACAACTGTTTATTTATGTTCCCAGTGATGGCTCAGTTTTGAAGCTAAGTAAAATTTGTTGCTTGTAGGTATCTGAGTAGTGTCTCTTGACCTAGTTTCAGTACTATATCCGGAATACAAACTTTCATCTTTTTACTGTGAAAAGTCAGAATCACTACCTCATGGCTCTTTCTAATAAATGATTTACTTATTTATTTCCATAGTTTTTGTTATTAGTACCTATCTGATCCTAAGTGACAAACTCATTGATTTGGTTGTTTATTGTGCTCACCTATTGATTTATTTATGCTGCTAGACAGTAATTAATGGAACTATAGTTGATTTTGTAAATTGGTACTACTTCAGGTAGAGCTTGATTTGGGCTAATGAAACAGCTGGTTCTATTATTAAAAAGACTAATATAAAGAAAACTAAATTAGTTATATAATATTGAGACACCATCACTTCAATCAACACATTTACTGCTATGTAAGATACTGTATATACTAAGAAACTTACTTGTGTTTAGTCATTATTCTAATTTTTAAGAAACCCAAAACATGTTATTGTTTTAAAACATGCA
The DNA here is from genome assembly GCA_036971475.1 of Prosapia bicincta. Taxonomy (NCBI): domain Eukaryota; kingdom Metazoa; phylum Arthropoda; class Insecta; order Hemiptera; family Cercopidae; genus Prosapia; species Prosapia bicincta. The sequence continues at coordinate 402,684,043 of JBAIZL010000002.1, read as the reverse complement.
TATTTTTCATAAAAAATCAACATAACCTCCTAATCAAAAATATATAGTAGGCCTATGTGGTATAGAAATAGTTGTTATGGAATTTAACTTTACAAATGATGTCATTATTTGGCAGTTATATTGACTACTGAATGACATTGTATAATATTTAAGCTGAATATTATTTCATGTCCAGAATACTTGTTTTAATAAAATATTCAAAACGATAATGAATATTTTCCGCTGTTTTATTTTTTATACAAATGGTGATTAAATTTTATTAAAAAAATAATCTTCATAAAACTTTGACATAAATTACATATTAATAAATTTCTGGTGAATTTCATATCATCAGTGATTGCTACATGGAACAAGTAATTGTATTTAGTTAACATCGTCAGAAATTAGATGTTAATTATATGAGAAATAATATATAATTTGACATTTTGGACTAATGTACTAATATCATGTAATTAAAAATAAAATGAGTAATGAAACTGTAAAGCCTATTTACAGTTTCAAGTGGAACTTACCATGCCACTCTTTTTTTCTTATACAGTCAAATCGAAAGAATCTACATTGAAAACTAGGTTCGATATACCAACAGATTTCAAAGAAGGTAAACTTAACAAAAAAAGTTTTATGAGTAAAAACTAACAATTTTAAGGTGTATGTGGAATGATAATTATTAGGATGATTTAAATATGCAAGAAATATCGTTATATATATAGTTTATATATATATATATATATATATATATATATATATATATTCTTGATATTTAATATTATCCATTGTTTTTCCGTTGCATTGTATAATATTTAAGCTGAATATTATTTCATGTCCAGAATACTTGTTTTAATAAAATATTCAAAACGATAATGAATATTTTCCGCTGTTTTATTTTTTATACAAATGGTGATTAAATTTTATTAAAAAAAACTTCATATATATATATATATATATATATACACTACTGTAAACAACAAATATATATAAAAACAAATTCTTATGCATAGTAAAAGCTACAAAAATAGGAATTAAAATTTTCTTTTAACAAAACGTTTTTCATCATGTTCATATTTGAAAACTAGTACACAAATAAAGTTTTACAAATAAAATAACCTTATACAGTAACCATCTACTAATTCGAAACCTTTGGAACTGTTTTATGTATGGTTTAACTGTTGGATAATGAATTCTTCATTCTTCAATTTATTTGTATATACTTTCTTTCTAAATTTTGAAATAAATTTTATTCAAAATAATTTTCTGTGTTTACAAAGTTTTCAATTAAAGATTCAAAAATATTCATGTTACAAACAGTTACAAAAACCTAGTTTTATGACTATTTACCAGGTTGGTTATCAGGTAAATCTATGCATTACTGATTGAAAAACAAATTGAGGAAACTAAATTTCAAAAACTAATTCAAAAGACGGTACTGAAAAAGCAAGCAATTGTAAAATATTTGAGTGATTGACAAATCACTTAAAACAGCAACTTTGTTTATCAGAAAATCTTTGCTCCTTAATTTATAAACTGACATGTGTTTTTAAACTCCAAAATAAATCATACATCTTTGTCTAATATTCCTACTTTCTAGAAACACCTGCCCAATATATAATGGGTGGCTCAGGTATAAAGTAAAAATGATAAAACGTCCCTTGGGAAAATAATGTCCCTTGAGAAATTCAGCATTAGTTTTGTTACCGTGGGACTTTTCCCATGTTATTACATCAATGGTATGGAGTGAATACAATGTTCACATGCGGATCAAATGTGTTCAACAACAATTAACAGCTTTTTTTGTCTTAAAAATTATTTAGAATGTATTTAACATAATATAGAGCAGGGTTTTATACATTTTGGGAGTTAATATAGTAGATTGTTTTATTTATACTACAATAATATACGTTTTAATATTTTTTATAACAGGAAGTAGCTACTAGTCCTTCCACACGTTACAATGATGGACAGTGGCATGTTGTTGTTGCTACATCTAATGAAACAGAACCTCTGAGCTTAGACATTGACGATTTCGATAATTTCAAGTAAGTAAATAAATTATTTGATAGTAAATTTTTGTTAATTTTACTTCTCTGTGACTTACAGCATTGAACAAAATGAGTCACGTGCAAAAAGACTGCGATCTAGTGTAAAATGAGTCTATTGAAAAATGTCAGTAATTAGTAGTTTTTTCCAAGTGATATTAATAAAAATAATTTGTTAAAATACCTCAAGATGTAAAACACTAAAACTGCAAATATTTAATGTCAAAAATTAGTAATAAATAACCAAAAATATCAAATCATAGACATAATATTGTAGAATACTAATTTTAGTAACTTACATACAGTAAAAAGAATATTCACAACTTTTTTCACAGTTACAAAACACTTTACAGATATTGTAAGTTATATATTCGAGCACATTTTTCTGCATTTTCTAACTATGGAATACTTTCTTTTGTTGACACCTTTTGGTGTGACTCCACTTTCAAAACTTAAACGGTATGTTTTGTCATTTGTATAGCTAGAAAATTTGCCTTCACAGGAACAGAAAGAACCTCAATAAAACTCACTGATAAAACTGCATTTATCAAATTTTGAATAATATCAAAACTGCATTGAAATCATTTTTCAATATAAAATATCATTGACAGATACTAGAAAAAGCATTTATAGGGACTCTATTTCTTGCTTTTTTAACCCTTAACACTCTTCTGAATAAGATAGACTAAAATTGGTGAAGCGAAATTAGTTTTTAAAATTAAATTTTCTAGTTATGCAAAGCTTTATTTATATTGAGATTATTAAATGTATGTAGCGGAAGTATGAAATACTTTTTTTCTGTGGTTTATATATTTTTACAACCTAAAAATAGTTGAGATTGTTTTTTATATGATAAATTTGAGAGCATTATTCTGGTTGTAGCATTGGATTACATACACAAGTTTTACTAGCAACAATGTTACAAATGTCTAAATTAATCAGGTAATGGAACACACAGAATGTAAAAATAAAGTCATAGCAAACTTGGGATTTAACAAGTGTCTTCTGGGTTCCAAGAGTTCATGTCAGACTGTACATATGGATACCATAAATGCGGTCTGTTTCTATGATTATGAATTTCTGATGAATAGCAAGTGATAAGTGACAAATATATGATTATGGTAAGGTGTTGTAGGTGTTAGTTTATATCATACCAACAATGTCCATCTCTTTATTTGTTTTTTGTTGAACTTTGATAGGAAGCAGATGTCAAAATTGGAATATGCATGCATCTTGTAATTACTACATATAGTATTATATCAAGCTGTAAATCGCTGTCTTTAAAATTGCTTTAAAACAAAAAACTCAGTGATCAGAGAAAAAATAGATAATGATTAGTTCAGTAAGGATCAGGGCCACCCTATCTAATTTTTATAACAAAATTTTCTTTGGGGATATAGGACACAGGTTTTTTTGTCTAAATATAAGCATGATATTGTTTTTACAAACTATTTAAACTTTATATTTCAAGATATTTTGAAGGTTAAACAAATATCTTGAATAGACCTAAATGAGTTATGTATGAAAATAAAAGTGTATAATATCAGCTTTTATTGGTTTAGGTTTTAATAAAGGTTAATAAATGGTACATTATTGTATTATTAATCTGTATTTAACAGTGTGGATTGCTAGTAAATATACCACATGCTAGATAGACACTAAATGGAAAGCTGTAAGGTTTTTTAAGCAATGCACCAGGTAAATGGTTAAATTCTTCTTGTAATTAAAAGTCTGTTGTAAATGTCTTTGTATGAGCCTGGCATGATCCATTGTGATCCGTGTAACCAATTGTACAATGATAAAATTTTATATAATGATCAAATAAAATTTTGATATGTATTGTATTGGAAAGATATATGGCAGTAATTGGATAAGAGATAAATTAAAATTATCTGTGAAAGACAATGCAGCGAGTGCAATGACTGAGTGTACCCTGGCAACCAAAAGCATTTACTTGATACTTGTTTTGAACCAACATTCTCTCTAGTTTGAATAATTTAAAAATGATAATGGATGTTTTTCTCTGATTTGTATTTTATACAAATACTGACAAAATTTAATTATGTCTTTATTGTAGTGGTTATAAAATTGAATAATATAATATGTAATTTGTTTTTGCTCATTATTTTGTTTATTTAAATATTTTATATGAGATATTTTTAAAATACAGATATTTCAAAGGTTAAGATATTATTTTGCATACAATATTTTAGGACTAAATAAAATTGTTTTTATACCAATATGAGATTTATATATAAATTTTAATATAATGATAAATTTTGAAGTTGGTTTATGGAGCTTAGATCTTATTTATTATATTAATGTTTATTTTCAGATCTTCTGGACATGCAACACCTATGAGATTGCTTTATGGTAGTCTTTACTTTGGTGGTGTACCTTCAAGTGTCGATGCAGCTGCTGCCCTTCAGCCACAGTTCTCTGGATGCATAGGCGATGCTACACTAAATGGGGTTGTAGTTAATTTTGGTAACTTGACTGATATTCCAGCAGTCATCATTGGAAAATGTCTTTTAGACTCTCCAGACTCATACCCCCTCAAAGAAACAGGAACAAGTATGTTACTAGTGTGTTAAAATACTTTAAAAATTTACCTCCTTTAATTTTCAAAATTCTAATTATAAAGATTTATGAATTGATAGAAAGTAAAGGTCTTGGGTTATTAGGAGCTTATAAGGATTATTAGCCAAATGGGATTATAAAAAAGGCTCTATAGTTAGTAGTTAATTTAGCATACTCCTATGTTTAAATAGATATTCATCTATGCAAATGCAATACCCTTTCTAGATAGGTGGAAATATATCTGCTAGTGATTGTATCTGTAAGGAATAAACTGCAAATATGTCATCAGCTTCGATCACACCTGATACAAGATGGATGGTGGATATATCTGAGAAATCTAAGTAAACATATAAATATATAAGCTTTTTATATTGATGTATTCATATTGAAAGTGTACTTCATAATCCCTTTGTTTATGAAATATTTAGCACTAGTAGTTAGCGAAGCTTATTCATTTTCAGTCACCTCCGGCTAATTAATTCTTAGTCACTCATAAATCGTTTATGTGACCAGTTGTTTATATGAACCAAAGTATAAACTATATTGGGAAAGTCATGTTTGCAACTGTCTGGATATGAAGTATTCAACTCTAGTAGTTAAAAGGCCTATTAATTTTAGACATTCCAGGCTTATTAAATTTTAATCACCCTGGGTTTATTAATTTTTAGTCACTCATAAATTGTTTATATGAACCAATCTTTTATATGAACCAAAGTATAAACTATATTGGGAAAGTTATGTTAAAATTGTCTGGATATGTAATTACAGCATAAAAATAGTTGTATCAGAGATAGTAAATGTTAAACTTTAGTTCTGTTTACAAAACCACTCATCACTTACTCTTGAGATGTTCACATGTTTTTTTTTTGATAATTATCAAAACACTAACCATGAAAGTTTTATGTGTGGACGAGCTGAATATCTGATTGGTGTTGTGTTGTTTTATCTTTTCACACAACATGCAATGTTCAAAAGAATTAAAACATGACTTTTGTAAAATAATAAAATAAACATGTATCTGATAATATTCTTGTTTTGTAAATACATGAGTCTATTATATCCTCATCATTTACTAGGTAAAAAATCTCACCAAAGAATATTTGAGCATAAAATGTCTATTACACATTTTGTTTCTCATATAAATTATTCAGAAAATATATGAAACCAAAAATTTTTGTTGAGTTAAACCTTAATTGCTTAACGTATTTTGATGATTTTTCTCTTCAAGAAGGTTAATTGTCCTACTTCCAAGAACTTTCACCTGCAAATGTTATAATTGGCTCTATGTCTTGCTTGATATTTTTGTAATAGAATAAGTTTACTAAAATAATATATATATAGGTTAGTTCTAGTAGAGCTTAAAGCTTATTTAGGAGTTTTTGGACTAGATAGGAGACTGACAGACTTACCCAATGGTAATAGTCCAAAACTGCAATCTCTTGGAAATAAATAAATATATACATACAAAAACGTATCACACTATTGAAATATTTTGATCAAAAAGACCTTTGTCAATCAAAAAAGAGAAAAAGGAAAGACTGAAGTGAACCACAGATGTGTATAAATATCCAAATGTCACAGATTCACAGATTTTTAGTTTATGATATAGTGCTATATGTGATTTATATACATATTGATTATTGAAAACTAGATATTAATAGTCTGTCAGAAGGAAGGTAAATAGAGTTGTTTTAACAGCTCTGTATTAATTAGCAAAGAGCTTAAACTTAATAAAAATGAATAAAGTGAAATAAAATGCAATATTTTTTTTCATGAGAGTGTTTAATTAGGCATATATATATATATTATATATATTATATATATATATATTATATTATATATATATTATACATATTATAATTAGAAATATGGCATATTTCTTTTTGTGTTTTCTCTTCGATTGACAAAGACCACTGTGTGGTTGAAATATATCATTGTTTAAGTGCTTTTATGTGTTTCTATTTCAAGACTACAGAGTGGACTCTTACCAAGGTAAGTCTGTCAGTCTCCTAGTCCAAAAAATCTAAATAATCTTTACCAACCAAAACTAACCTATAAATATATATATATATATATATATATATATATATATATATATATATATATATATATATATATTAGGATATTCAAAAGCGAGGTCTTGGTATCTCAGGTATTTTATCTTTTGAGAAGGCAACTAGCTCTCTAGGTATGTATATTGTAAGTTCTAAGTCATATAAAAACGCACGTAATCTGAGTTTTACGAAATAATGTTTATTTCTAAAATATTTGTTTGTAAAATGTTCTATATTAAAATATCTTGACCAGACCAAACAATTATTAAACTATAATTATAAACTTTATAAATTATTACTTTACTAAGTGAATACATAAGGCTTACTTGCTGACGCGTTTCAAAACAATCGTTCCTTTTATGATTGTAATTCTCTGAGTAGAGGCTTTGCTTCGTAATAGGAACGATTGTTTTGAAACGTCTCAGCAAGTAAGCCCTATATATTTACTTATTTAAGTAATTTTTAATTATAGTTTAATCAGTGAATTTAAGATGATTACATCAAGACACTAATTATTAAACATTCTTTCATCTCCTTGCATTAAAATGTCAATAATATCAATTTGTGTTTCAAATAAGAAAAAATGTTACTTTCATTGAACAATAATATTTTTGGTATGGTGTCATTAACATATTTACTTGTTCATTAAAAAAATTAAACAATTTGTACTAAGAATTCAAATTGTGTATTATAGGACCTTCTTTCCCATTGGATGAAGATCAAGAGGAAACTGAACCACTGCAACCAGATTTAGATACAGGTGACCATTCTCAAGAAATTAGCACACCACATATTGACGAAGTGTCTGATTCTCCAAGTAAGTTATATCATCAACAAAATTATTATTAAGTACTATTTAAATGTAATGGATTAGCTTTTATTTTTTATTTTATTTTCAGAGTTATCTAATTTATTTTTTTAATGCATTAATTGATTTCTCTTTTGCACATTGTATAATAATGTATAAAGTTGTAAGTAATAGTAAATAATTACAAACTTTTACTCTAGTTGTAACATGAGTATCAGAAGTTTGGTATTTCCATATAATGTTTCACAGTAGATAAACAATGAATAGAGTCTAACAACATACATTTGTTGAGTAAGGGTTCTAGTTTGGCTATTTATTAAAAATGCATCAGCAACTTTTTAAAATAATTACATAAATTTTACTAATCAGTTAAACAATAGTTTATGACTATCCGAACCTTAAATTTTGTAAATTTGTTAAAACTTACTGAGACACAACGTTTTTGATCGCTATAGGGCAATCTTCATCAGTGTCTTCTCCACTGATGAGAAGACACTGATGAAGGTCGCCACATAGCGATCGAAAATGCTCTGTCTCAGTAATTTTTAACAAATTTACAAAATTTAAAGTCCGGATAGTCATAAACTATTGTTTAAATGATTATTAAGATTCACTCAACGTAATGGGCTACAAAATTCAAGAACGCATAAATTTTTTTTATATAGTACATTATTTGCTTTCCAATAAAAGAAAAAATATTTTAATAACCATCCATGTATCAAAATAGAAGATTAAATGTTAGTGAAAAATGTTGTGGACGTCTGTCAGCAACAATATACAGAGTGAGTGATAAAAGACTTTACAACTTTTAAGATTCATATAAATTTATTAAATTGAGATCCTGACTTTCTTACTTTACTGTTTCAAGTAAAGTAAAGTAGTAAGAAAGTAAAGAGTTCCTGAATTGGTAGAAGTTTTATTTTGTGTCAAACACTTCCAGTTTGACTTACTTGAACTTCCAAATTGAATAAACTTACAACTTCAAAGCATATAGAAATTTATACATATGATTTACAGAATCGGTATGATTGTTATTTTATATCAAAATAGTTCTTGTTTGGGTAAACTAGTGTTTTGAAATACTAAAAACTTTGAATCATATAGAACTTTTTTTGATATGGTGTACAATATATATATATATATATATATATATAAAATCTTATTTAGGTTCTATTTTATTGCTATTTATGGCCCAGCAAACTTTCTTTAAGAAATCAATATCTTGTACATTCATTGTGGCAAATCAGACATAATTTCTGCAACTGCAGCATAGATCCTCCTTCTAGTATGTTCAAGATTGTCTGGCAAGGCCAGAGAAGATACACTTTATCTTAAATGAGAAAAAACAATAGGTATCAGGTTGGGGGAGAGAAGTGGCCACAAAACAGATAGTTTAAAATTATACCTTATTGTTTACCTTCATCTAATTAAGGAATCAAATAGCTCTACCACATAACAATACCATTGAAATTTCTCTGCATGAAGAAAAGAGGCATGTACATTTTAAATTTACTCATTGCACAAAACACATTCACTTTCAGGCTGTCACAAAAGTCTAAACATTTATGTAACACTTACCAATCTGTCTTTTGTGGAATTCCAGTCTTAAGAGAATCATGGCCCATTGAGTTACTTAATATGGGCAAAGTGCTCTCTAACCTGTTCTTCAAGAGCATCGTTATTGTGATTTTACATGATGAACAAAACATTCAATTTCTGTAAACAGCATATTTGTGTAAACTGTAAATTGTTGGCCTGGTAGAAGGGTTTTTCTGTATTTATTGCTACATTATCTAAACTCTTGTTACCAAGTTTGTTTCATGAAACAATAACATACAGCTAACATACAGCAGTAACAGAAGCAATAAATCTTTAAATGTAGCCCTTTATACCATAACTAGCAGTAGGAAATCATGTCTCATTGTGGCAATTGGGTTACTAGAAACCTGGAGATATAAAGCCATGCTTCTGAGAAAGAAATATATATTCATAAATATAGCAAAAGAGTTGCCGAAAACCTAAACAACACAACTACCAATGACACAAAACTTGATGGAGGATCTGCGATTACAACTGGATAGACATGCACCATTCTTAATACAATGCACATTTACTGTTCTGGAGCATCATGCTTCGAAAGGATCTTAGATATCAAATCCAAGTGCAGCAGCCCTGGACATATTGCATATTCAGTATGTAATGAATTAGTGTATTTATGTTTATATCCAAGGATCTTGAGATCCTATTACAGGCAACCCTGGAGTTGGCAAAGTTTTCATATCACTCCACATAGCAAATATGATGGTGAGGGGCATGGAATAAATGAGATGCTATAAAATTATATCTTATCCAGAACACCCTAGAGCTTGGTTCCTGATTTATTCACAGGCTGTGAGATTCATGCAATTTCTTCTAACAGCCTATACAACTGTCATAATCCAGTTCCTATTGACCTTATGCAGAAGGAATGAGAATTGTGCTGCAGTCATGTCAGAATATTTAGAAATTAAAAATCTGATCTTGTCAAAACTGAACTTAAAGCTCCAATAATTCTTAGTGACCATTTCCTTCTTTCTGAAAATGCACTGATAGCAGATAGGAGAATGTAGTAGCTCAGCTACAATTCATATGCTCAAGTTACTGTAGATAAAAACTGAAAACTGCTTATCAAGGATAGAGTCCTCAGATGCACACTCCTTCACTTAGTTGGTGTAGGGCCTGTTTGCACTCCATAGGGCAACACTTCTTATAGGACTATCTCTTGGTACATTTTGTGAGAATTAGAGTTCTAGCCTCAATGGAATGCCAGCTTTTCCATGAAGTAGGCACCACAGCACAGTCATGGCAGAAATTAGATATCACTGGATCATTATCCACAAAACAAAATGAATAGTTAATATTTGCTAAAATTAATTGATACTCAACTTGAAAAATTGCTGTACTGTTTCAAATATTGAGACCAAGTATAAAAGTCGTAATGATAATTTAAAATCTAGTTTTTTTTTTAATTATAGAAACTTGAATTTATAAATAAAATTTTTTGAATTTAATTCTTAATTATTTGTAAGATTTTCAAATGTGCAATAACTATTTCAGTCTCTGGACTGGACTCTCTTCATCCTTTAGCGGTTCCGATAACAGAACTATCAGTACCTCCTACTCCAAAGCCTACCCCTGTACCAATGTGCAAACTACCACTTCGGCCAGCATCAGATCAAGAAACTACAGTGAAGAGTGGATTTAGATTTGGTAATAATAATAATAATTGTTTATTGTTAGACATAAACAAGTTAGTTATATAGTATTTTTTTAAAAGAAAAAGTAATTTTATATCATCAAAGCTATGTTCTCTTGATAATAAGTTAGCAGTTCATGATGGATCTGCATTTTCATCATATGTAACTATATTCCTTATGTTTATTTATGTTTTACTATTTTTTTTATATAAGTTTTATGTTTATTATACCAGCCCTAAAGTGTTAAAATTGCAGTTATTAAATCCTCAAGATAGTTACCTAGATATTGTGTTCTCATATGTTTTTATTTTCCATTTTAAAATATACTTAAATTCTTCTATGAATATTATTACAGTAAAAAAATATGATGTTTGACAAATGATGCTATTAAAAACTTCAAATTCAACTTGAAAAATTTGCCTAATTTGGTAATAAAAAATATGATATTTTAAATATATTTTGCTGATTGTGCTTGCCAGCAAAATCTATTTGTTTCAACTTATCATTTTAAGTTGTGTATTATCAAGTAAAAAAATATAATTTTGTTTTATCAATATATAGTTAAGTTGAGAAATATTTGATATTTTTTTAATGAATTTTATCTCAGCACACTGCATATAAAGTAAACTATTCAGTGGCGCGGAATTTGTTATGAAAATAAATTATCAATTTGTTTTGGCACCATTTAAATTTTTACGGGGCATTATCCAGCACTCTATTTGATTTTGTTCGGTCTTTAGTAAGATACAGATGTTGAAACTAAACATAAGAAATTTATTTATTATGTTTAGACATTTGCAGAAAATCAGACTTATTGGAGATATTCTCTAATTCCCATGCTAATGTTTAACATTATATATGATGATATATTACTAATACTACTAGTATAACAGATATATATTATCATTGCTTTATTTGTATCACATCAACACAACTAACAGCTTTAATGTCTCTGTGTATACACTTCTCTCTGTGTCTCACTTTATCACATCTGTTGCAAGTTTTAGCAATATGCTCTCAATATGGTAAGAGCCTGTGATTCTCAATATGGCTGATGTAGTGAATTCTTGCTATTAGACACAGTTTCAGTTATATCGTTAGTTTGAGCTTAGCTTTTAAGTAAATTGTTTAATTTTTGTCTGCTATTGAATGTGTAATAGTTCTTTTTAAATAGCTATTATTTTTGTGATGTTAGAAAAGGTTTTTAATTAGCTATGTTATTTATTTTTTCCCTCTTTAAAATAAGTCTTAATGATATTTCGTTGCATAAATTTGACTTCAATATGAATGACGATGAATGGGGCACAGTGCCTGGCAGTTTCATTTTGATAGCTAGTGGGAGAAAAATGTTTTTAGAATTTATCTTGGACATGAACAATCCCATTGGCTTATGCCATATTTTATTTATCAAAAACAAAATGTTTATTTTTTTATTCTGATGTGGATAAAATGATTTTTAAGTCCATTTTCCATTAAACTAAAGGAATGTGTTGCAGGTTTTTTTTTCAGCTGTCTTTAACTCTGCAACCATAAATACATGAAAGGAAGGATGTAACAGGGGAAGAACTTTAATACACAGAAGACTAATTTAATACACAGGGGAAGAACTTAATTTTTTTTGAATTTTAATACACATGCACTATTACTATGAACAGAATCCAAGATTCTGTAGAATCTGATTATTTATTAAAATTTTTAATGTTTTTTTACCCACATTTCTAGATGAATCAGATAGAAAAAAATCATGTAAATTCTAATTATTTTCCATACAGGTACAAAAGCTGGAAGTAGGCAGGAGTTTAATGTAAACACAAATGGCCTTGACATTGCATATGAATATTCCATTAACGTCAAGACTGTCACTTCTGATGGCATAATTTTCTTTGTGACAAATGTAAATTATATTGATTTTGTTGCACTCTACATTAAAGATGGCAGGGTATGTATGTTTTTAAAATATTTTATAGCTTAATCTAGTTATTGTTAAATATATTCTTTCATTATGTAAATAATGTAAACAAGTATTATACATACTGAGCTTGGAAAGAGTCATCTTCGTTGCCCTGTAGTTTTATATGTGACAGGAATAATGTCTTTATTGCCCAATTAAGTTGATGGATACATATTTTTGAGCACTTAGTGTACAACTTTCGTATTTGATTTTCTACTTCACATCATCTTTTATGCTATGTGGTTTCTTGACTGTGAATATTTATAACTAGAGCCCAGATTTAAATTCAGTAAAATTCTTTAAATATGTGGATATAATATCCTTTTATTTTTGGGAAGTCTGCATATTTTGCAAGTAAAACAAAATAAAAAAAATGTATCACATATTAGGGGCTACATCTTTATAACACGAAACATTATTTATAAAACCCTTACTCCTCTTTAAAATCAGTATTGCAAATTTTGTACAACCTTAAATTACCGATTGTAATGCTCTGACAATCAGGTAACAATATTTTTGTTTACGTACTAAATGTTTGTTTACACGGAGCTCTTTTAAGACATTATGCTTCAATAGGGCTGAATGACATATTTTTTCTCTGAAGTTTCATTCTAGAATGCCTCAAATGGATTATAACTATTTTAGTTCACAGTTGTTTTGAAAAACATGTTGAAGTTTTTCTGTAATTTTTTGTGCAAACATTCCATGGACGAGTTTTAGTCTTTTTATAGAATGCCCTATATCTTCAGGTTTTCTGAAGGAAGCAAATTTTTATTATCAAGTCTTTATTGTTTCAACTAAATAACAAAATTATTCAAAATATAACAAATTGTCTTTAAAGTTGTTTTTCCATAATTTCTTTGATTTTGGTATTGCCGATACTGTATTATCTAATTTGGAAAGAATGTCATCTATCTTACCACAATGTTGATAGTTGTAGCAATCTTGTGTTTATTGATTGCAGAGTAAAACTAATTTTTGGATAATTTTCTTGCTTATATTTACCCGACGTTCAAAAATTTACCTAGCCAGTAACTCTACATCTTCAAATTCATTTCTAACAATCCTATTAAATGAATGAGCATGGAAAGTCACGTGAATTATTTTAGAGTAGAATATTTTCAGCAACTTTGCAGTCTTAACCATATATGGAGCAGCATATGAATAAAAATACTTTTTCATGTAGAGTTTCATTTGGCCAGAGAAAAGTCATGAAATTTTAAAAGTCTAGCTATGGTTTTGTGGTTGCATTTGTTCATTATCTGTACATTTAGAAGAAACGATTTTGACAAGACTTCTGACATTTTTCTGACAATATTGTTGGCCATCTACCTTGCCAAAGAATCAGTTATCTCAACTAAGGGCATTCAAATTGTCCGTCTTTAATTTAGTTTGCATATTTTAATTATGATCTCTTGGTAAATACCAGGAAAATAATTTTTCCAAATAGGCCTTTTATCTGGCATTTTGAGTCTGATATAATTGATTGAGGATTTTAAATAATAACTGTTTCCTGTAATTGATTTGAAAGTTTTTAATAATTAATTTTTTCCTTAAATTACCTAAACGCTCTTGTGAACTTTTAAAACTTAAAATAGGTTAACAATTATTAAAATATGCATAAACAACATTATGAGAAAAAATATGTATTTCCCTTCAAATATGCACTAATGTGGAAAATGAAAGTCTCTAGTCAAATATTCTTGATCCAGAACTAGTTCTAAAACATCAAATGTAATGTACAAAGTATAGAGACAAATATCTAGATGTATACAAATTCATCCTGGCCATATTTATAACATTAGAGATTTATTTATTTGTTTTTTTTTTAATGTACTTTTTGATAGAACTGTATATTTTAAAACATTTCCAATTCATAAATATCCACTAGCATAATTATTATATGGTATTGTAATTTACTGAAAAATAGTATTTAATGACAAATGTGATAGGAATATTCATAACAACATAAACAGTAGTTTATGACTATCCGAACTTTAAATGTAGTAAATTTGTTAAAACTAGTTATTTTTAAATGTGCTACATTTAGAAACTGAGACAGAAGTTCGGACAATTTATTCATGTAGACAAAAGAAAAGAGCGTAGAACTAATACTGATAATTTATCACCATTTGTCAACAGTATATTCAATGAAGATTACAAGTATCTTGGCAGCAATGAAAACACAGGAAAAAAACTGTCCCAGTAGCAATTTGCATTCTTTTTTGAATGGTATACAACCCATCTCCAGCCAATGTGCGAATGAGCCAATGAGTTGAATCAATTATTCATGTTTTTAAACATTACAAAGCCTAGTTTCGTGAGTTTAGAGGAAAAACTAACTAGTAAATACTAATTTAAATTTTATGAAGAAACTAATCAAAAAAATATATTTAAACTTACTGACGAAAAATAGTAAGGACTTTGTCTTACTTAGTACCCTTGTCACTTAGGGGGAACAATTCCTAGAAACGGACTACACTTTGTGAAAGGTTAGATCAAACAAAATAAAATGATCCCTGCAGGAATTTCTACAAAGGTATTCTACAAGGAAAACTGTTTGCATCCTAATGAAAATGGGTTGAGTTCTATCACCACATCTAAGACTAGGTGTTACTTGTCGTCACAATAAGTGCATAAAATTTCAATCAAAATGGGAAAAAACATTCAATTTCCCTTTAAGGAAATTTAAGATTATAAAAAGAAAGAATTTTATATCACAATTTTTGGGTAAGGGGTTTTATATGGGTTTATAATGTATCAAGAAAGTTCAAAGTTTTCTTGTCAAGAATTTCCTTTGTCGTTAGTATAATTCATAATTTTTTTAAGGAGTTCTCAACCAGTAAGTTACTAGTCTTCTAATAACAGTTACTACTCTAGAAATAAAACTGACTCATTTTTCTTGAATTTGTGTTCAATATAAACTATGAAATACCACTTTTAAATTCTACATCGGTTTAATTAAATGTATTACGATATCACTTGGCAAAAAAGAAAGAATTTTATATCACAATTATTGGGTAAGGGGTTTTATATGGGTTTATAATGTATCAAGAAAGTCCAAAGTTTTCTTGTCAAGAATTTCCTTTGTCGTTAGTATAATTCATAATTTTTTTAAGGAGTTCTCAACCAGTAAGTTACTAGTCTAGTAATAACAGTTACTACTCTAGAAATAAAACTGACTCATTTTTCTTGAATTTGTGTTCAATATAAACTATAAAATACCACTTTTAAATTCCACATCGGTTTAATTAAATGTATTACGATATTCTTACGATATCACTTGGCATTATGGTATCCACTACTCACTAATATTTTTCATCTCATCAAAAAAAAAAAAAAAAAAATCAATAAACTAAATGTGACAGAATACTTCAAAGTACATAGCAAAACAACACAAAACCAACAAAAACACCTTCTAAATGACAAAACACACTCACAATAAAATACTACATTCGAACACATAATTAAAAAGTAATGTATGAGCAATGACACACTTCATAACACCTAAAAACCACAGATTCATAATAATACAACACAGCTGAGTAAAATTCTTGTCTTTAACTCAAAACATTTAAACAATGCACTGATCTAGTGTGAGAAGGGTCTGGTGAAAAATATCAGTTAGTATTGGTGTCTCGTCAAGTGTTATCATAAAAATATTTTCAAAAAAGCCTCAAGATCTCGAACACAAAAACTACAATATTAAGATATATGTATTTTGTAAAAAAATAACATAAATTTTTACTGATCCAGGTTCATTATAGCTTCAACTGTGGTTCTGGACCAGTGTTTATAATTAGTCCAAATTCAATTAATGATGGGGAATGGCATACAATAGAGTTCTCTAAGAACCATACCTTTGGCAAGTTGAAGATTGACGAGATTGAAGTAGCCTCAGATAATTCACCTGGAAATGCCAATACAATGAATGTAAATTCTCCAGTGTATATTGGTGGAGTCAGTCCTCAAGTAGCTAACAATACGAAATATATAAAGGTGAGATTAGATTACTTTGAGAAGAGTGCTTTTAGTGTACTTACAACACCAAATTTCAAATTCATAAGAAAAATTATCATTTCAATAAATAATAACTTTTTTAAATAAATTATTGTGAATGAAATTTTAAACATTTGTTGATTCCATCTTCGCGTGAGCTACTAGTAATCACTTACACTTTTAAAATGTTTTATACTTGCCTATAGTAAGACGGCCGTTTCGGGAGATGTGTCCCTTTGTCAACTCAGACCGTACCTGTTCTCAAGGTTTGCGTAGGTTAGGGTGGGGGTGGGATATTTTGGTGGTGTGGGTGTATCTTCTGTGTATTAGGAGTTATGATGTCAAAAAGTGCATGTGAGTTATAATGTAATTGTGTGTTGAGTATGTGTGTAGGGTGTAGTTTGAAGTGCCTATATATTTCGTATTGTTCGGTTGTGTAGCATTGGTTATTTCTGTGTTGTTTATGAAGAATTTGTAGGTTAGATGTTATGTCTATGTAGTCATGTTTTGTGGAGTTCAGATGATCGGCAAAGTTTGATTGGTAGTTATTGTTTTTTAGTGCTATTATATGTTCTTGGTAACGTGTGTAGAATGACCTCCCTGTCTGGCCTATGTAAAAACTGGGGCATGAACATAGGCCAGACAGGGAGGTCATTCTACACACGTTACCAAGAATATATAAAAGCACTAAAAAACAATAACTACCAATCAAACTTCGCCGATCATCTGAACTCCACAAAACATGACTACATAGACATAACATCTAACCTACAAATTCTTCATAAACAACACAGAAATAACCAACGCTACACAACCGAACAATACGAAATATATAGGCACTTCAAACTACACCCTACACACATACTCAACACACAATTACATTACAACTCACATGCACGTTTTGACATCATAACTCCTAATACACACAAAATACACCCACACCACCAAAATATCTTACCCCCACCCTAACCTGCGCAAAACTTGAGATCAGTTACGGTCTGAGTTGACAAAGGGACACATCTCCCGAAACGGCCGTCCTCAAAAAGCAAAGTAAGTGCTACTATAGGTAAGTTTAAAACATTTTAAAAGTGTAAGAAATTTTAAAATTAATAATTTTACTAAAAATCTAAATGATATATTTTGTTAGTTACAATTTTTTTATTCATTATTTTGATTCTCGTTTAGTTTTATTATTAGAGGAAAGTGCCCAAATTCGGACCCCCATTTTGTTTTTAATTTTTAAAAATTTAAAATAGCAGAAAATCGTGTTTTAAAAACACACAATATTTACTTTAGAAGGTTTTGCACCATATAAATTTTACTTTTATAAAATGTAATTAAAAATGAGTATTTAAAAAAATTATTTTCAAGAACCCTACGATTTAGAGATTTTGAAAATAGTTGCCTAAATCGGACCCCTTGTATAAATAATTAAAATAACACTAAACCAATCTAGAAAAAGGTATTAAATCAGAGAAAACGAGATCTTGTTTCAAAGTAAGGTAATAAAATACAGGTTTTAGTTTTATAAAAAAATACAAGAGTTATGTTAAAAAGTCTCAGAGGTTATATAAAAGGCCTAAATCTTTAAGGGGTAAAAATCGCAAATGTAGACATCATTTTCAACTCCAGCACAATCTACATGGGCCCACAGCGAGCACATAACGCCCATGACCCAAAGTTCCCCTTCAGAATCCTCAGTAAATTTTCTGTCACAAAAAATACAGCAAGCATCTTGTTCTTTAGATGGGAGACTCCTGGGAGAATATCCAACTCAGATATTCCGGAGGAGAGGCTTCCTTCATCTTCGGTGCTTGATTCTCCATTTTTCGCAAATTGTGAACGCTTTTTCGCGAGCTCTTTCCTTTTCCTTGAGGTCTGCCTCTTTTTGTTTTCACTGCTTCCTCAGGTGTACCGTACTTCATGTCAGATAACCTCATTAATGTTGTTTTCGGAACATTGAATTGTTTACTCGCTTTCTTCCAACCCATCTTTTTTTTTCGAACTGCGTCAATTGCTTCAATCATATTAGATGGACTCCACTTTCTTTGATCAACCTTTCCCATAATCGTCTAGGAATCTGCAAAGAAATTCCAAGAGAATAAGAGTGTGTACAATATACAGGCAGTACTCAAACATGAAAAAGTGATTGAACTAGGGGTCTGGTTTAGGCAACTCAAGGGGGTCCGGTTTGCGCGACTACAGCGTATATTTTGTAGACCTAATAAACTTTAAACCAAGCATCTAAATGAAACGATTTACCGATAAACATTAACTTTAAACCTTACCATTTAGAAAAATATATAGCATGCAATACTTACTTTCAAAAATCTAGGAGAAATAACGAAAAATATAGCACAATGTAAAAACTTTTTTCACTTTCAAAACACGTAATGGCGGACTGATAAGCAACAAGTGAAGCAAGCGAGGTGTGCACTCCCCTACAAAGTGGTACTAATAGAAGTTACTATTTACACATAGTTCCGATAGAGTTCAGGAGAATGCAGAGCCAAAAGATAGGGTAACCGCTTTAGGGGTGGGGTCCGACTTTGGGCACTTTCCTATATTATTTGTGACAATTATTATTAAAAACAAATAATATGTTACTTGTGGCATGAAGTTTGTGTTAGCTTCCACTAATTTCCCACTAGTTTTGAAAAGTGATAAAATATCCCCTTAGACAGCATAGATTTCTAATCTCATACTTGATATATCATTGAAAATAAACTCTCTTGAAGCAAAAAAATGCTTTCTTGAAGCAATGGCATCATTTGTGATGGTCTATGCTCTTCAGGATATCCGCTAGCAATACTGTGTCATGAGGAGTTCAGAACAACTGTGGCTCTTGATGGAATTAAAATTCTTGTTAATCTTGTTGTCCATGGCAATTGAGAACATTTTTATATTTAAAACTGATGAATTAACTACTTGCTGAATTAAATATTTGCTGTATTCCAAATTTATATAGCCTAAAGTTATGAAAAAATTACTTAAAATGTACTAGCAAGTTGATAATTTAATGATTTAAAAATTAAAGTGCTACAATGTTTTGATTTATTAGTGCCTATGTTTGTTTTGAAAATGATTGTTCTGAAATGTTTGTTTGGGGTATTCACAACATTAAGAATAAATGACTAAAATTTATTTTACCTATTTATAAAAAATTACATATAGGCTACGCAAATATTTATGTCAGGATATATTATTGAAATAACATGATAACTGTCATGTCATCCAAATTAGGTCAGCATATCACAATGGTATAAAATCTGCTGCCTATCTGATCTAGCTAACTTTACATCACAAACAATTTATTATTCATTTGATACAATTGGCACTGACCTCAACTCTAGTGACAAACAAGAAATCAAATGAATAAGTTATGGTCTGATCAGTGTCCAAAATTATTATTCAGTTATTGAAATATTTTAAAAATAATTCTGATAAACATTGACGTTTAATGTCATTTTGAAAGGATTGAACTGTTGTTAAAATTATTTTTCCAGTAAGAAATCTTATGCATGATATGGAAAATATAACAAAAATAATATTATTTGATTCGATCTTCACTTTTTGGTACTATGCAAAGAGTTATGGACTGAATTGACAATGGGACACATCTCCCAGAATTGTTGCCTTCAATAAAAAAAAGTATAGGCAAGTTATAACATGCTAATTTATGTTCAAGTGTTTTTAGTCAACAAAAAATATGTTTTAATTGAAACTTTAGCAAGAGTTTATTATTAGTTTTTTTAATGCAATTGTGTAATAAATATATAAACCATTGCTGAATAATTCATTTTATTTTTGTTGAAAATATTGATTATATAAAAACATTTTTCCTATAACTGTAGATGCATAAGCATTTGCCTCCGAGGCGATGTTAATTTTGGGATATTTAAATTTCCAATGATTCTCTAAGCAGTAGGGACTGTCCATTTCATCTAATCATCACATCGTCCTTTCAGTATTAGATTATTTCTCTGGTAAACAGATGCAATATTTGTTTATTTTTATCTTTTTTTTTATCTCTGTCTCCTGTTTGACAAAATCTTATGAATAGTCTGGGTTTCCAGTTTTGTTGTGTTGTGTGGTAGATCGTATCATGGTTAATGATTTTATTTGAACTGATTAGTTTTGAGTTTCATATATTTGCTGAAAATAGTTATTTGAACCAACAAATTTTATGTTACATCTGTATTATAAATAGATGTATTTGAACTGACAAAAGCTCAAATGATGACTCACAAAATGAGTTTAGTGAGAAAATAATTTGACGATGTTTTTATACTGGATGATTAATGTGATTTTAGCTAAGTAATGTGTAATTTATGTGTATAACATGGTTTGAAAACCAATAAAATCAGTCCAAGGCATGATTTTGCAAACAGAATGATTGAAAGACTTGTGCTTCTGTCGTTTCAAGAAACACTTCAAATCTGAAAGAAATTCTTGATAAAATTATTCCAGCTCTCAAAAAAATCCTCAAGGAATAGAGCAAAGACAGATTTGATCATACTGTCTCTCCAAAAAAGCAAGAAAAAAAATCATGATTACTGTTGTGCAAAATGCTCATCATTGATGATTTGGTCAGAGTGTATATTCACACGTCTAGTCAAAAACTAGGTCTTTTTTTTAATGTTTAGTCTAACTTGGCCCTTATTATAGAGTTATAGTCTTCATTCCTCCAATAAGCATGGGCTACTGGTTTCTCATGCCTCTCAAAACTGTCATCATAAAGAAAGATATTTATAGCCGTCCTAGTGGAATTTCAGAATGACAGGACAAATAAAGTAGCATTTTGATATCCCCCCTAATACTTGCAACCAAACAACTGCTAATTGCTTGCCTTCCTAATTGCTTATTAGCTGGCAATTCAGGTCAACCCTGTAGTCTAGTCTTTGCTGCTTTATCATTCAATTGGGCCGCAGTGGATAACTGGAGATTATCAGAATGGGAATGGATGCTATGGGATAGTGGGAGTGCAGGGACATTGATAATGGTTTAGTGTGATTCTGTCCACATAGGTTTAATAATGAAATTAGTGATGAAAAATAGTGACTTTGTAAATACAAACAATGATTTGGACAATACTCCCACACCAGATTGCCCCTCTTTTATTGTAGATCCTCTGCCGGGCCTTATTAGATCTGTATCATTGACTTTAAATGTTGTTAGTTAAAAAAATGTGTAAATATTTTTTTGCAATGATTTAATAACGTTTTTCACAAATGTAAAGTTAGCAATGTTAACATGTGCGTGAATGTTAGAGGGAGCCTAAAATCAACCGTAAAGTTTCAAACCAGTGCAAACTAGTGCAACACAATTTAGTTGCCGCGACCACTGAATTTGGAATTAATCCACTAAGTCACTAGGAACGTAAATCATTTAATCAGCTGATTAAATCAAGTATCAACAGATTATGTATGTATCTGGAACAACACAAAAATATATGTGAACAGTATTTAAGTTGACTTGATCAAAGAAATACACAAGGACATTTACTTGCGGTAATATTTCATTCTCTTACATTTTGTAAATATAGTATATTTAGACTTTTTTTACCGTAAGTAGTATGACAGACTAATGCCTAATGAATATGATTGATAAAACAAGCAATGGATCTAGGGTTAATTAAAGAATGGGATACAATTTCTTATAATAATTGTTTTATGTTTCAAAAATGTTGCCCAAATAGAATCCACAATTTTATTTTGTAGGCCAAGAAAAGATCTATTTTTTTATTTTAAAGTAGATACCACTCTACTATACGCAAATGTGGGAAGTATTGTGGTTAATATAGTTATTTCTCTCACCCTTAAATATAAGTGGTCAACCTTTTAAAAACTCTCAACAGATTCCTATTGGTCCGATTAGGTCGGAAAAAAGTTTGAGACAAATATTGCATCCAGATTATTCCAAATTTACCCCCTCTACTTTTAGTGCATATTTTGTTATATTAACATATTTTTAGTTACTAACAAACTGATCAACATTTTAATGTAGAATAGTAAGTATAACCTGGCAATACACATGAATTGTGGAAATGAATCTTAATAGTCAGCTTGTGAACAAGATTATATTTCATTGACAAAATTTTTGTATTTTGTTTCTTAATCAAATATTGTTAAATAGAAGGAATACATATAGGGATTCAAGAAGAAATTATATTAATTCAGATTATATGTAATTTTATTAATATAAATTATTATAATTTTATATGTAATTATTAATTACATATATTTAATTTAATTATATTAAATCATTTCAGATTGTAACTAGTACTTTTGAAGGTTGTTTGAAAGATTTTAAAGTGAAGGGCACGCTCGTAGGAAAACCAAATAAAAGTGTTGGCGTTATACCCTGCTCAGAACACGTGGAAGCAGGAGCATTTTTCTCTGTTGATGGTGGATTTATTAGAGCACGTAAGTCTTATTAGAAACAGTGATATGTCAGTTTTAAATAATCTGTGGGTGTATTAGTCGTTTAATAATGCTTCTACTTCTGTATAATCAGTACAAGAGAGATTTAATTTGGGATTTTATTCAACTTCAATATTTCTTGTTGTTTTTGCAATGTTTAACACGTTGCCTGCTATGACGGTTACTGGTGACCGGTCTGGATAGGTCTGCATAAAGCCGACCGTGACCGACAATGTTTCCCCAAAATTTATATCATTACACAAGGCTGTCGAGCACATTTACATTGTATTTAACCATATGAGGTGTTCGACACATCCTGAATTCCTAGTTGTAGCTGGTTAGGTGTGTATCCTGTAGTCTCATGAGGAATTTCATTAATTGCCTGGTTAATAACCTCTACATACTTTCCCCATTCTCTATGGTTATGATGACAATATGTTCTCAAACATCTAATGATCTCCTTATTCACCCTCTCAACGATATTGCTTTGTGGCCTCCTTATTGGAGAAAATATTGGTTTCATTTCTCTATTTTTAATATACTCCAGCCATTTCTTATTATTAAACTGGGTTCCATGATCAGTCTGTATTCTTTCTACTCTCCCGAAATTTTCTATATAATTTTCTAAACATTTAATTGCCTCCCCTGTGGTTGCCTTTTTCAATTTATAGATTTGAACGAATTTTGTAAATACATCTAAAATTACTAATAAATACTTATAGCCTCCTACAGTTCTTTGAAATGGTCCTATAAAATCAATTGACAATTGCTCCTTTGGTTTTTCCACTTGGATCCCTTTCATCTCTCCAAAATTACCTTGGGTTACATTTTTAGCTCTTTGACAAATATTACATGTTTTAATAATTCCCCTAATGCTTTTTCCCATCTTCTTCCAAGTGAAGCTCTCTGATAATATGGTATGACATTTCTTAGCTCCTGCATGCAGGTAATATTCATGACAAGTACCCACTATTTCTTTAATCATTCCCTTTGGTACTACTATTTTCCAACTTTTCCTATTTCTTTTATATACTAAGTTATTAATAATTTTATAATTTTGAGGATAATTTTGAATGTTTTCTTTTATTTCTCTAACTTCCAAATCTTCTACTTGTAATTTACTAAATTCTTTAAATTTTGTACACATTTCCATATCCATAACTCTTTCTATATAATTTATTTGTAATTCTGAATTTCGGTCTCTTCTTTCAAACTTATTTTTGTCACAAGGGTTCCTGCTCAATAGGTCTGCAACTACATTTTCTTTTCCTTTACAGTGTTCAATAGTATAATCATATTCTTGCATTAGTAATATCCATCTATGCAATCTTGAATTTAAAATTTTACAAGTCTTAATAAAAGTTAAGGCCTGATGGTCAGTCTGGATCACAATTTTTCTTCCTAGGATGATCTGTCTTGCTTTCTGCAGACAAAACAATATAGAAAGTAATTCCTTCTCAGTGGTATAATATTTAACTTCACTTCCTTTTAATGTGCGGCTCATAAACATTACTGCCTTTTTCTCCCCCTTTTCATCAATCTGATAGATGTGTCCTCCTATGGCATATTCACTGGCATCTGTTTGTAGGTAAAATGTTTTCTGGTAATCTGGGTGAGTAAGTACATTTGTTTCCAAAAATTTTTTCTTTAATTTAATAAAATTTCGCTCCTCCTCTTCTGTCCAAATAAATTTGTTTCTATTAGATAATAATTTTAATAATGGTTGTACAAATTCTGAATATTTTTCTATAAATTTATTATAATAATTAGCCATTCCAATAAAACCTTTTAACTGCCGAGGATTTTTAGGTGAGGGAAATTCTAATATAGCTCTAACCTTCTCTTCATCCATTTTCACTCCATTTGTAGTCAATCTATACCCTAAGAATGAAATATCTTTTCTACAGAACTCTGATTTATCAAATTTAATGGTCATGTTGTTTTTTAAAAAAATTTGGAAGATCTTTTCTAGGTGTTTTTTATGCTCCTCAAATGTCTCAGACATACAGACTATATCATCTACATATATTAAGGTGAAATCTTCTAATTCCTCCCTCATAATACTGTCCATAGCTCTTGCCAATGCTGCTAGAGATGTTTTCAATCCATAGGGTGTAACAACAAACTGGTATGTTTTCCCTCTATGTTGGAATGCAGTATATTTTCTTGACTCCTCTTCCAATTCAACCTGCCAGAAACTGTTAGTGAGGTCCATGGTACTCAACCAATTAACTTTCTTTGCTCTGTGTAGAATCTCATTTATTCCTCTATAGCAATCATAATCCGGAATTATAATTTCATTTAGTTTTCTTGCATCTAAACATAATCTAACTTTCCCATTGGTTTTGATGACTGGGACTATTGGATTAATATATGGACTAGTACTTCTTTCAATTATACCTAACCTCAACATTTTCTCTATCTCTTCTTGTACCTGGTCTTGGTACTTTGTAGGAATTGGGTAATTTCTTTGGTAAAATGGTACATCTTCCCTAACTTTAATCTTATGTTTATATGCAGTGCATAAACCGGGCTGGTCTGAAAATACTTCTTTATACTTCTCTATTAAATCACTCATCTCCTGTCTTTGTTCCTCAGTTACCTCTTCATTCCCTATTTTTTCAAAAATATCCTCTTTTTTTATCTCTCCCTCCTCTTGTACAATTTTAATATAATTTTGACTCTGGTTTCCAAAAGTTTCAAATTCTTCCCATTTTTCCATATCATTTATTCCATCCTGTTCATCACAACTCAATTCCTCCTCCATCTCATTTTCAAAATTATTCATCTCCCCTTTAAATTTTGTCTGCCCATCTACATTCATTTTTGATTTATATGATTTGTTTTCATATTTAAACTCCATCTCCCATTTTCCAAAATCAAGTTGTGCCTCCACATCCATCAACATATCCGTACCTATAATAAATTTTCTCAATAAGCCTGGCACCACTAGGCATTGAAACGGATATTTTACCCCTCCTATTTCTCCTATTACCATGATCATTTTGTTTATCTTTTTAGTTTTCTTATTTGTTGCAGTCCGAATGGTTAAATTTTTTATTGGTAGGATTTCTATTTTTCCTATTTTATTTTTATTCTCTAACATCCATTTCTCCTGGATACATGTTACGTTACTGCCTGTGTCTATTAATGCTGGTAGACTTGTATCTTCCATCTTAATCTCTATCTCTGGGTTTATTATTTTTTTTTCAATTCCTAAATTATAATTTCTCTCCTCATCTTCTTGTTCTAAAAATTTTCTACTGATTAATACATTATTTATAGTTAACTTAATTTTATCGTAGGAGCTTTTATCAAATTTTATCACTGGCAACCTCATTTGTTCTGTTTGATGCTCCTTTTCCTGATCCAAGGCGACGATACCAGTGTTCTCTAGTTTTCCGTTTGACTATGTGCACCATCCTCCTTCCTTGTCCCCACACATCTCCTTGTCTCTATCTGATTTACTTCCTTCTGGCTCCTGTCATTGGTTCTGTAATTCCTGTCTCCTCTATTTTCTCGATTATTTTCCTGCCCTGGTCTTGGTTCAATATTCCCCCTCATATGATTATCTATTCTTCTGTTAAAAAACTGGACATATGGCCGCCCTTCATTTCTATATTCATTCCTTCTATACAATTCTCCTGGTCCTGGAAATCTTCTATTTCCCTGCTGTCTCATCCCTTCCTCACCCCTTCTGGGTGGAAATCTATTTCCATTCTGTTCCTCTCTAAGGGTAGGCCTATTCCATGGTCCCCTGTTTCTCTGTCTTATTTCCTTATTTCTCTCCTCTATATCCTCCTCATTCAGCATCCTTTCCATCTCTCGGATCGTTTTTATATTTTGCACTCTTCTTGACAATTGTATCCTTTCATTAAAATGCCGGCTTAATCTCCGGACTATCTCTTCCTCATTTTGCGGTGGTGTCATGTTCTTTAAAACTATGACTCTTTCTATGAAATAATCTGCTCTGGCTCTTCCATTTCCCTCAATATACCTTTCATTTTCTATTCTCTCTTTGATGCCTTCCTGTATTTCTTTGGCCCAGTATCTTTCTATAAACCTATCTTGTAAATCCGCGAAATTTTCCACCTCCTCTCTGATTGATTCCCACCATCTAGCCGCTCCTACTTCCAAAGCTCTATCTATGATTCCTCTCCATTCATTTTCAAATCTTTCCCCTGTCCTACATTCAAATTTTCTCTCCACATACCTATCCAGTCTTTTGAGGAACTCCATAGGGTTACCATTCCTCCCATTAAATTTGGGCATCTCCTCCTGATTCCCGCATGACACTTGTATTATCCTTAGGCCTTCTCCTCCTTTTATTTTCTTCCACCTTCTTTTCTATCTTTTCCATTCTCTGGGTCAATTCCCCTTGTTTCTCATTATTCCTCCTTCCTTCTGTTTCCAATCGGTCAATTCTATCATTATTATTGTTTTTCTCAATCGCTATCTCCCTATTTAAAACTCTTAACTCTTCCCTGTTCTGTATTGTTATAATTTCTACCTTCTCTATCTCTTTCTTATTAATTTCTGTCACATCAGCTATTATTTCTTTTGTTTCCTCTAAATTCTCCTTAATCTTCTCCTCTAAGTCTCTTCTCATAACTCCTATTACATCATTATTCTCGGTTCTCAACTGTTCCCTCATATCCTCTATCATTTTCTTACTTTCCTCTCTTATTTCCTGTGTTATGAATTTGAAATCTTCCTTCATCTCTCTCATTTCGTCTCTATTTTCCTCTTATTTTTTGTTTATTTCCCTCATATCCTCACTCATATCTTTCATTTCCCCTTTTATTTCATTTATATTCTCTTTTAACTCTTTTTTTATTTCGTCCATCTTATCTAATTGTCTATTTATTTTTTCATTATTTATATTTAATTGTCTATTTATATCCTCTCTCCCTGTATTTATGTTTACACTCATTTCCATCAAAGTCCTCATTATATTCCTTAAATCAACACCCTCATCATTTCCCTTTTTCTGTTGGGTTTGCATCAGTGGTAATCCCCTAGCCTCATCTATTTGGGTTTCCACCTCACTCTCTTCTATCTGTGCCTTCCGTTTCTGTCTCTTGTATTTCTAGGCTTGTCCCTTTTTCCAATTCTATTAGGCCTATTGTAGCTTCTTCCTCTTTTTCATTTATTTTTTCTTTTAATGTCACATATTTTCCTTTTGCAGCTTCCTCAATTTCTGTACCCTTCCTAGACCTACTATGTTTGTTATATTCCTCTAATTTTTCTGTTTTTTTTCGCTTTCTCCCTCCTTAAATTATATGTACCTGTTTCAGATTCCATTTTTTTTTTTTATTTCTTTATCTAAAATTTCAAAATTCCCCTTTATGCTATTTAAATTTTGAAAATTAAAAAAATATTGACTTATGGTTGCAAAGTCCTGAAAAGTAAACAATATTAATACAAATATTTAATTAATAATCTTATCTAAAGTGCCTTAAGGTTAATTCTTAAATTTTTTTTATAATCGAGCCCCACGTTTGTGTGCCAAATGTAATAATTGGGAAATTCACTTTTTATAAGTCTTAATAAAAATTTATAAGTTAAAAGAAATAACGATTGAATGCTGCTTTTGTTACAATAATTTTTAATATTTTAATATGACATTCCTTATTTTCTTTTACAAAGTCACTTACTAATTACAAAGTCTTATTTCATCCACAAAGAATTACAAAAATTAAGCTTTATTAGCCTAAGTCTAAAATTTGTTTATGGCAGCAAGAAGTTTAGTTATAAATTTTAATATTAATTGAATTTGATTTAATTACTTCAATTTGAGCTTGAGCTCTCTTTATCTCGGGTTAATAGGTGGGTTTTCTAAATTTTGAATAATAAAATTTGAGTTGGCACTTTCAAAAAAAAATATCTAAGTTACAATTCTTACAAGCTAAAATTTTTTACAAGTTATTTGGTTTCTAATTAAATAATTTCCTGAATAATGTCTTCTTAATCGATCAGTTCAATGATTTGGCTTAATGTTATTCTGTAATTAGAATTGAATACGATACTGCACTTTCCGCACCAGTTAAAAAAAATTAAAATTTCTACAGCCAATTCTGAACACGTCTTCCTTGTTCAAATGCTCTGTTCCAACTAAACTGACGCTACCTTTTTTAGCAACAAAATGGCCAAGTCGTGAATTTCCGCTATTTTCTCGTTTATTCCTTGTAAGTAACAGCTTTACGGATGTCATGTTCACCGCCTTTGATACACTTCTTCTTCTTAACAACTGCACTTAAATTTCTTTGCAAAACAATTGCATTTAAATCTTATTTCCCAAACTGTTTTAGATTATATCTCTACGAGAAATATTTAAAACGAATATCTTTTGCCGGTCATGCGCACGCAACTACACAAATTCGTTACCCATCTTGTTTACTTCAGCACATTCCACTAGCTTGCCGTGTGAAAGTTTTAAGTGTATTTATGTCGTTCTATTGTTCTATTTAAATTGTTATCTATCAATTACTTCTAATACATTTTCTTATAAATAGTGATTTGTGTGTTTTTTTTCTTTTTATATAAAATCTTGTGATTAGATCTAAAATGTGGCCGTGTGCATTTCTACACAAGTGAAATTAGGTTATGTTTACATTTCGTTCCTGGTATATTTTAGTAATTTTTTACATACTGAATTTATTTATATATATTTATCTTATTATGTAAGTGCCTTTTATATATATACTACTTCAAAATGTTACAATATATATATATATATATATATATATATATATATATATATATATATATAGATAGATTTTTTGGACTAGGAGACTGACAGACTTACCTTGGTAAGAGTCCACACTGTAGTCTTGAAATAGAAACACATAAAAGCACTTAAACAATGATATATTTCAACCACACAGTGGTCTTTGTCAATCGAAGAGAAAACACAAAAAGAAATATGAGAGAATGAAATAAAATAAATATAAGTTGTAATCACAGATTGTGTAGAGTAGAAATCAGATGTCACAGATGCACAGATTAAAGATATATATATCTATATATATATATAGAACAAAAGCTATAAATATATGTATTGTTTCCATGAGAATATGAGTGATTATAGTTTATATAAGTCTGTCAGGGGAAAAGAGATAAGGCTATTAGGAAAAAAAAATGAATGGATTTATCTGATGTTGAGGTTAGGGGATTCTCTGGACTTGGTATACCACTGGTATGATAGTTCCCACCTTCTCAGTTCTGAGGGATTGCAATCAAGGGGGAGTGATTTAATTATTTTTGTGGTATAGCAGTCATCAAAAGTTGTGATGTTGTGACTCGCAGCATGTTGAGCTGTTGGTCTATCCATATTCATAATTTTAACATCATGTCTGTGGCCATTCATTCTGATATTCAGACCATCCGTGGTCAGGCCTATGTACTGTGCTGAGCAAATTTTACATTGTAGCTGGTATATGACATTTTTCGATGTACAATTATGATGACTCTGTATTTTGAAGACTATTTTTGTTGTTTGGCTGTTGAAACTATTTGCTGAGGGGTGTATTGGACACGTCTTGCATCTAGGTCTATTGCATGGGAAGGAGCCATGAGGAAGTTTGTGTGGTTTCTCTGCATCAGGGTCTGGTAGTTTAGGATGTACTAGGATGTTTTTCAAGCTGGGAGGTTGCTTGTACCAAATGTGCGGTGGATCGGTGAAAAGATTTTTGGTGTGGACGGAAGCTTGAAGAATTTTGAAGCCATCTCTCAATATCTTGTTGAGTTTATGTAGACCAGGATGGTAGTCTGTTATTAAAGACAGTTTATTTTGTTCTGTTTGTGGTTTATGGTGAACCGAGGATTGTGCTGAATGAATTTGGTTTTCAATGAGTTTTTTTTGGGTATCCTCTTCTCTGGAAGGCTGTTGATATCTTTCTATTAAAATCTTCCAATTCCCTATCATTCGAACAGATTCTCTTACCCCTGATCGCTTGACTGTATGGAATGGATCGTTTTATGTTTATTGGGTGGTTGCTGTCGAAATGGAGATATTGTAGGTGGTTTGTCGGTTTGATGTGAATTCCTGTGTTGATATTTCCATTCTGGAGTGTTACCTCTACATCCTAAAAGGTGATGGCTGATGTAGATTTCTCCCAGGTAAATTGAAGTGTGGAGAATTGTGTCAGGCTGTCTAAAAATGCCTCAAGTGTTGAAGCACCCTGTGTCCAAATTAGGAAGATGTCATCTATATATCTATACCAACATAATTTATGGTGTGTTTGTGTCTTTAGAAAACTTTCTTCCAACAATCCATGTACAGATTTGCGTACGATGGTGCCATTCTTGTGCCCATTGCTGTTCCCTTTATTTGAAGGTAGTTCCTTCCCTCAAACTGAAAGTTGTTCTTCTCGAGGATGAACCTGGTCAGGTTCACAAGAAAAGGTGTAGTGGGAGAAGGTGTAGTTCACCGCAAACCACCTACAATATCTCCATTTCGACAGCAACCACCCAATAAACATAAAACGATCCATTCCATACAGTCAAGCAATCAGGGGTAAGAGAATCTATTCGAATGATAGGGATTTAGGAGATTTTAATAGAAAGATATCAACAGCCTTCCAGAGAAGAGGATACCCAAAAAAACTCATTGAAAACCAAATTCAATCAGCACAATCCTCGGTTCACCATAAACCACAAACAGAACAAAATAAACTGTCTTTAATAACAGACTACCATCCTGGTCTACATAAACTCAACAAGATATTGAGAGATGGCTTCAAAATTTTTCAAGCTTCCATCCACACCAAAAATCTTTTCACCGATCCACCGCAAATTTGGTACAAGCAACCTCCCAACTTGAAAAACATCCTAGTACATCCTAAACTACCAGATCCTGATGCAGAGAAACCACACAAACTTCCTCATGGCTGCTTCCCATGCAATAGACCTAGATGCAAGACGTGTCCAATACACCCCTCAGCAAATAGTTTCAACAGCCAAACAACAAAAATGGTCTTCAAAATACAGGGTCATTATAATTGTACCTCGAAAAATGTCATATACCAGCTACAATGTAAACTTTGCTCAGCACAGTACATAGGCCTACCACGGATGGTCTGAATATCAGAATGAATGGCCACAGACATGATGTTAAAATTATGAATATGGATAGACCAACAGCTCAACATGCTGCGAGTCACAACATCACAACTTTTGATGACTGCTATACCACAAAAATAATTAAATCACTCCCCCCTGATTGCAATCCCTCAGAACTGAGAAGGTGGGAACTATCATACCAGTGGTATACCAAGTCCAGAGAATCCCCTAACCTCAACATCAGATAAATCCATTCTTTTATTTTTTATTTTTTTATTTATTTTTTTTTATTTTATTTTTTTTTTTATTTTTCCTAATAGCCCTATCTCTTTTCCCCTGACAGACTTATATAAACTATAATCACTCATATGCTCATGGAAACAATATATATATATATATATATATATATATATATATATATATATATATATATATATCTTTAATCTGTGCATCTGTGACATCTGATTTCTACTCTACACAATCTGTGATTACAACTTTGTCGGTTTGATGTGAATTCCTGTGTTGATATTTCCATTCTGGAGTGTTACCTCTACATCCTAAAAGGTGATGGCTGATGTAGATTTCTCCCAGGTAAATTGAAGTGTGGAGAATTGTGTCAGGCTGTCTAAAAATGCCTCAAGTGTTGAAGCACCCTGTGTCCAAATTAGGAAGATGTCATCTATATATCTATACCAACATAATTTATGGTGTGTTTGTGTCTTTAGAAAACTTTCTTCCAACAATCCATGTACAGATTTGCGTACGATGGTGCCATTCTTGTGCCCATTGCTGTTCCCTTTATTTGAAGGTAGTTCCTTCCCTCAAACTGAAAGTTGTTCTTCTCGAGGATGAACCTGGTCAGGTTCACAAGAAAAGGTGTAGTGGGAGAAGGTGTAGTTCACCGCAAACCACCTACAATATCTCCATTTCGACAGCAACCACCCAATAAACATAAAACGATCCATTCCATACAGTCAAGCAATCAAGGGTAAGAGAATCTATTCGAATGATAGGGATTTAGGAGATTTTAATAGAAAGATATCAACAGCCTTCCAGAGAAGAGGATACCCAAAAAAACTCATTGAAAACCAAATTCAATCAGCACAATCCTCGGTTCACCATAAACCACAAACAGAACAAAATAAACTGTCTTTAATAACAGACTACCATCCTGGTCTACATAAACTCAACAAGATATTGAGAGATGGCTTCAAAATTTTTCAAGCTTCCATCCACACCAAAAATCTTTTCACCGATCCACCGCAAATTTGGTACAAGCAACCTCCCAACTTGAAAAACATCCTAGTACATCCTAAACTACCAGATCCTGATGCAGAGAAACCACACAAACTTCCTCATGGCTGCTTCCCATGCAATAGACCTAGATGCAAGACGTGTCCAATACACCCCTCAGCAAATAGTTTCAACAGCCAAACAACAAAAATGGTCTTCAAAATACAGGGTCATTATAATTGTACCTCGAAAAATGTCATATACCAGCTACAATGTAAACTTTGCTCAGCACAGTACATAGGCCTACCACGGATGGTCTGAATATCAGAATGAATGGCCACAGACATGATGTTAAAATTATGAATATGGATAGACCAACAGCTCAACATGCTGCGAGTCACAACATCACAACTTTTGATGACTGCTATACCACAAAAATAATTAAATCACTCCCCCCTGATTGCAATCCCTCAGAACTGAGAAGGTGGGAACTATCATACCAGTGGTATACCAAGTCCAGAGAATCCCCTAACCTCAACATCAGATAAATCCATTCTTTTATTTTTTATTTTTTTATTTATTTTTTTTTATTTTATTTTTTTTTTTATTTTTCCTAATAGCCCTATCTCTTTTCCCCTGACAGACTTATATAAACTATAATCACTCATATGCTCATGGAAACAATATATATATATATATATATATATATATATATATATATATATATATATATATATATATCTTTAATCTGTGCATCTGTGACATCTGATTTCTACTCTACACAATCTGTGATTACAACTTATATTTATTTTATTTCATTCTCTCATATTTCTTTTTGTGTTTTCTCTTCGATTGACAAAGACCACTGTGTGGTTGAAATATATCATTGTTTAAGTTATGTGTTTCTATTTCAAGACTACAGTGTGGACTCTTACCAAGGTAAGTCTGTCAGTCTCCTAGTCCAAAAAATCTAAATAATCTTTACCAACCAAAACTAACCTAAATATATATATATATATATATATATATATATATATATATATATATATATATATATATATATATATATATATATACAGTAAACTCCTGATTATCCATGGAATAGGGTAGCCTGGCAACGCCGGATAACGAATTCCCCGGATAATCCGCTATGAACAAAGAATATGCAAAACGATCGATAACACTGCACAACAAAAAAATATTTTTTGAATGTTTCCTACACTAAATTAGTCAATTTCTACTAATTTTGGGGTGATAAAAACGAAAATAACAATGAAAAAATTTTATTAGCTTTGGTTTTTGAGATACACAGTACTTAATCTTAAAGAGTAGTTATACTATACGTGAAAAGTGAAAGTACATAAAACAATATTGTTATGTTTCTTTTACAATATTTCAAGTACAAAATTGATTAAAAAAACATTATTCTTAGTGTTTTGACAAATAAAAGAAGTTTGTACCATCAAATTTCAATTAAGTCAATCCGATTCATTGTAAGATCGCTGTCGTTTAGCTTGTCTTTTATAAAACACTTCTGGAGCATCCCTACACACAGACCAGCAGTAGTCTGCAAGCATTGCTTCATTCCAACGGCCCTGATATCTCTGTTCCATTAAGGCAATGTCTTGATGGAATCTTTCTCCATGTTCGTCACTCACAGCTCCACAGTTTTGTGGGAAGAAATTAAGATGAGAGTGAAGAAAATGAATTTTTAAAGACATGTTGCATCCAAGTTGGTGGTAAGCTTGAAGAAGCTCTTTAACCAATGCTGTGAAGTTATCATCTCTTTTGTTACCTAAAAACCCATGTACAACTCCCTTAAAGGCTTCCCAGGCTCTTTTTTCATTTCCTGTTACAATCACGTCAAAAGCAGGATCATTTACGATTTCACGGATTTGAGGCTCAATAAAGATGCCTTCCTTGACTTTAGCATCACTTAACCTGGGAAACTTTGCTCTCAAGTACTTAAAAGCTTGTCCATCCTGGTCCATGGCCTTCACAAAGTTTTTCATTAGTCCCAACTTAATATGTAATGGGGGTAAGAGAACATCCTTAGGATCTACATGAGGCTCGTAAACTACATTTTTCTCATTAAGGTTTAGGTCTCGTGTAGGCCAGTTCACTTTTTTATAGTGAGATTTTCTATCCCGACTGTCCCACAGACATAAAAAACAACAGTACTTGGTGAACCCTAATTGCATTCCTAGGAGTATAGCAATGACTTTCAGATCACCACAGATTTGCCACTTGTGTTGTTCATATTTGATTGATTGGAGAAGTGTTTTCATGTTTGTATAAGTTTCCTTCATGTGTACTGCATGACCTATAGGAATAGAAGGTAGCTGATTTCCATTATGCAGAAGTACAGCTTTTAAGCTTAGTTTTGAAGAGTCTATAAACAGTCTCCATTCAGATGGAGTGTGAACCAATTTGAAGCAGTCCATCAAACCATTAACATCAGAACAAACTACGAGGTTTTCTTTTTTCTCAAAAAAAGGAAGCAAATCTTTTTGACGCTGTCTGTACTGAGATATTTTCACATCATGTTTTAGAAGATTCCACTGTTGTAGTCTTGACCCTAAAAGCTCAGCCTTTACCTTAGACAAGCCAAGATCTCTTATAAGGTCACTCAACTCTGCTTGACTAATTTTGTGCGGATCACTAGATCTATCGCTTACCTGAAAATCAGGGTCATAAGATGTTGAAGGATGGGTTGCTCCTTCTAAACAGTCTTGATCACCTTCCTCTAAAATTTCATAGTTTTGGGGTGGAGAAGGGACTGGCAAAGTGTCTGAGTGTGGTACAAGCCGAAGAGCAGATGGGAGATTAGGGTATTTAACCGCTCCTCTTTTCTTCATAGATAAACCTTGCTTAATGGGAGGAGTTAAGCAGAAATAACAGTCGTCTGTATGATTGGTAGGCTCACGCCAAACCATAGGTACTGCAAAAGCCATTGCCCGGTTTTTATTTTTCAGCCACTCTCGCAATATGACGGAACAAGAATTGCAACAAATATGAGGAGCCCATGATTTATCTTGGTCCCCAACTTTCACACCAAAATAATATTCATAGGCAGTCTTAACGATAGGTGTCATTTTACGTTTCTGAGCCAAAAATGTTATTTCACCACATATATAGCAAAAGCTATCGACAGAATTCACACACTTTCGAGGCATTTCAGATCAGCACTAAAATTAATTTAAAAATCAACTTCATACAATAATTTCAATAGCAACCACATGCGTACAACTGACAAACTCACATAGGTTATGTTTACTACTTATGAACAGCTGAAGAGAGGGAAATTATGTAAACAAACCTGTGTACCAACTGTTGGTAATGAAATATTTCATTTGTTGAAAACTCAATATATATATATATATATATATATATATATATATATATATATATATATATATCTGAAATACGAGCTAATATATAATTTGTATGGTCATTTTCGGTTTTAACACGTGGAAATACATTAAAATCAGCTAATTTCAACCTCGAAACAAAAACTTTGTTGTGCAGTGTAATCGATTATTATACCATAAGTTACACAAATAATGATCCCGGTTAATGCAATTCACAAATAATCTTCAGAGGACAAAATAAATACAGAAAATAATTTAAAATGTCGATGTATTTGACGGATTATAACATGTACAAAAGTACAATATGTCTAACTATTTGCAATACGTTCATAAGTATATGTCAAAAGTAACTATGTACGTACATATGTAATTTCTTTTACACATGATACTTTCACTTTTTAACAAAAAAATCTGTCACTTTGGTCTTTTTTTGTGAGCATTGATTTAGGTTTAATGTGCTCAATTTGTCGCACAGTGTCACGTGTGTCACAAAGCCATAAAGATTGATAATGTATATGACAGACATGGATATTGCATATGTCACTTCCTAGACTATTTATAGCCGAGATTAGCTGACATTTGTCTACAATCTTATGTTACACATTAGGCTTTCAGGCGTCCAAGCATTTTGTCATTGTCTCTTATATACAGTAGTCTGCTCGCCGATTTTATTTCGCTGGCCCGCTTTGGGATGCTTCCCTTTCAATGTAAAAATTAGTATGTACATATTTACATATCTATTTCCTTCATCTTAACTTCTATTAAGCCTTATATGTATTTACATCGTAATTCACCGTTTGGAAATTTAAACACATGAATCTGATTGGAATAAAAATTGGATATTTGTAAAACAATGGCAGACCCCGGATAATCCGCGAACCGGTTAATCCGCCCACGGATAACCGGGAGTTTACTGTATATTGTTTCACTGAATGAAATAGTACAACTAGGATGAATATGATATGTTGTTCTCACTGTTAATTTACTATTACAAGTACTTGCAAAGAAGAGATTTAAGACTGTGGCTACTGTTAAATGGTGTATGCTTGTTCAAAATTTATTTGATTTCATCTACTTTTAGGATGTTTTAGGTGGCATAACTACAAAAGTTAGGTAGCAAAACTACAGGGTGTATATTTGAAAGAATTTAAAATAACTCCTGTGTTTATGAGAGCTGCAAAGTTTTCACAAAATGAATTTTAAAACTTAAATTTACAGGTGTGTCATTCACTCTTTAATAATTTTTGTTCGGGTTTGCAATTGAAGAGTTGAGTAAATGAGAAGAAAAATTGTCGAGGAATTTAAGTATAAATTTGAATGTGAACCTGCTCCTATAAAATTAGGTTGATAGGTTCGGGATTTTAAAGACTTAATCGAATTTACATAATTTTTAATAAAATAGATATTGAAAGGTAACACTTATTTTTTTAATTTAAATATTTTGTTCAAAACATTGAAAGAAAAATACATACATTAATAAGAATCATCCTGTTTTTGGCTATAAAACCAATATTTTAATAATTAAAATAGCCTTGACGTGAACAATACCGTACTCATAGATATTATTAAATAATTGTAAAAAAATTTTTTTAAAGATGAAGCAAAATTTAGTGCAATGTCTAGTGTCTTCTATTGCTCATTTTGTATGTTAAGTAACAATACATATTGGTATTAATATGCAGGTGACAGGTTCCATGTTGGCTTGGAAATAGACATAAAGTTGGACATCAAACCCCGAAATATATCTGGTATTCTAGTTTCTGTACATTCAAAGAAAGATTACTTGATCCTTCAAATGGTGAACGGAGTAATTAGGTTTAGTGTGGATAATGGAAAAGGAGAAATATATGCAGCATTCACTCCTCCAACACCACATTACTTTTGTGATGGAGATTGGCACAATATTCAAGGTAAAGAATTGTAATGTTTTATTAATTTTAAAAGAAAACTAACTGCTATGGTTTTGAATAATAATTACTATGCCAATATCGTGTTGTAAAAATACAAGTACACTCAGTTTAAATTTTTAAAAAATTATTTCAAAGAAATATTATAATTTCATTTATATATAATCATCAATAATAAGAAAAATTCTATGTAAAAATGTATTTAATTAATGATTTGTCATATATATACATAGTATCAGAATATGTATAGGGCCTATGTATGGTATAAATATACAATTATTATAAGGATACATATAGTATAAATAAATTATATTTATTTCCTAAATTTAGTTGAACTACATGTTCATCAAGTAGCTAAATTGTTATGTTCAAATGTAAAAGTATTTTCAGTCTTTATAAACACTTTTTATATAGCAGATTTAGTGAAAGTCGGAATTTATGGAGTAGCCACACATGGTGAAATTTGTTTTCTTGAAAATTGAAATGTTGATGGTATTTAGGTTATAATTAAAGTTAACCTTTAAAAGTGGATTTTTCGAACAGTAAAGGCAAACAAATACAACTGTCTGGGTATCCGATCTAAAAAACAAGTTTTTTGTCTAATGTGTGGACATGTGACTTTAAGGTACATATAGTATTTAGAATATTTATTTACTATTTGTTTGTAAATTTAGAAATTAATTTGTAGACAAGTATTTTTCAGTGCTGGTAAAATTTTTATTTAACCCAATTGTGGATTAAATTATTTGCGATTTGAGCGATCTAGCAGCATGAGTTAATTGGTCTTGTCAAGTGATCAAAAATTGTGTTGCGCTTGAAAACCAATTTCATAGAAGTGAGAAACATGTTGGATGTGCTTATCTTTACATTTGGCATGCAACTCAATGCAGTACACATTTTACAACGCAATCAAAATTGACTAAACACTCAATTTTCTATTTAGTTAATTAGAGCTTAGCTAGTGAGAACTATTCACAAAGGTAAAAATCAAAATAGTGAACTCAAAATCTTACAAAAAATTAGATTTTAATAAACACACACACAACAAACTAGTTTCGGCGACAATGTCGCCTTCCTCAGTGCTTGGCTACTACTAACAAATTGTCAAACTACAGTACAAGTCAATTGAAACAAACAAGATAAACATACAAAGTCAAGCAATAAAATTAATCTATTACATAGCACAACACTCCTTACTCAGGAGAGGTATATATTTTATTTTACATAAGTGATATTATATTAATATTTTGTTTTTTTACTCCCCCCCCCATTATTTAACACTATCATGAATAAACAAATCCTAAACAAAGCTTACACAGTGAAAAAATAACAATCATATATTATATAAAAATACACATTATAAACAATTCACTAAAAAATCAGTTTATACAAAATTAAAACTAAAAACAAAGTCAAGATAAATAAACAAACACCAACACTTACACATATTTTAACATTTTTACAAGGTAGCCGTAGCAACTAATTTAACATCTATTATATCTGAAATAAAAAAGGAAAACAGTTATGAATCACATGCTTAGTGGAACAACACAGAATTTGGATTTAGAAGGGATGAACCCTGGACTGGTCCCGACTCATTGTTTATTGAGACATCTTGAAATTTGTTAATAAACTATGTCTCCCAAGCAACCATAGTATTGTGCCTCATGACTTGCTTCAACAACTTAGGATGGTCAGACGGAAAATAATGCTGGTTGTCCAGGCAATGCTTGGCCATCGCCGACATTCCGGCTTGTTGTTTTTAAAATGAGCAAAGTGTTCCTTGCTTATTGTCTTAATACTCTTATGGGGTTGGCCAATATACGATGTATCACACATCTTACATTCAATGCTGTAAATCCCCGATTTCTCACAGTTATCTGTAAAGTCCTTCGGAGATCCAAGCATTTTCCCCAAACTCCATCCTGAAGCCGCCGAGACTCGAAGTCTTCCATACTTCATGAGGAACTTCTTGGCAACACTATATAGCGGAGGGTTGTAAGCTAACCTAACCCTTTCGTTTTCTGGTTTGTCCCTGGGTAAGGTAGTTCTAGAAAATCTGTTTTTCCTAAATTCGGCCTTTTTTATGATACTTCGTACCAGATCAATCCCGAATCCGTTAAATTCAGCTATTCCATATATAATGTTTAGTTCTTTCAAATAGTTTTCTCTTGATAATGGGAAATGAACTAAACGGTGTGCCATACTACGAAATGCCGCTAGTTTGTGCTCTTTAGAGTGGTGTGAATCGTATGGGATGCATCTGAAACTTTGCGTAGGCTTCCTATAAACATCAGAAGAAAGTCTTCCGTTTGCTCTCGTCACCATTACATCAAGAAAGGTGAGGCTATTCTTCGCTTCAACCTCATTAGTGAACTCTATTGAAGGAAAAAAGCCAAAACTGCCAAAGGAATTTTAATGAAATCAAAACTGTTCTTTACTGAAAAAGTTGAAGTCGGTTTTAATTTATTCAAACTTGCTACCAACCATTTTTTTTTTCTTAACTTGGGAGCGGGTTTAAAACTGCCCAAAGCACTGCTACCTTAAGATATATTGTACTTACCTCCCTGATCTAGTCAAATAGCTCCTTCCCTCTTACCAGTAATACAAATGTTTCTGGCATAAGCTTGCCTACTTTTTGGATTTTCAATTATCAGCCTTCTTTTAACTTTCAACATTTTTAATGTTCTTGTCTGATCATCATATAATTTTATTCAAGAATTTCTAATTGAACATATATTTTATGCCTATAAAATATCAATTTTAGTTTCTGGATTGAAAGATACATGTTTTCTTTTTCTTAATCAACTTTATAACAGTAATGTTACTTTGTTTAGTGGTACCTGTGTGCTTCACAGATGCATGCTATTAAGTTAAAAATTTACATAAACAAACATTTTTTTACATAATATCCAAGTGGATTTTCATTGGCAGATATTTCAATTAGCATGTTTTATTTTACCAATAAATAGGATATTCATAAATCCTCAACTGAATACCAATATTTAGATTTTAATTTAAATTAGGCCCAAATAAATCTTGATTGTCACTTTATTTTACAATCTCTCCTTATTTGTCACCTTATTGAACCCATTTTATTTAAATGTAAAAATA
Organism: Prosapia bicincta; assembly: GCA_036971475.1. NCBI lineage: Eukaryota > Metazoa > Arthropoda > Insecta > Hemiptera > Cercopidae > Prosapia > Prosapia bicincta. Next base: position 402,642,272 of record JBAIZL010000002.1, on the reverse strand, counting down.
ATCTAAAAAAATAAGTGTGATGTATGTTTGAATTATGTATAAATGAAATAAGTAGAAGATTTTCTTCTTCATTTTTAAAGTTAATTAAACAGAAAAGGAATTAATTTTGTTTTAATTTCTGTTTTAGCTGTGAAGGCAAAGAATGTTGTGACATTATCGGTAGATAAAAATTTTGTAGACCCAGGAATAGGAGTATCTTCATCAACAGATACACGTCACCCACTATTTGTAGGAGGTCATCCAAATCCATCAAGACTTCGTGGTGTTCTGACAACTGAGCAGTTTGTGGGATGTATTAGAAATTTAGAAATTAATGCCAACCAAGAGAAACTAAGTTCTCTCCGTGCAGTTGGAAATGTTACACTGAGTGTGTGCCCTACAATTTAGGTGTGGAGTAAATAAAACTAATTTACTTTTATAAAATGACAATAAATTTTTTATTTTTTAAATGCATATCAGAAGCTTGGATTAGTAATGGTGAACAAAATAATTAAAAACAAATTTGTGGACTGGAATGATTAGGAAAACAAATAGGTTTGTTTTTTGGTCTCAAGTCATTACAGTAGTGCTAAATGTTGATTTAGAAAATAATGGGAAATGAACATTTGTAATTTATTTAAATTTGTTTTTAAACCTTGAACATGTAAAGCCCTACAGTTTTTGTTTTAAGTTTAATTTGAAATTGTGTTTGTATTTTAACATTTAAACTATAAAATATAATTTTGGAATAGGTCCTTTAAATGCTTTATATTTGGAATCATTGTTTTGAATACATTATTACTCAACTTTAACTTCAAGTTTACTCTTACTGCCTTAAGTTTCTAATATGGTAAACATAAGCACCTCTTTGAAAGGTGAAAAGTAATTATATATGCAGAAGCGGAAACTCTTATTGTTGTCAAGGTACTAAAAAGTCTAAGGTTTACTGCAAAATCAAGGTGAAATAAAATAAAGGTTCAGGCTGTTCTAAGACCCAGGCACTACATAGGCCTATCCTTGGACACTCCAAGTATAAAAAGGAAAATGGCAAATAAAACATTTTATAAATCTCCTATACCTCCATAATATTTACATGTGTGTAAACTTTATACAAATCTGATGTGAATGATGTTATAAGAAATTGAAAATTAATGAGGATGAAGGTAAGAAAAAAATCAACAATATTCTTTAATATAATGGATGTAGGAATGTAGACTCATAAGATTCATCCCATACTGCTGTGGATCTTACCAGTTGCCTTTAGTACATTTAAACATGGAACCAGTTTGATCAAGTTTTATAAAATACTGCATTAAAATTCAAAATAATACAATGCCAGAAAAATACAATGATACAAAAGCATTGTACAAAATACAATTATACAGCTAGCATTATTGAAAGTTGTATTTAAAAAGTTAAGAAATTATAGAGACAAATTTACAATTAAACTCAGCAAATTGAATAGGTGCTAATGTCCTCAATATTTATACTCTTTTTCTACAAGTTACAGACATTAATGAATAAAAGAATTTCGGTAATGTTTCATTATATTTAATGACAAATCTCACATTTTCTACCTATTTTTAAAGAATAGCATGTTTATAGCTGTATTTGTTAAATTTTATAAAAATCGTTACCTCGAAAATTAAATTTTGATTTAATTCTTGCTAAAACACAAGCATTGTTACATAAAGAGTTATCAAACAAGCAAAAACCTGCTAAAGATTGTGGTTATTTCTTGATAACTACAAACCATTTCTAGGAATGACATATTCTTGAATATAACTTAGGGTATACTTTAAAGCGAATGATGATATAGTGTATTTTTCTGACTATGCCTTTCATTAATCTTGTCCACCAGGCTTCATATAAGCAGGCTTGTCATTAATTTTTATCAAGAGATATATGACAAGCTATTTTTCTTCTTAAATGGTCAATAAATGTTAAGATCCAATAAGGCAGATCCAATAAAGGCATGTCCAATATAAAATTTATTGAAACTGCACAATTTTGCAGAATAAAATTTTGTAAACATATTTGTGAAACATGTTTTTATTTTTAGTCTTATGACTTATTTTTTAAGTAACTCAAACTAAAAATTGTAATTTTGTAGTGTTCTATGAAAATAATTTTTACAGATAAGATATTTTTCTATTCATTGTATATTCTGAATTTATGTAAAAACCATATTTTTTTGGATAATGATTTGAAAATTTTAAATGGTAATTTTGTATGATTTTAATCTCTACAGCAATAAAACTTCTGCATATTATAATTGTTTCCATAAAAAATATACTATCATGCCGAAAATTTATTTCTAAACATGAATTCCCTAACCTATGGATATAAATTCCTACCATTTCTAATTGGAAATAGATATTAAATAAAAATATCAAATGAGAATTAAACAATAATTTTATTATTGTAATAACTATTTACTGTAAGTAAAAGAAAGTAACTGTTGCTGGCCATTTGTATGCAGGAGCTGTCACAAAAAACTTTTCTCCTTGTACAGAACTGCCAAATTTGGAGAATCCAGTGTCATCAGGCATGTGTTCTTTGCTTGTGTTCACACCTTAAAACCAAAGAGATAGGTGTCATCCTTGTTACTGGACTCAAACTTGTCGTTCTCAAAGTTATTTTTGCACTCCACTTCCAGAGATGCTGGATTATTAATCCACTTACATTGCTCACAATCCGAGGGATCTAGCAACATGAATTAATTCGCCACATAAAGTCGTCATGGCAATTGAATTGTGTTGCACTAATTTATTATTTTTTGAAAGATTATTTGTAAAAACAAAATTATGATTTAAAATATGTGAGACAATAAATACTAATAATAATGTGTAAAAAAATTCTACTCAGGGTTTTAAGGTTAGTTGGTTCTCATAACATTCATGCAACCAGTTATTTACTACATATTTGTAAAAAAATTATAAATAAATAAACATATAAACGACGTACAAACAACTCACAAATGAATCATTTATTGACTCATATGCTTTTCAATGATAAAGTCATCATTTTCAGTGAGTGTTGCTACTACAAACTCTAACTTACAACTTACAATTATGAATTTAAATCATAATTCATATGAAAACAAAACTTTTCAAAATAGATTACAATACAAATGACTAATTTTTGCATGACTGCTTTCGTGTTAATAGTGGATTGCTGTGTAAGCCAACATATAAGTTCTTACAAATTATCAAAAAAGTTCAACCAATGGATCATTCATGTTATGACATCATTATGCATTATTTGAATTGATTTTGTCCTGGGTTGTTTAACCCATCAGAGGTGGCATAGCAGAGTTTTTCTCCGTGTTTCTAAACAATTCTTGAATATTAGTAGCCCATGATTAGCATTCATCAAACTCCATATAATTCACAAGACACTTTTAAGGAACAATAACACCTCACTCATTTTACAAGTTGGTTTCTGTTGGACAGTGATTTGTATAACCACATGGAGAATTCGTCCTCGTGCCACCTCTCATGTTACTAATATCTCTGAGTAAATATCTGTTCGCTACCTTTTGCAGTTTAGCTTTATTACGTAAATAGTGATATAATTGAAAATTAGGTATTGTTTTAACATGTGTGGATAATAAAAAATATTTTAATATATATTTATTTTAACATGAATTTAAAAGAAGAAGAAAGAATAAATAGGCTACTATTTAGTGTGGAACGAGACGAGTTTGATGTTCATATGCCGACTAGTTCGTTTTTGAGATGGCTTATTTTGATAACAGTTATGGGGAAGAATATATAGACATCGATGTTGAAAATGATGGTTTTGGTACATTGCAAGAAATTAGGAGTCATGAAAGTGAGAATCGGGAGGTGGTCGAATGCCAAGAAGATGATGATCAAGTCCTGGAATATCTGTTTTTACTGAACGACTTTGATAACATTAGAGCAATTCCTTTGGCAGAGAGAATAAACAAACACTGCAATTGTTACACAAAAGAGTGGAAGAATGGCTTATGTAAGCAAAGAGAAAAATAAGCGTTGGGACTTATAGCCGGTTGCTTGTAAACTGGTGCGTGATCGATTGATAGAAAACATAAAGCTAGCCCTATTCAAAAACATTGGTTTTTGTAATGAGTGATACACAAAGGCTATCGCTAAGAACTTTCACGCATTGCGATTCGTTTAGAAAACTGATATAAGTATATTTGTTCAAAACTTTGTGTAAATGATCTGGTTAATATGACAAATCAAATAAAATAATATTTATAGAAGCCTTTCGGGCATGTCAAATCTACATTATTGTAATATAAATACTATACCTCATATTATAATGTTTATCGAACGGTCTTTTGCTTTCTCTATCCTCCTCTCCTGACTGTGCTCGCCCTTCGAGATCGCACACCAGTTTACAGCCGTCGAGATGTGTGACCAGCTATACAGTTGTACCATTTTTAAGTAGATTTAGAGACTATTTTATTAAAGATTTTAGAAGGTAGTTAAGCAGAGAAAACTATTTTGTTTATATGTTGAATATAGAATCATAAAATATACATAATTTGCTTAGCGGTCTATTTTTTGTGAACTTGGAGAAAACTCTCTCTCTCTGTCCCACCTCTCGCGTTTTAAAATTAGTGGCACAAATTCGCTTTAGTTGCGGTTTGGTTAACTGCAAAAGTGTATAAATGTCAGGCCAACAAATTTAATTAAGTTTGGTAAAATAATTATAAAGATGTATTTATGTGAAAATAAAACTATCTTGAAAGTGTGAAGTGCAGTTTATTAATTTATAAATATTAAATATATAAAATGAGTAAAAATCATCTGATAATCAGGAAGGACATTAAATAGAAGCTAATGATGTGAAACAAAAGAATTGGTTAACACTTTTTAAATTAAAATAATATTCAAAATACATAAGCAACAATATTTAAATAAGTTTAAAAATAAAATCTTTAGATGCTGGACAAGGGTAATCCAAAGTTCAAATAAGGGAGTGTAGGATATGGCGAACCTCTAAAAAAGGAGAAGAAAGCCTTATTAGTGGAAACGTAGTTGATTTGTTAACTTATAAACTTGATTGCTGCCCTTTATAAAGAGATAAAACCTTTTGTCAATGTAGAAGAAAGGCTCTTCATTATAGAACCATTAAGAGAGACACTTAAATATTTCCGTAGTATGCTACATTTTGTATCTAGTTCCTGCCATGGTAAGATGCACTATGATTTCCTCCCAAGTTATACCTGTAGAAGACAGCACTTATAATGTCAACCACTTACTAATTACATCACTTCATTATAATCTAATAATTAATAACTAAATTAGGAATTGTGTATCATAATTAATTTAAAACTACTAACTATGAAATTGAGGTATTTGGAAATCAATGTGAAAGCTAGTGCAGTTTCAAATTTAATATTGAAGAATATTTTTATGTAAAAGTGTTTAAATAAATATTTTCATTGGGAAGTTTAATTTTTAAAATTTATTGGATTTTGCAAAATTTATGTAAAGCTGTACATTGTATAACAGAGAGCCTACAGTTTTTTTTCCAAAGAAATAGGTTTTTTTTGCTAAAATTATTTCTCAGATTTTTTTCATAAATGAAAATGCATGTTGTATGAGATAAGGTTACACAAAAAACAATGTTGTGACACCCAGAAAATTTGTAATTTATATATCTATAAAATTACATGATGTTTTTTACTATTACTCAGTTTCCTAATTTTGTAATGTAATGAATTACTGTAAGAATATATATATATATATATATATATATATATATATATATATATATATATATATATATATATATATATATATATATATATATATATATATACCAGCTACAATGTAAACTTTGCTCAGCACAGTACATAGGCCTGACCACGGATGGTCTAAATATCAGAATGAATGGCCACAGACATGATGTTAAAAATATGAATATGGATAGGCCAACAGCTCAACATGCTGCGAGTCACAACATCACAACTTTTGATGACTGCTATACCACAAAAATAATTAAATCACTCCCCCCTGATTGCAATCCCTCAGAACTGAGAAGATAGGAACTATCATACCAGTGGTATACCAAGTCCAGAGAATCCCCTAACCCCAACATCAGATAAATCCATTCACTTTTCTTCCTAATAGCCTCATCAGACGTTTCCAATCTCTTTTCCCCTGACAGACTTATATAAACTATAATCACTCATATGCTCATGGAAACAATACATTATCTTTAATCTGTGACATCTCATTTCTACACAATCTGTGATTACAACTTATATTTATTTTATTTCATTCTATCATATTTCTTTTTGTGTTTTCTCTTTGATTGACAAAGACCACTGCGTGGTTGAAATATATCATTGGTTAAGTGCTTTTATGTGTTTCTATTTCAAGACTACAGAGTGGACTCTTACTAAGATAAGTCTGTCAGTCTCCTAGTCCAAAAAATCTAAATAATCTTTACCAACCAAAACTAACCTAAATATATATATAATTCAATTGAATTGTAAATTCAATTATAATTCTTGTATTTGTATTTTGATGTAGTTCTTTATTAATACACAAGAATAAATATTGTGATATATAAATTGCTTATTTGTTCCGTTTTTAACTAAAATTACTACAAATTGAAAAGTGTGTAGGATAAAATACATATTGACCTAATAATATGAAATGGGAGTATTTATTAAAGCTTTATTATATGCCTACATATAGTTTATGCTTTATTTTGAAGCATGACCTAACTTACCTCTGCTTCAAAATAAAGTTAAAAGATTTGGAATTTAATAAAGGGTTACATTTGTATATTTTTTGATCTCAACATATTTTCTAATTTTATTTGAAATTATAGGCCTACTACATTAATTAAATAGTATCAATGTTAGTAATAAGTAATAAACATAAAATTTAAGCAACCCTGTTTTGAAAATTAATGATATAGATAGTTGACTTTATAGAATACACGTAATATAATTTTATTAAAATAGTGTAAGAAATAAGAATAACAGCTTTGTATTTATTACAATAAATGTTTTAATTACATAATCATTGTTGAAGTTATATCTTAAATTGTACAATTAATTTGATAAGAAAAAAACATTTCTCTACAGAATGAAGCGGACATTTGTTTTATTGATAGCTCTTAAACTGAAATATGTGACTAGTGTTGCTGAAACAACAAAACCTATTCAAGATTTCGTGGCTGAAACAGATAAAGCCTTAGTAGATTTGTTTTCAAACCCTGGAAGCAAACAACGAGGAATTATTGCATTGCAGTTTTTAAAAGCCTATGATGGCTTACTTGATAGAATAACAATCATGGTGTACAAAAATGAGAAAAATGGTTGGGAAAATGTTGAGTGTATAAAACTGGTGCATGGGCCTTTGTTTTTTCAAGTTGGAAAAGATCTTTTAGTGTATAAAAGGGAATTTCAATGGACTGATAGTAATGTAAAGCAGTATAGAAATTTAATTTTTGCAATAAGAAGAAAGTGGAGGTTGTTGTACGACTTGCATGAACAAAAATTTAAAAAGATATGAAAATATATTTGTGTAATTATTACTATTTAAATATTTATTTAAAAGTGTCTTCAAAATTTGAAACTAGTACTCATTGGATTGAAAGAAACTTGATTTGATAATTCTTTAAACTTAATAGACAAGGATAAAATCATTTTAATAATTCTAAAAGTGAAAGTATAGTGAAAAGTCTTGAATAAAAATATTAAAATTATTTATATATTAGGATTGGATATAAAATTTGTCATGAAGCAGCACAGAATGTGAACAGAACCTTTGTATAAGTTACGTTTCTGAGATGACTTAACTGAGACAACTTGAAAATTGAAGGTAAAAGATCCTTTATTGAATTCTGGCAATTAAACTTACGTTTAAATTACAAACATTTGTACTGATTGAATCTTATTTCAATTTTAAGAGGAAACAGCATTCTACAATTCTGTCTAAATTATTATATATTCGTCTATAATTATATTTTAGTAAATACTTATAATTTGTGGGTTCTGAAAGACTGTAAACATAGTAAATGTTTGTACACAGTATGTGAAAAAAGCTTCCATTTGTGTTTAAATATTCTACTAATTTATGTCAGAAATAATTTTGCCCCAGAGGATCCAATGTTACGTCAAACCATTTTTTTATTATACATTCCACTAGTCATTATTATTTTTTTGTAGTCATCTTTTGAATGTTTAGCTATTTGTTTAGAGTACAACATTTTAAGTTAAAAAGTTAAACTTAGACAAAGCAGAAAAGGATTTTAAAAGCGTAATAGGGTAAATAGATGTAAAACTTTAACATTATAACAGTGGTATGTAATTACAAACAGATAATACAAAGCACACAATACCTTTATAAAAATATGGAGTAGCTAACACATTACTTATGAAATGGTAGAAGAACATTCACGGTTAAAAATATTTGACAAACTGTTTTAACAACTACTTTAACAAATCGTGCTTAAAAAACATTTCACAAACTGTCATTTTTTACTTCTTTTTAAATACTTTACCAATACTACGTTAATGTAAGATTTTATTAAAGTCTAATAATGGGCTCACTCACTATTTGAAGATACATTAAGTAGAAGTGTTGAAGGATGTGTATAAGAAAGATGTGATACTTTTTATGCTATTTATATATTGAGCATAATGTTCTTGCCTTGTCACTTTTGTTACCCACAACTTAAGTTGATCTATTCATCTTGAGGTCGAAATTCTGAATGATGTTTGATGAATATGTATTTTCCCCATATCATTTTTCAAGTTGAGATTTAAAGAAGTGCAATTATACATTCCCCCATCACCTTTTAACCTAAATTTAGCATTAGTTTCAGTTCATAATTGATCATTTCCATACTGTCTTCAGATCTTACACTTTTATCATTGTTAACATTTCCATGTTATTGATCACAGTTATTGACAATTTAATGCTATTGTTAAACTAATGACTTGTTGAGCTTGTAATTGGAATATATTTTTTGCAAAACCCAAGAAACTAAACATATTTTATTTCAGTAAATGATGTTCGTCAGTACCTACAATGGCCGCTTAGAGCATTGTTTGGTAGAATGCAACAGTTTTAAGGGCAGATTTTTTTCATGAGGTAAAAAGTTATGTAAACTCGATATGCTCACTTTATATGTTTGTGTTTGAATATATTGCTATCCTTATATATGAAAACATAAGTTTCCTAGAATCCAAATACATAACGTAAACAAATATAAACACATCACCAAAATTCTGGGCATCCTCCAACCATCATCAAGGAAAGCGGTTTTACCTTGAACTGAAACTTATACTCCCAACCAGGTAACTTACCATTAGAGCGTTCAATCAACAACATCATCAATGAAATACTCTTTTAGCTCATTGAAAACTCTCAGATTCTCTAAAACGACACACACAATCATTTACTGGTACAGATATGGTATGGACAATGTACAGGGGCAATAACCATCAATGGAAAAAATTACTCTCACATATAGATAAATTACACCCAAAGTTCAATTTTAGCTCATAATTCAAAACTGCTGTTCTTTTAATATCTTGGACTTTCTAAAAAAAATTATACAAAAACACACCTTCAACAGCTACCTACAACCAACAACAACTCATCCGTAACACTTCAAATCTTCCATTCAACATATACATGCTGTCTTTAGATCCTTGCTCCACAGACTTAACCCTGGAAGAGCTAAAAGTTCAAAATATGGACTAATGAGGTATCCATTATTTGGTATATTCTGGATACATATATATATATATATATATATATATATATACATGCACACTACAATACACACATACTTATAGTAATGTATTTGTTATTTATTGCTTACAAAGTAAAACAATTAGTTCCTCCCACTCTAGCTTGTCATAAAATCACAAAAGAAATAACTCTGAGTAATAAAATATATTTCTTAATAGATGGGTTTTAATGCGAGTTTTTAAATTTTAACGATTTGGTTCTTTTTTCTCCTTTAGGGATTCAGCAAACACTTTAAAATATTTTTTTTAAGAGATTTAATTTTGAAGCAAGCTTTTTACAGTAAATAAACAACATTTTACTCATTTTTCCGCAAATAAAAAAGGAATTTGAATAAAGATATATAGAACATTTAATTTTACACATTATTCTCTGTTCAATACAAAATGATATGCATCCCCATATATTTTGTGAGTATTGTACATATTTTATAATTTTTTAAAAATTATACAATATAGTGTTGGCAACAGACTCCTAGGGTACATCATTTTGTTTTTTTCATACAATGCTATAATTTTTAGTTTTATTGTACAAATTTATGTTTATAAAAATTGTCTATCCCTTTGAACCAGTGACTATTTTATTATGCACTATGGTCACCTATCAATTTTTTTTGAGGTAATATGGTTTAGGAAAGTATATAAAATTAAAAGAGAACAAACAGTTTTTATTATTTTTTGTTTGTCGCCAATCAAAAAACGGGTCTAATACTTTAATGTGCAACATTTTGTTTCACTATTATGCCTATATTTTTAAGGAAAACAATGAAATATAATGCATTATGTTTAAAGCTTATTGCATATTTTATATGATTAAAAGATAATATATTACCAAACAGAATTATCAGGTAGCTGTTGTAGGGTTAGAGAAATACAATCGAAGAATTATACACAATAAAAACCTAGCAAACTGGATTAGTTACAATAACTCAATAATTTATGAAATTTGCCACAAAATTAAAATAATCAAAAACAACACAACTGTATGAAAAGAAAAACTTGTCAAAGCCACATATATACACAAAACCTCAAATTAAACCGTAAAAAAATTCAAAAAACGGTAGATAATAGCATTTAAAATTAACAACAAAAAAACACAATATGGCAAAAACACTCCAAAAACTATGTATACAGAAGTTGCTTGATGCAGTCATCTTGAATTCACTGATTAAACTAATTTTAAAATACTTAACTAAGTGAATACGTAATTGCTTACTTGCTGATGTAATTGATACTTGCTATCACATGAGCAAAATCATTCGGTTGATAAATCTATGGTGCCGTATTTCGGCAGTCAAGGGGCGAAACAATGTATTAGGAGTAAACCTATTTGTTTCGGTATGAAATTTTGGTAGGGAGATACTTCAAGTGGATATTTAGCTTGGTTAGAGCCTTATCAGGGTGCAAACACCTGCTCAAAAAACTAATGGGACAAACGTATGGGATACAGTGTAGTCATGTCATACATTGACGAACTTCCTCCAATGATTCCATATTGAGTATATTTTGACAAATTGTTCACAAGTGTGGAATTGTTGGATGCTATGAAAAAGAGACAAATTGGAGGAGTAGAAACAATCAGGGCAAACCGTATTCATGGGAGCTATCCTTTGAAGAGTGTGGAGGAACTGAAAAAAACAGGATAGGGGAGCGTACGATTATTCAACTGATCTTCTTTCGGGAATAAGTGTAACACGTTGGAATGACAACAATATAGTTACAATGGCTAAAACGTTTGATGGCGTACGTCCCCTGGCATTAACGAGTAGGTTTTCAAGAGAGAAAAAAAAGAAAATCCAAGTCACACAGCCGCATATCATTCACAACTATAATCAGTTCATGGGGGGGGGGGGGATCGACAGAGCTGATCAAAATATTTCATTATATAGATGTGGGATCTCTGGGCAAAAATAGTACTTCCCCTTACTGGCCCATCTTATAGATGTGTGCGAGCACAAAGCCTGGCAACTTACAGACGGAAGGAATCCAAAAATATGAACCATTTAGAATTCCGAAGGAGAGTTGCTGATAATGTTTTGGAGTCAAACCATGTAGTGGTTTCACAACGAGGACGCCAAGTAAGACATCACTCGTGGACAGCCATTATGATGGTGTAGATCATCTCGTGTGTAGCTTGCCTACTCTCCCAACTGGAATGAAGCAGCAATTGAAGTGTCGAGCTTGTTAAAAAAAAAAACCACAACGAAGTGTATGAAATGTGACATACCTCTGCATGTAGATTGTTTTGTTTCATACCACAAAAAGTTATATGTATTTCTTCAATGATACCTAAAATAGTTCATTTTTGTACATTTGTTTTGTTCATTTTTCATAAAATAGTTGGATTTTGTATAATAAAAAATACTTACTACCACAAATGTTTCATTACCCATTAAAGCAAAAATGATGTCCCATTAACCTAGCGTCCTTCTAGAAGGATGCCATGTTTTAAGACTATTGATGGACAAATTTTTTGAAATATAATTTTTTCTAGTTTGTTGGAATATAATGAATGGATTTCATCCAAAAAACAACAAAAAACTAAGAAAAAAAATTCAGGGCAATCTGGGATACAGAAACTGAACTGTACCGACAGTAACAGTTAAACATTTTACAAACAGGTCACAGCTTTCAACAAAAATAGGTTTGGTGGGTTTTCAGTATATGTTAAATTTATGAATTTGTTTGTCAGTAAATGTAACTGTAAGGTATAGTGGCAGTTGTTTTGTTCCATTTTGATGGTGTATATTAGTTTTAGGTGTATGGAATTGAGATGTTTTAAAAATAAGTGTGTTCAGCATATATTACATACAGATTAAACAAAACTCATAAACTAACCAACACATTTTGAAAATATAATTACAGATTAGTGTACTCCACACACAAACATCTTCAAAAACACATGACAATACAAAGATATTTACAACTATACTGGTGTTTACAAAGTAACTTTCTGTTGTGCCTCAGTTTTTACATAGGTCTCGCTATTTTACATTATGGCTATTTTACCCATGCAACCAAGAACACATAATAAGACTCACAAACAAAAACACCCAATTAAACATTGCTGTACATTTCATATCCACAAATCACAACTACACAAACATAGCATCATCCTACAAATTCTACACAAACAAAACAAAAATAACTAATGTTAATTAACTCAACAGCATGAAATATTAACAAATTTCAAACTACACCCAATTACATCATAGCTCACTTACCCTTTAAAAATACACAAACACACCATAAATACAGACAGAAATTGAGGGGAGTTTGGCAGTAAGCCTCCTAACTGGAAATTAATTCATAACCCATTATACAAGTTTAAAAATTAAACTATTATATGGACTTCTAATGCATTAAATTAGACACAAGTTGACAATTAAGTGATTTAGATTGGTTTTAAGTTTTGTTATATTCCAAACTTAAAAGGGACTCAATGAACTTTAAATTTAAATTCACTTGGTTATAATAATTTAGGAAATCAGGTTAAAAACATGAAATTAAGAGCAAGGTCTTAAAATTAAACCTTCATTATCATAAAATAAAACTCTACATAATGTATTGGGTCTACGACACTTCTTTGAACTTTGATAAGAACTAAATTCTCTGTTACAACAATTCTCTCTTGAATATAAGCCGTTGCTATCTCGTGTAGGCACTTCGTAAGCTTCAGTTCTTAAATATTAGGTCATTGCCAAAGTTGAAACTTTCGGCAAAGTTCTATGCCAACACACACACATCGTACTCGATACCCAATTTCATTATAATTCACACACACCTTATATCATAACCCCAAAAATTCCCTCAAAACTAACCTTATATCCTAAACTATTCCAACTCTCATTGCCATAGTTTATTCTAACCTGATTTAACCAAAAGCAACCAAGGGATTAGATACAGTAAAAATGTTTTGACGATAAGGTACATCCCCGAAAACGGCCACACACCTCTCATTAGTAGGTGTTATTATTGGGAAGTAACACATATTAATATAAGTTGAAGTGTTCAAGTAACATCCGGTAGTTGAAGTAGGCAAAGATGTATTCGAATAACAAAAAAAAACTTTAAAATTAAAACCTCCTTGGGTGTTCGTGTTTATTGCTATACAGATAATCTGCAGTTTGCACGAACTTGTGAAATGGCCGCTAACATTAGACTTTTTCAGCCTGTCACTATAGTCCATTACAAACTAGGCGGTTTTATATTCCTACCTCAATCCTATTTACGTTCACAATCTTTTCCAATTCTATCGACGTGTTGGTAATCATAGCGGTTGATCTACATAAAAAAAAAAACAGCCAATCGCAATTGAAATAGGCCTACTTTTAAGACTGATTTTAGAACAATAAATTGTTACAAGATTTTCTTGAAGGAGGAAAAAAATGAAAATTTCTCAATAAGAAAGAAATACTATTTTTTGCACTTAAAGAAAGAAAACTCAAAGAAAAATATAGGGTAATTTTTATTATATAACATACATTTTAATTGAAATGATTATTTATTTATTGTATGGCTGAAGAAGACCAATTTCTGTGGTTTTTTCAACCACCTGTATTATTTATAGGGCCATCCTAATAGAGATTTGCAGGAATTTCTTCTAAAAAAATTAAAATTACTTATCTCAAAGCACAAACTTAAAGTACAAACGGGTCTTTTCTATTATACGACCGCATAGCTCAAAATATTTTCTATGGAAATTAGAACACTAATTATTGCCTCATATTGCTTTGTACATAAAATAAATATCTAATAAACCAGGTAAGACCATATAAATAAAGCAGTAAGTTTCCTTATCTTATCATTTACTGCGAGGCGTTCACCGTACTTTGACCATCAGTGTCCTGTTAGTGCTTCAGTATTGATCATGTCACTGACACGTTTAGTTCAGTGAAATAGATAGTAAGGAAAAAGCAGTAAGTTATTTTCGTAATAAAGGAATACTACATAACACGTGTAATTGTGATGACGGGGACGAAATGTCGCCAAGTTTGACAAATGCTCATGATCGGTGGCAGTGTAACAGAAAAGATTGCCGCGTTTCAGTTCGACTCTTACTTGTGTGAGTTTCTTTGGCGAAAACACAAACCAAGGAAATGATCTCTTCGAACAAATTATCGAGAATATTAAAGTATTTTGGCCACCAGAAGCCTGAATATCGTATCAATGTTTAATTGTAATAAATTCAAGAAATAAATTTGTGTGCTAAATGTTCTTTGTTTATGTATTTTGAAAAATAAAGTGTATTACTATTTTTGGTAAAAAAACCTGTCTAAAACCTTTCATTTTATGGATAGTGTTATCAGTTGAGGTAAGAAAAAAAGCTTTTATATTACTATGTTTTCCTAGAAAATATTTTGAGCCATGCCGTCGTATAATAGAAAAGACCCGTACAAACTTATAGATACGAAAATATACGTTTTATTGGTTAAAATGGGCGATTATTCGGAAAAAATATGCAGCGCTTCATGATAAGTTTATCACTTACAACTTTTTAAAAAAAATGTTTTAACTTGCCTATAGTAGCACTTACTTTTTTTGTTGAGGACGGCCGTTTCGGGAGATGTGTCCCTTTGTCAACTCAGACCGTAACTGATCTCAAGGTTTACGTAGGTTAGGGTGGGGGTGGGATATTTTGGTGGTGTGGGTGTATTTTGTGTGTATTAGGAGTTATGATGTCAAAAAGTGCGTGTGAGTTGTAATGTAATTGTATTGAGTATGTGTGTAGGGTGTAGTTTGAAGTGCCTATATATTTCGTATTGTTCGGTTGTGTAGCGTTGGTTATTTCTGTGTTGTTTATGAAGAATTTGTAAGTTAGATGCTATGTCTGTGTAGTCGTGTTTTGTGGAGTTGAGATGATCGGCGAAGTTTGATTGGTAGTTATTGTTTTTTAGTGCTTTTATATGTTCTTGGTAACGTGTGTGAAATGACCTCCCTGTCTGGCCTATGTAAAAACTGGGGCATGAACTGCAAGTTAGTTTGTAAACTCCAGTGGTGTTGTAAATGTCGTTGATTTTGCTGTTGGGTTTAAATTGTTTGTTGAGAGTGTTGTGTGTGGAGTAAGTTATTTTGTAGTTGTATTTTCGTAATGTGTTGGTTAGATTGTGGGTTTTGGATGATCTGTAAGGTATTGATAAGTATTTTATGGGATTGTCATCTTGTGTGTTTGTATTTGGGTTATTATGTTTATTTTTTAGGCGGTTGTATAATTTGTCTATCATTGTTGGGTTGTATCCGTTTGTTTGTGCTATATATTTTATGGTGTTTAACTCCTGGTAGTGTTCATCTTTGTCTAGTGGTGTTTTAAGGAGGCGATATATCATGGTATTGTAAGCAGCTAGTTTGTGTTGGTGTGGGTGGTTTGAGGAACTGTGTATGGTCGTATTAGTGCTGGTGGGTTTTCGGTATATGTTGAATTTATGTGTTTGTTTGTCTGTTCGTTTAATTGTGAGGTCTAAGAAGTTAAGGGAGTTTTGTTGTTCTGTTTCGATGGTGTATGTTAGTTTAGGGTGTATGGAATTTAGGTGTTTTAGAAATATGTGTGCTCTGCGTGTGTTGCCTTTATATAATGTTATGATGTCGTCGAAGTATCTGTACCAGTAGATTATGTTATCTGAGTATTTGTTGTTGTGTAAAATGTGGTTTTGTTCGATATGGTGTATGAATATTTCTGCTAAGATGCTTGCTATGGGGGAGCCCATAGGTAGTCCATCTTTCTGGCTGTAGTATGTGTTATTGTAGGTGAAGTAATTTTGAGAAGTGATTAATCTTGTGAGGTGGATGATTTCGTGAATGTGTGTATGTGGTGTATTTGTGTCTATTAGCATGTTTTTGAGGATGTCTATGGTTTCTGGAATGGGGATGTTTGTATATAGATTTGATATATCAAAAGAGACTAAGGTGGAATTGTGTGGAATATTTACGTTTTTAATTTTGTCTATTAGATTTAGGCTATTTTTTATGCTACAATGGTTATTAAATTTTATATGGTTTCGGATAGTTTTGTCTAGGCACTTCAAACTACACCCTACACACATACTCAATACACAATTACATTACAACTCACACGCACTTTTTGACATCATAACTCCTAATACACACAAAATACACCCACACCGCCAAAATATCCCACCCCCACCCTAACCTACGTAAACCTTGAGATCAGTTACGGTCTGAGTTGACAAAGGGACACATCTCCCGAAACGGCCGTCCTCAACAAAAAAAGTAAGTGCTACTATAGGCAAGTTAAAACATTTTTTTAAAAAAGTTGTAAGTGATTACTAGTAGCTCACGCGAAGATGGAATCAACAAATGATAAGTTTATGTGACATTTTTACCTAAAATTTTCTTTTGTTACAAATGGGCGTGCACATCCACACTTTTGGAAGGTTCCAGTCATCCGATGACGACACTCGTAGAAGGGACGCTTTGAAAATATACTATCACCTAGGTAGGCTCTGTGGTTACCAATGTGTGCTCCGCGGCTACCTGGGGTGCCAAAGAACATTGTTTGGGCCACCGAGGCATGCCTCAGAACTGAACGTTTATGTTAAGTGCCGTGAAATAAATACAATTTGTGATAGTACACAATGTTGCAGTAAATTGTTAAACTAGTTTTTTTTTAAAACAAATAAAAACTTAAACAAAACTCACAAATTTTTCATTTATTTACTCATACGCGTTTCAATGACCAAGTCATCATCATCAGTGAGTGTGACTACTACAAACTCTATCTTACAACTACTTGTACAACTTAAGTTGTGAGTTGTAAGTTAGAGTTTGTAGTAGTAACACTCAGTGATGATGATGACTTGGTCATTGAAACGAGTATGAGTAAATAAATGAATAATTTGTGAGTTTTGTGTTTGTTTTTATTTGTTTTTAACATAACCTCACAAGCTAAGCTCAAAGAATAATTTAGTTTTTTTTTAAAGTGAAGAGCTGTTACACTATTACAATAACTATTCTTTCCTTATTTTTAACTTAATGAAAACATTTTCTTCCAATAACAACGTAAAATTCTGGTGGTGATATCAAAGGTAGAAATTTACTTAAAAATCTATTATCATCAACACAATAGGCACAGCCAGAAAATATATTTACCACAAGGGAGCCATGGGTTGAAAGATGGATAGACTGGTACCATGGCTAGTACATTATCACGAAATGAATTAAAATAATCCTTTTATCTTCAAGTTTCTACTTAAACAAAGGACTTAAAGTCTCTAAAAAAACTGAAGGAAAGATGTAAAGATCATTTAAATGCATTTTATAGGCCGACCAAATATATACTAATGTATGTGTGTACTATATAGATTGGAATCATAATTTTACTGAATCGTCACAAATGAATCTCATAAAAAAATTAAATAACGGTTTAAGAAAAATATATATGAAAATATGGAAATTTATAAATATAAAATCCAAAGAGAACTAATAGGTACAAGAGCAAATGCAGGTTAAATCTAAACACAAAACCTTATTCATTCGTTGGATTAAACAACAAAGATATGATATCTAGTTTGTTAATGCAGTTAATTACAATGGCATTGGCGAGTCTTTGTGCGATCGAACTAGGCCAGTAACATTCAGTTTGTTTCAGCTGTTGGCAGTGTGCTAAGCTCTTGATGATATTAAACTGATGAATGAAAAGCTTCGAGCGTTCTATTTTATAAATATTGTCCGTATTGGAATATTTGTACTTTAATAAATAAATATCTGAGAAGAAAAACGTCATTAAATTAACAACAACTTTAAAGCAACTGTGGCGTAAATGTTTATATTAATTAAAACAACCTCTCACCACAAATTCAACAAATTTTATTTTAACCTTATGTACATTTCGACTACAAAGTAATTATCTTCAGAGGTATTTTTACAAATAACTAACTTACAGCTAAACCTTTGCGTATTTATAAGCAACGGGAACTCCTTGTCCACGCCCCCTACACAGGTTTAGCTGTAAGTTAGTTATTTGTAAAAATACCTCTGAAGATGATTACTTTGTAGTCGAAATGTACATAAGGTTAAAATAAAATTTGTTGAATTTGTGGTGAGAGGTTGTTTTAATTAATATAGTCATTAAATTAGTTATATAAAATTAAAATCTGCCCATAGATTTTAGAGCGTAAGATATTTAAATTATATTTAGTAAACTAACAACTTTCAGTATCTCCTCTAGGTTTCATATTTTACCCAATCTTGACCAAATATTTTTAATTTTGTTCAATATGTTCATACAACATTGCTAGAATTTTACATTTTTGAAACACATGTTCATTCAATTCCTTCTATTAGTTCACACCCTTCCTAAATAGACTATATTTATATATCTGGTTTAAAATATCAATCGTTAATCAAATACATTTTATTCATCCACTCAAGTTTAAATACATTTTATAAACACTGATTTTATAAATGCCCAGCAACGTTTGATTGGATGGTTTTGTTTGTGAGTGCTATTATGTGTTCTTGGTTGCATGGGTAAAATAACCTTCTTGTTTGACCTATGTAAGAACTGAGGCACAACGGCAAGTTACTTTGTAAACACCAGCATGGTTGTAAATGTCTTTGTTTATATTGTCAGGTTTTTTGGAAGGTGTTGTGTGTAGAGTAGACTAATCTGTAATTGTATTTTCAAAATGTGTGGTTAGTTTGAGTTTTGGGTAATCTATATAGAAGTATTGAGTATTGTATGGTTTTGTCGGGTTGGGTTATTGAGTTTTTTAGGCAGTTGTATAGTTTATCATTCAAAGGTAATAACCGCTGAAAACACTTTTTTTTTAAACATCTCAATTCCATACACCAAAAACTAACATACACTTGTAGTAGATGACACTTGATGTTAATAAAGTTTATCAAATATGAATTCATCAATTAAATTTAATAATTAATTTTGCTTTTCATTTTGCCACCTAACATTGAGATTCTTTCATAGGCCTATATATATATATACATATTTATATTAATTATAATTATTTATTAAAAAGTAAGTGAAACAAAATTATTATCGGTTGACCTTAGTAGGAATTGACTTGTTTTATTCAATACACATCAAAACCTCCATGGATATGTTGAATATTATTGCAGGGAAAATATTTCTTATTACGAAAAGCAAAGTGTTGTTATTAAGAGCAACATTCAATAGATATCAGAGGTTATTTTGGCTGCAAATTGTCTTTTTGAAGTGAAAACGTTTATAACGCCTACAAAAACACATTGGATTGACATAAACATACAATTTCGCTTCAGTAAAGTTTCAAAACGTCGTAGACGTTCCTCTATAGGTTTTCACTTCTTTCGGTACGCCCTCGAAAGCCAAAACCTAATTTTTATTCAACCTAACACAATTCAAACCGTAATAAATTGGTTCATTATTAGTTAACAATGAAATTGTTCGTATTTTAATGCTTATAAATTGTTTTACAAACAATAGGATATCTATTACGTATTATTATACTAAATATCAAGCCGCATTCTATATTTAAGTCATAAAAAATGAAAAATAATAAATATTTAATAACAATTAAGAAGAAACGATTTTCAATTATCATTACCAAATCAAATTTAGCTTCAAAAATGAAAAATTAATTAACAGTTTGTTTATATTTACCCAATTTTTTAATAAAATTAGTATAAACACAATACTTATATAGCATTAGAACAAACTATAATTACCGAAGAAAGGAATTTTAAATGAACTTGCAACTAAAATATAAGTTATAACATCATATAACAGGTATTCCATTGATAATTCTGATTGGAATTGGTTTCAATATTTGGTATTATATTTTGCTTTGTGCACGTTATTGCCAGTTACTCAAATCTAATAATGTATCATTTGGTTAAACCAAACAAATACGCGCCATATCTTATGTTACAAAATATTATGTTCTATTCAAACTGAATAAAAATAGGCATCATTAAAATGTTATCTGTGGCTATATTATTCGTGGTAATTTAGTTCAAATATATTCCGCAACAGAATGGATCGCTGTTGTGTTCGAGACTATCTTTATGACCGTCTGGAGGACCATTACAATACTCTGTGACACTGTGTGTAGGATTGTGAACACTTCGAGATAAATTTAATCACACGTTTATCGAATCGAAAAGTTGTTTAAACTTTACATATTTGTAAAGACGAAAATCTGTACAAATTGTTAACTATTAGAAGGAATAACTCTTAGGAAAAGAGGTTATTTCATTGTTTATGTGAGTAATAAAGAGGCAAATTAAAAATTTTAATTGGAAATTGGTTATTTCTTATAGTGTATTCTTTGTTTTGGTTTGATAAATATTATTTAAAAATTATCACTATATTTATTTATTATAATTATTATTGAAACTGAGGTGATTTAAATGTAATTTTATTTGTTACGGTTAGGTTATGTTTCGTTAAGTTAGGTTAGATTATATTGGGTTACACGTTTTATCTCAAATTGTAAAAATACATAAACAATTTATTTAACTTGATACTATCAGGTCAAGGTACTATGGGAAAAGGTAGTATACAAATTGGAGACGTTAAAATAAAAGGCTTAGGATTTTTAATTGGTGTTATTCGCTATTTATATTTAAAGAATTTAACGTTTTTAATACAAAATAGGGCGTGGTATGTTATTATTTTAGAACGAAGAAGTAAAGTTGCATTTATTCTAAATGTCACTCTATAAACAGTTAAAATGTTTACATTTCTATATGTCAGTTGTTAAAGAAATGAAATTAACATTTTATAATGCTTTATTCTACTTTATTTATATTCTACTCTATTAAAAAACGTTATAAATGGAGATTGAGCTCTGTATTCATCGTTTTACTTTCCGCAAAGATTTATTTTCTATTTAGTTAAAGGAACGAAGTATTTTTAGATTATCATAGTCTAAAGTAATTTTCTATTAGCGGAGATTGGAGCTTGTGAAAGTTTGAGGCTGGCAAGTAAGATGTACGTTCTAGAACAGGGATGCTCAGCTTTTTTTGGAACGGTGGGCCAACTTAGTGTTAATTTTTCTTGAGCCGGGCAGCGGATTAAAATTTCTCGAGATCAACAATTGTAATACGTCTTATCTAGTTGTGGTTAGCTTCAAGTAATATAGTCGACATTTTAAATTTTAATGTAAGCGTACACGCTATACATACGCAGCCACTTTATAATTTATGATAGCCTACATACCTGTAACAACGTATCCAGATATCAAATTCTCTACCTTGTTAATGTTGATACTTTTTTAACACTTTTTAATCAAATTACACCAGGATTCAAAACATAAAACAACTTTTAAATTGAAAATTAAAAAACATTAGATGAATTCTGAAAAGTGTTTATTGTAGTTGAAAATTTGACACTATTTTTCTTTTGATAATTGTTCAATGTCTATTTTAATGTTTGTATTTACTATTTTAAATATTGGTGCCAAGTGAATGTCAGTTAAACGCGTACGAGCTTTAGATTTGATAGATTTCATTAACGAAAGTGCATGCTCACACATAAAAGTACTACCGAACCGACTTCGAAATTTTTAAAAACATTTCTCGCAGATTTCTACAGGAAAGTAATTTTAGTTGAAATGTAATAATGGAACTTCACAGAATTTTGGCTTCAACTGAATCATTTGCTGCAGATCAATAGGTTCCATTTGAATATTGTGTGGTGCATCCATACAATCAACACTGAACGGCGATACAAAGATTTCAAATAACTTTTCAAATTTATTTAGATCATGAAATTTCTTTTAGGAATCTTCCTTCAAGCATTGTATTATATTACTATATTTCGAGAAGTCCAAGATGTTATTAGTATCTGTTGAATTCATCTCAATAAGCGAAGGGAAGTTAATCAGAACTCCATTTCTCATTTGGGCGCCCCACACTGACAACTTCTTTTCAAACGCTCTTATAAGACTCATTGACGAGTGAATTAAATTGTCTTTGCCTTGAAGTTTGGTATTCAATTCGTTCATATGATGCATAATATCGACATAAAATGCTAAGTCACATAACCAGTCTCCATTTTTAAATTCGAATACCGTAATACCACTATCACAAAGAACAATATCAATTTATTCACGAAGACTAAACACTCTTCTTAAAATTTTGCCTTCACTCAGCCACCGAATAAGAGTATAATAAATTACATCTTAAAATTCACTATAGATATCAACGAGAAATTCTATGAGTTGGCGATGGATTTTTGAACATATTTTGTTGACTTGTTAATTTTTTTTTCAAGTCGTTTACTTTGTCTTTTTTTAGTTGCTCTGTAAAATTACTATATGTTTTTGAATGCTTAGATTAGTAATGTCTTTTTAAATTGAAATCTTTCATGACGCCACCAGTTTCTTGGCAAGTAAGACAAGCTGCCTTATGAAATTGAATAAAAAAATATCTTGAAAACAACGTCCTTCTTCTTCAACTTTACGTTTTTTTGACATGATATTTTAGAATCGCGCTATCACAACGGATCAATCGCTACCGGCCCAACTGATGAATTCGCACAATAAATACCATACTACTACACATCTATACTGGTCTCGTGTTAATAAACAACCGACTCAATTCAGTTTGTCATCTATTTCAAGAATGATTGGAAACTCAAAAACTTTATCACGAATGCTTGAGAACAGGAAATGACTCATCGATATAATGGCGTAGCAGTGGAAGACTTTAAACATAAACAGATACGGGTCCTTCCTGCCTTGAAAGTAATTACTCGGCAAACAAAAATGTCTGTTACAGAATGTCTTACAATCTCAGCAAGTGATAATTTTCTCGGTTACTCATACACATAGAGTACATTAAGATTAAATATTTCCATAACCACATTAGTATTGGTTGTACAATGTACATATGAACAGAATGTGCTCGCTTATGCCTTTCCCTAAGAAAAAGTATTTTATTTCACTACATTCAAAAGTAACATTTTAAAATGGCCCTCGGGCCGTAAAAAAATGTCGGGGGCCGCATTCAGGACGCCGGCAGCAGGTTGTGCACCCCTGTTCTAAAAGGAGAACTAAAGCCCGATCGAAATTAAATAAGTTAAAGAAAGTAGTGTAACAATTGTTGCTTTTTTGAACATTGATGAGAAAATCTATTCTTTCTGTCTTACAACTTTAAATAAGACACTCGAATTTATAAACAGGAGGCAGTCTAATGAACCAGGTAAATGTATTAAAAATAGTTGATTACAATGCAGATACCTATCTACAGAGGGTATTACAAACAAAATATGTAACAAAAGAATGTGAATATCGTAAAATATTTTAAATTAAAACAAATGATTTGAAGAAGTAGTTGAATTTAAAGAAAAAGAAGAACAAACTATACGGTACAATTTGCATGCTCAAAAAAATCTTAGATTTTCTATTTAAAACTCTGGGCCCATTTATATTGATTTTAGAACAAATTGCATTGAAAAAAATTACTTAGCGATGCAAACAGTCATAAGGAACGGTGTAACACAAAATACCTGTCTTACTACGCTCTCAAAACTGTCTGAAAAATTTATTTTTGTTTTCATTTGAAATGATTTTATTAATTAAACTATTTAACGTTATTTTAACAATTTTCTAAATTTACTATATTAGGCACTCGTGGGAATTACCTACAGAAATGAGTATTCCTTCTTTCTTGGCAGGACTAGGCAATCACCATCAGTGTGGCTGGAAACGGTTTGTCTCAATAATGTTTACAAAATTTATACAAGTTCATTAAACTTTTAAAATTATTGTCAATATAAAGCTATTGTTAAACATCATCGGCAACAATCGATACCGAAAGATAATATTGTCAGTGTTTCATAGCATTTACTCACATAATGTGGATGGATGAATCAGTTATTGTGGGTAGATTAGTCACATAATATGGAGGGATGAGTGAGTTATTGTGGGCGGATTAGTCACATAATTAAGATGGATGATTCAGTTATTGCGGGCGTATTAGTCACGTAATGTGGATAGATGAATCGGTTATTGCGGGAGGATTAGTCACATAATGTGGATGGATGATTCAGTTATTGTGGGAAGATTAGTCACATAATGTGGATGGATGAATCAGTTATTGTGGGTAGATTAGTCACATAATATGGGTGGATGAGTGAGTTATTGTGGGCGGATTAGTCACATAATTTAGATGGATGATTCAGTTATTGCAGGCGTATTAGTCACGTAATGTGGATAGATGAATCGGTTATTGTAGGCGGATTAGTCACATAATTTAGATGGACGATTCAGTTATTTTGGGCGGATTAGTCACATAATGTGGATGGATGAATCAGTTATTGTGGGCGGATAAGTCACACAATGTGGATAAATGAATCAGCTATTATGGGCGGGTTAGTCACATAATGTGGATGAATGAATCAGTTATTGCGGGCGGATTAGTCACATAATGTGGATGGATGAATCAGTTATTGTAAGCGGGTTAGTCTCATAATGTTGATGGATGATTCAGTTATTGTGGGCGGATTAGTCACATAATGGGGATAGATGAATCAGTTATTGTGGGCGGATTAGTCACATAATGAGACCGATAAGTCAGTTGAAGCGGTCGTTAAGTGTCTGAAAGCAATTAGTGACGTCCAATTAAACTACAGAAAAATAATTTAAAATGTACTCTTAAAGGAAAGCAATTATTTAAAAATCATACCACCTCTTTATAATATCAACCCTTGAAGGCTGTTCTGTAGACATGGAGTTGTATGCTCGGCTGCTGCAATATTATTTTTTAACTCCTGAAAACCTATAGTTATGCAATTAAACACATAGAGTGTGACTATAACGTGTGAATTTTTGAAAGTCTTCAAAAACGTTTTATATTTTCTTCAATAATTTACTTTTACAACTATATTTCTTCAATACAGCTGTGGGGTATAAACACAATGAAATAACTTTAGAGAGCTACAAAATTCTAATTGACACATACGACTATTGCTCTTAAGTACACCATAAAATCATAAGACTTTCCGATGACTGACTTTCCTAAAAAAAACTAATTGTTAGACAAAAGTAGAATAATAATTAATGCCAGTCATTAACTCGTCTGATATCCGGTTCGGATATTATCGAAATGATCCGGGGCGTAGGAATAGCTCCTATATTAATTTGGTGCCACCTATTTAAAATTGCACTATGGAGTATAATAATATTGCAATAGCATAACGATATAAACTGCTTTGAATAAAAATATCCAAACTGACTTATTATCAACATATTCAATTAACTAGGTTAGTTGGACACTTGAAATTTCAGAGGAAGTCATCGTTCAATTATTTAAATGTGCGCTAGGAAAAGGTTTTAGAAATTTAAATTTTAAAGTATAAAAATGACACCGATTAAGACAAGACAGTAAATTCCCCGGCAAAGCAGTTACAGTTTTGGGACGCAACCCGTTAAGTCTTAAAATGAAAAAACCCAATGTATAACCTTTATTTGAAACTATTAATAAAAAAATCCTAATTAACTAACATTTTGAAAAAAATAGTCATGAGTAATGGATTCTATCTGTTAAACAATACTGCACTAAACAAAAAAAAATCATATGTTTTTTCTTACTTGAACATTATAGTTTTAGATATACAGTAACATGATCTAACTCAAATACCAGCTTGGTTTTAGTTATACCCTTAGTATTGTATATTAGCTGTTGAACGGGAGGTCGAAAGAACACACAAAAAACTCTTTAATAAGTGTTAACCGTAAAATTGTCAATCTACGTTTAGCAAAAATTGAAAAAAATATAGAGAGATAAATTTTATATTATGTTGTGGTACATAAAAAAACTATTTCAGTTTAAAAAAAAGTAAAATGTAATAAACAAAAAAAACATTTGGCTGTATCTAGGAAGCTTATTTATCTATGGGCTCGGTTTTTATCTATAGGCCCTATCAATATAACTTTCTAAAAACCAATTTTGTGTTCTTCATTATTATAATTTTTTATAGATGAAAATGTTTTACACGCTATCTCTGCCAGTAACCTAATGGTGTTAATAGAAGCGAGATATAATTGGTGTGTCACATATTGCTGTGTGATTTATATTATAAAACTTCTGATAAAAAATAGCTTCCTTGAATATATAATATTAATAATCAAAGGTAAACATGAAAACCTCTGTTGAAATTCTAATAATGTTTTCAATTTGATCTATTACTTCAAACTCTTTATAAATATATTTTGTTCAAATTTTCAATCGGTAGTAAAATACTTTTTATTTATCCACTCAAGTTCAAATATATTTTTTTAAAACCTGTAGTGGATGACATTGGATGTTAGTTAATCCAAAGAATAATTTATATTAAATTCAGTTAATTATAATTCATCTAAATTTCACTTAGGTAAAATTAAATTTCACTTTATTAAATTCAAAGAATTAGTTTTAGGTTTATGTGGGGGAAAACATTTCCCAAAAGGGGCAAGGTATGCAATATAGTTATTTCGTATCATTTGGCTTAAAATAAGTAATGAAATGAGTGTTTATGATGTTATAAAATTGCTAGTTTTATGTTATAGGTTATGTGGTAGATCAGCTGTTTTAACGCATAGGATATGTTACTTTATTTATATTGTTGGTAACTATTTTATAATAAAGTAGATAATTAAAATTTTTCTTTGTTGACTTAAGTAGGAATTGACTTTAAAAACTTTATATTTATAGTACGTGTTTATTAATAACACGTAGTAGTTAAGTCAGTTAGTCAAAAAAGGAAGGGGTTTTGGCGGCCTCCGTAGTTGAAGAGCTTTTTCTGTTGCAACAATGGCAGCTGGCAGGACTGTGAGAACCGGTCTTTTAGCTTAACCTGGATCCAAGCTTAACCTAATCTGAAAAGGTAGAATCCTTAGGGAAGGGTTATGATTCCGAGGTGTAATGTTTACTTCACAACTTTGACTGTGTGGATGTAACACACAGGTGCTCTCTCTCTTTTTTCCATAATTTTTCTTCACATGTGTGTAAGTATGAAAGTGGTGTGATATAGAAAGCGTAATAATGGGTATTTGGTAAAACCTAATAAAAACAATGCTCATACAACCACCTTAAAGCTAACTACATGGATAGGCATTGTTACAATGTTACACCTAAGTCGGGTTAGAGTTAATTACATGGATAGGCATTGTTACAATGTTACACCTAAGTCGGGTTAAAGCTAATTACATGGATAGGCATTGTTACAATGTTACACCTAAGTCGAGTTAAAGCTAATTACATGGATAGGCATTGTTACAATGTTACACCTAAGTCGGGTTAGAGTTAATTACATGGATAGGCATTGTTACAATGTTACACCTAAGTCGAGTTAAAGCTAATTACATGGATAGGCATTGTTACAATGTTACACCTAAGTCGGGTTAAAGCTAATTACATGGATAGGCATTGTTACAATGTTACACCTAAGTCGGGTTAGAGTTAATTACATGGATAGGCATTGTTACAATGTTACACCTAAGTCGAGTTAAAGCTAATTACATGGATAGGCATTGTTACAATGTTACACCTAAGTCGGGTTAAAGCTAATTACATGGATAGGCATTGTTACAATGTTACACCTAAGTCGGGTTAGAGTTAATTACATGGATAGGCATTGTTACAATGTTACACCTAAGTCGGGTTAGAGTTAATTACATGGATATGCATTGTTACAATGTTACACCTAAGTCGAGTTAAAGCTAATTACATGGATAGGCATTGTTACAATGTTACACCTAAGTCGGGTTAAAGCTAATTACATAGATAGGCATGTTACAATGTTACACCTAAGTGGAGTTAAAGCTAATTACATGGATATTCATTGTTACAATGTTACATCTAAGGTGGGTTAAAGCTAATTACATGGATAGGCATTGTTACAATGTTACACCTAAGTCGGGTTAAAGCTAACTACATGAATAGGCATTGTTACAATGTTACACCTAAGTCGAGTTAAAGCTAATTACATGGATAGGCATTGTTACAATGTTACACCTAAGTCGAGTTAAAGCTAATTACAAGGATAGGCATTGTTACAATGTTACACCTAAGTCGAGTTAAAGCTAATTACATGGATAGGCATTGTTACAATGTTACACCTGAGTCGAGTTAAAGCTAATTACATGGATAGGCATTGTTACAATGTTACACCTAAGTCGGGTTAAAGCTAACTACATGAATAGGCATTGTTACAATGTTATACCTAAGTCGGGTTAGAGCTAATTAGACAGAAGGGGGAATTATTTACACTGTAACTTAGAGCTACAACCTAACATATGACGTAAACTAACGTGGTAATTGTCTAATGATGTGGTATTTAGCGTTTAGTTGTTATTGTTTATTGTGTAAGCGACGGTAATACCATACAATTATGTTTAATAGCATATAAATATCATGATTTAAAAAAAAAACAATTAAAACTTTACTGTTGCGATTAGATTTTTACAAAGAAAACAAACTTGAACTATGGGTATAAACATTTGGGATGGGAGTACCTTGTGAACTTGAGTATTAAATTATATATTTTTCAAAAAACTTCAATTCAATAAAGTCAACCCTTAGATGAAAAATTCTACTTATCATCCCCACATTGAGGTTGTGATTTAAAATATGTTGGATTTATCGGGGCTGTTACCCACTGTAGTAATGACCAACCGAGGGACGGTGTGGTGGTCTAGAATACCCTCTGATTACTTATTACTTGTTGCTTCTGTTTTGAATCACAACTTCTGTGAAACTCTGATGGTTTATAATTGGTAAAATACCACATGAGAAATTTTGCGGCCGCTGGGTTTCGATTAAGGTTATGTTTGAATAGTAATCATTCGTGTGACAGATAATGTTCAGCGATTCGATGACACGCGAGAGTAATATGCAGTATTTCAAAGGAGAGACAGAATATATTAGACGAGTTGAGCTTCGACATATGACATTTTCATTTCATCACATTTAATAAATTTGCTTCCATTCATGTGTACCGTACTTCATTCTTGTGTTGAGAAATACCATGTGTTGACACACTTTAGAAACGGCTTGTGTTATACATCTCCATAACTGTCGATGTGAATTGAACGTCTGTGTAAATGCATCGAAGAAGATTAATTCTTGGTAATATATTAGAAAACACAATACGGGAATATTTTATATTTCGAAGTATACATGATTTATAAAGGTACTTTCAGTGAACATAATATATGAACATATATGTTTTATTAATGGCTAAAGTTTTATGAGTAAAAAATATTTTGTGTTTTGAATAGAATTTATAATATATTATTAAAAATAAAATACAAACGTTAAAAAAAGCAGTATTCACTACTCAATAATAACGCAGTTATAACGCAAGTGTAAAATTAAGATTTTTATATTTGTAAATAAAAGCTCAATTTTTGTTGAACAAATTTACTTAAGAATATACGAGTATAATTGCTATTAAATGAAAATAATCTAAACAAACAATTACATTGAAAGAGCAAAGTTTCCTCTTTTCCAGATTGAAAAAGTTTTTTTTCCAGCTACTAATATACTAAGGGAAAGGGTTTTGTTTGAAACTTTTATGTGTATATAGAAGGAATTTATTAATCGTTAAATTGAGAATAGTAATTAGTAAGGGATAGCATTGAAAGTATTGAATTTCTTGGTAATTTTATCTAGTATAATATGCCATTGTAAAAATTTTATTTAGTAGTAGTAATGTAAACGGTTTTTCTATAAATCCTTATCTCATTTTAAAGTGGTAATATTACTAAATAAATTTATTATCTGATTATGTTTATCAGTTAAAACCTTGCATTAAAGAAAAGATAATACAAAATATTATACACAATACTAAATACTACAAAAGTTCAAAAACCGAGATCTTATATTTTTTAGGTTAAATGAAAAAGTAGGATTATATGTAAGTAAAGATTATAGCAGTGGGTTGATGATATGGGAATTTTTATTCAAAAAATTTTAATACAAAGAAATAAATATTTCAAAAGAATAAGAAAAATAAAATTTTATTTAGATACATAAAAAACTTATTTTACTAGGGAGGCTGCTTCAGCTTCTCTCCGTCGTTGCCTTCGCCTCTCCCGCTGCTTGTTCCACCACCGGCGTTTAGTCATGAACTCCTTTTCCACATCATCTCTCATATCTTCTTCATAATGTTGGATCCTTGATGATCACCCCCGGAGTAAGAGCGAGCCCTGTAATTTCTCGAAAAGAGGTCGAAAACTCTTCGTCCGGGATCAGCGCAGAGCAGGTGTCGTCAACTTCCTCGGAGTCCCAGAAGAAATACTTCTTCTTCAGCTCCTCGACACAGGCCGGCTTGGTCTAGGGCTGACGGTGGCGACGCCATACTCTCTCCTAGCCGGTAGCCCCAGCAGTGGGATCCTCCCTGTACTCGCTATTCCTGTACTTCCTCTTACGAGGAGGAGCAGTTTTCCTGGTCACCACAGTATCCGGCGGCGAAGACGACGCAGCGTCTTTGCTGTCCGCAGGTGTTGGCGGCAGCACCTCGGGGGAGACTGGAGGTCCACCGAGGACCTGGCGATCGTTTCTCGGCGCGGGCGTCTGCTTCGGTTTCTTCTGTCGGCGGTGGCGGGACTCGTGCTGGGGACAGCCGCCGTACCGCTTGGACGCATGGCCAACGGTCCTGCAGTCCTTGCACTGCCGCTCCGAGCCGTTACCCTTGATGTCCTGACGGTGACGACACAGCTGAATCCGCTGTGAAGGCTCTTATGCAGTTCGCCAAAGAGACGCTGAAGGTCCTCCTCGCAGGCCACTGGAACGGGCAAAAAATCCTGGCGAATATGGCAGTAGGTTGATGATAATACAATACGGCCGATGCCAAAAGCAGAAGTGATATTTTTTTCAAAAAGAGTGCGTGACCGATTCTTGTCTTGACCTACTAGTGACAAAGGGTCATGCCCTGGTGGCACCTTTAGAACATATTGGTACGTAGAATAGTTGCCAAAAACGAAGTTACTATATTATTCAAATAAGATCGTTGTAGGCCTCTTTTGAATACCAAAGGAATTATTTTTAACCGACTTCAAAAAGGGAGGAGGTTTCGTATTCGATCCGTATGCTTTTTTGTTTGTTTCACAATAACAGTGGAAGTATCTAACCGATCAAAGTGATTTTGCTTGCAAATGAATGAGGAAACCTTCCCTCGTTACTATTTTGGTTACATTCCAAATCGTCTGATTTGGAGACAATTGTACACTATTTAAATTGTCTAGTGAAAAGTTTTAATTTTTTTAAAAAAATAAAGATTATGAATTATAAGATAAATAATAAGCAAAATAAACAACCTCATCATTTATTTTATGTAGTATTCTACCAAGTATAAAAATAACAAATAAATAAGTATAAAAGGAATAGATTTTGTTTTGAGAAAGCTGCTTAGAACGAGTATTATCGGATTCTAATGAATGCTTTTTCTTCATGAAATTCTTTTTCGATGTTCTACCCATATATATATATATATATATATATATATATATATATATATATATATATATATATATATATATATATATATATAACATGGTATAACTCGAATAAGTCAAAATAAATACACTAAAAGTACGATTTAGTTCATTTACCATAAGCAATATATTCAATAATCCTAAGGTGAAAACTTCATTACTACATTAAATATCAAGAGATAAATTCATTAAATATAAATCTACTATCAATTTTCACCTAATTTTATTAATAATATTTTATATGTAAAAATATTTACCATAATAATTATTAAATATGGCATTATTGTATATTTGATAGATCACTCTAGTTTATAACTTCTTGTTTGCTAGATTGTAATTTTGTAATAAGACCCTCTGATGGTGATAATGATGACATGGTCATCGAAGTGTACATAAGGGTTTAATCTTAATTAACTTGTTCTATTTTTGATTATTTTTGTGGTATTGGGGTTCTTTCCAATATTTTAATTGTGAAATAAAAAGTGAAAAATAATTTTACAATAACGAAAAGATAATTTATCATAAGCTTATTACAAACAAAATTTTGAAGTCGGCGCCGCAATCTTGCCTTGTATTTGCTAATGGATTAAATCTGATCCGAAATAATCAACATTTTGATCCCTTGATTTAATTAATTATAGCGAACCATAGAGTCATCTCATGAAACAAAATTGTAATGTAATCGACATTATGAGAGAATGCGGGGCGATAATTGATCCCGTACAATATCAGATTTTGTCCAATAAAACATTGAAAAATCATAATTGTTATATCTGAAGTTTACTTTGGAAATGTTTGAAAATATTGGATAGGAAATTACTTTAAACCTTCTAACCACAATTATTTATTTAAAAATCCTTTTTGGAGTTAAGTTAGCCATTTTATACTAAAATATTTAAAAACATGTAAATCAAATTATGAAAATTATTTCCCTCCAATATTAACATATTGTAAATAACTATATTTTGATAACTCTTAGCTAAAAAATATTTCAAGGAAAATAAAAATATCTTTTTCTTTTGAAAAGCTTCAACGGAACATTCAAATAATTAAAAACTTACAAATGAATAATGTATTTAATTATTAATAACGTATTATTTTAGTATAATCCCTTAGTAAATATTGGAGGTTTAATTCCACCTACATTATATCGTTGATTTAACGCATGCAGTGGCTTGCTATGAATTCTAAATTTTAGAGCGATTCCAGGTAATACAAGTGTAATACAGTGTAAATTAATACACAATTTCTAGACTTTTATTTATAAATTACTAGCAAAAACTCTATGAATAAATAATACATAATATTTTTAAAACGATAGGAATTATTTGGAGTTAAATATAATATTATTGTTAGATCTTTTTTACAACTCGGCCATATTAAAAAACGAATAACATAAACAAAAATATTTTATGGTGAATTCCTACTTAGGTCAACAAACACTGAGATTGTTTTAGTGAGTTTTACCAAACAATTACAATTAATATAAATAAAGTACCATAACCGATGCGTTAAAACAGTTGTTCTAACACATGACCTTTAATATAAAAATCAACTGTTTTATGAAAAGCCATCTGTTTTATGTGGTATCATTTATTTTAAGCCAAAGGGACGAAATAACTACATAGGCCACCTTGCCTTTTATGGAACGTTTTTCCCTCATATAAAACTAAAATTATTTCAACAAATTTAATTAATGAATTAATTATAAAAAAACCTTATTAACATCATTGCCATGTACTACAAGTTAAGAAAAAATATATTTGAACTTGAGTGGATGGATAAAAGTTATTTTATCAACGACTGAAAATTTGAACAAGATAATGTTGAAAAAGCTACACACACCCACAAATATATATATATATATATATATATATATATATATATATATATATATATATACAATATATATATATATATATATATATATATATATATATATATATATATATATATATATATATATATATATAGTGTCAATTAACAAAAGGAATTGAAACATAGTTTCATAAGCTACGAAAGAATAATTATATAAAAATTTAAATTCTATAGATTGTTTCGTAATTTTTGACCAAAAGAAACATTAAATCGACAATCGCAATTGAATAGAATGAAAGAATTTTTGGATTTATTTTATCATTATGGAAGTTTCACACTCTGGATAGAGTGTACATTTTAAATAAGTCTTTGTTGTTTTGAAAGCACTAGTGTGTATGTGTGTGTTTGTGTGTGTGTGTGTATGTGTGTGTGTGTGTGTGTGTGTGTCTCTATTACAAGTATCCAATTACTTATAATTAAAAAAAAGTATTGTCGATCCTATAGTTCATGCATGAAAAGGACTGATTTATTTAAAAAGAAACTTGGAGTGTTTTAAATTTTCAACAAAACAAGTTTGTAGTTTTTATGTAATTTTCCAATATTTATGTTGTAAGAGAACAGTGTAATATAAAGGCAAAAAATCCTTGTTGTAATAAATTTGGACAAAGGTAATCTCATTCTTTATTATTTATAGAGATTTTAAGACGATTTAGACATTAATTATTATTTTAAACGAATTTTAATAAATTAGAATTAATTTTAATTAAGTAAATAAATACAAATTAGGAATTTATTACAAGAAATAAAGGTTACAAATGTAAAGTAATTCAACTACTACAACGTATCGTGTCATTGTACCAAACAGATAGAAATATACAAAAGTAAATAAACGCAATGCTATGTGTGTAAACGCCACAAAATAAAATGAAGAAACACTTCAATTTTGTAAAATACTTGCATAAAGTTTAAATATTCTGAAACCCATCCCTTGTCACATTGTTTCTCTGTGTTTGAGCGGAAGGTTTTATCTGGTGCACAGATCTGCACACCTATCTGTCGTACCAAATACAGTTTGCAACAAACTGGTTGGGGATGACATGACGTTAATAGCCGCTCTTGGTCTAAGGAGTCAGTCTGAGAAGGAGTAGGATCAGGAAGCTCTGAAGTTTTGCAGAGACTGCCTTGCCAACAGATGCCTCCGTCTGACGTCATCTCAGTAATCATCAAGTTAACTGCAACGTCTTCCCAACTGCACCCAGATCACCCATAAATGTTTCACTATAATATTTTCAGAATATAATAATTTAACATTCAGTTTAAAATGTTGAGCGAATTTTTCTCGAGAAGAGATAGTTATTTGTAATGTAAAGTATATAATATACTTCAAAATCTTCCATATAGACGTCCATTGTTGTTAGAAGTGGATGGGTGTGCACTGTACAGTTGAATGAAGCAATTAATTACATTTAACGAATGTTATGCATTAGGAAGTTCAGTCTTTATAAAAAATAATGTTCTGGCAGGGATACTACCTTCTAGTGAATTCATCCAAACAAATTCTCTAATCCTGAGTGAATTACCATCCACCCTAGTTTAAGTCATTATTATTATGGTTTTTCATATGCACTTTAGGTTTGTCTAACACGTAAACTAAGAGCTTCCAGGAGGTAAACTAGAAATGTGGCATCACATATGGCGTAAGATTTCCGTAACAACGAATGTCCGACACATTCTTTGAAGGCAAATATGACCATTAATGCTAAAGGGATGTTTCATCTTTGAGGTTTTTGAAGACAATCTTTGAGTGCTTTTTAAGTAGAATTTCCTAAATACTTAGAGGTGATGTACATTCAAATAAATTATAAGGGAATGAATGATTTCATATAGGCCTTTACAGCAGTTTTCAACAATTTAATGTTTTTTTATTGTAGATTAGCACTATGAGAAAGTAACTCTCAGGAAAATTATATTTTTTTCTAATACGTTTATAGTAAATATTGCTAATAATTACATTTATATTTGTTAATGGCTTGAACTCTATTAAGTTAATTTACTACCGCCTATTTAAAAAAAATTAAAGCAAAATTTAAAGATCTATAAACATCATAAATCTTAAGATTTTATTAAAAGTGTAAAGTTATGTAATAAATTACGTTATATTTAGTCTGTATTGTAAGAGTTTTAAGCCTTTTAGAATTAAAAAAAATGTTCAACTAAAATTGAATTAAGCTTATTAAATTATAAGGTTATATCAGGTTTTTATAGATCTAATAGCTTACTTGGTTTTAACTGTATTTATTGGTTTACAAATGTTACACTTCGGCTGCACAGCCTGATACACACCCATTTTATATTTCTTTCGACGTACATTTTCTAATTAAAGAACAAAATCTGTTATTTAACGAATTTAGAAAAAAAATTACGTATAAAAGAATTGGTGATTAATATTTATTACTGCGTGAGAAACAAATAGGATACTTTTTATGAATTCTAAATGCTCGAATGAATAATAAGGTTTTACTTAATAAAAAGAAATCTGAAAAGGTCATTTAATTTTCCGTTTCGTAAATTCTCCCGAGCTGCACTTGGAGTTTAATACTTTCAAAGGACACCGACCACTACCTGTTAAATGGCTTGCAAACGATTTATTTAATGAGATTGTGGATAGAGTTTATGACTTGTAACAGCCTTTTGAAGCACATAGTAACTTTGAAGGTTAAAACAGTGTAAAAAGACATAGTTTAAATTTTAACGTAAGAATAAAAAACACATTTCATGGCAAGAATAAACATTTAGGTGATCTCATTGTTTACATTTATATTTTAAAATTATAAGTAATTGTATTTTTATATTTTAGTATTACCAAGTCGTTTTCTAATAACGTTCTTTCTTTCTTAACAATTTGTCAGATGCAACAAAACCAAACAAACAATAATTAAACAATCTATTAAATTGAACAAACGTTATTATGAGATAATTAAAGATACATTTTAAAATAAATTAAACTTTAGGCCTACAATTTACTTACAAAAAATCAAATGAAAAGCTTTGTTACTAAAAAACTGAAAGAAATTCCTTAAATTCCTTATTATCATTAAATTGTAAGTTAGAGTATGTAGTAGCAACACTCATGATGATGATGACTTTGTCATCGAAATGCGTCTGAGTTATTAAATGAATAATTTTTGAGATTTATGTACGCTTTTTATTTGTAATTAACATAACCTCACAAGTTAAGCTCAAAGAATAGTTGTATAGGTTAGGCTATTATGGGTGAGTGATGTAGTGGGTATAACACTTTATTACTAACATGGCTAAAGATCCCGGGTTCGATCCCTGGTAGAGCCAAAAAATTTCTTATATTCCATCAGCACCAAGTAAATAAAGCATTTGAAAATGAGTATCTTATGTCAAACGTAGGAGAATATTGGATAGTAGAAGCGAGTGCTGGCACCATTACCTTCCTTATACCTTATATCCAGGTGAGGTAGATTTGCACAGTCTCTCTTAGACCATATTCATGTTACAAAAAATGGTCATTATTGTTGTAAAATTTTTGCTTTAAAGTTTTAAGTTAGTTTTGAAAATGAAGTAATTAATTTTAATCCTTAAAAATGTATTTTGAAGGGAAACTTTGTATATTAATGTGAACTGAAATGGATAATACAATTTAAATGTATTTTAAACAAAAACGAAATAAACATATATATATATACACACATACACATACACTATACTATAATATATTATCATCATTTAAACATTCCGCCTATAATGTCACAAAGAACGCTACGGGTGAGCAAATGTCCCTAAAGTTATGTAATTTTTTTAAATTAAATTTTGACCAATAGTTTTTAAAATAGTTTCAAAAGGCTGGCGAACGAAAATTTTGGTTTTTTAAAAATATTATAAAATCTTCCTTAGAAATTGTCTATATCCAGATCCTTCTACTATGAAATATTTTTATAACTTGTAATCATTAACAACGACGCACTTTTCGTGTAGTTTCCGGAGTCTTGCATTAAATACTATGGCGTACCATTATTGATTACTGCACTCAATGGGTAAAGACTGAGTAATTAATGAGAAACAACGCCCACAATTCTCTCTGGGGCTTCCAATTAATGTTGAGTGGTGAAATAAAGAGATATTCATGAAAAGCGCTATCTATACTCTCCTTTCAGTTAATGAACACTTTACGTTATGGTAATGATCATATTGCAGAAAATAAAATATTAAACAAACATCGTATTAATTTTAGGAAAGAATTAATAGGATAAAAGATGAAAACAAAACTAAATTTAAAACTTAAGAATTTAAAAAAGTACATTAATCTAAGTGTAATAGTGGATTGCTGATATTTTTACACTCGTATTGAAATTACGTTTCAAGTAATGATTGCTTAAAGTACATTCATATTTATTGTTACTTTTATTTATTATGTATTATAAATTAATTTGGTCTATGTTTTCAACAAGTAATGTAAGCAAAATTATTTTAAATCAATTCCTACTTGCTACAATAAAAACAATTTTTATATTAGATACTTTTATTAAATAATTCCAATTAATATAAATACAATAACATATTATATGCATTAAAACAGCTGTTCTATCAAGTAACCTATAACATAAAATCAGCTGTTTTATGAAATCATATGTTATCATTTATTTTATGTCAAATGGGATGAAATAACTATATTGTATACCTTGCCCTTTTTATGAAAAGTTATTAGCCTATATAAAACTCAAAATAATTCATTATATATTGAAGTAATTAATTAATATTTGAAACAGCCGTATTAACAATAAGAGCCCTCTAATACAATTAAATAAAAAAGTATTTGATCTTGAGTGGGAGCATGAAAGCATTTTATTAACCCATTGCATGCCAGTTTTTTAGAGCCTGGTGGTTAATAGAAATCTAGCCTGAGCATTCCTATTAATTTGGCACTTATAAAGACGACGTATTAAAACGACTATAACTTTTTTGTTTATCAATATATTATGTTGAAACTTTTAGGACTTACTATTTGAAATCACAACGCGTTCTTGGGTTTGAACGTCCTGACAGTGTTGTACAGAGGCCACAGCATAGCAGGCGTGTAACCATTTATGCGCTGTGTCAGGGAGTGGCATAATTAAGCTATACTGTTGTGGGCAATAACGGAAATCCTCTTACAGTAAATCGGGACCGATATAGAGTCTTCCTTGGTCGTTTTATAGGAGACCTCAGGTGACTGTGTAATGCCCGAAACCTGCCTTTTCATTCACAATGTCTCCAGCAAGTCGCCTCAACCAGGCACTCTGTCTTACAAAAGATTCCTTTCCTACAAGAAACCTTCGCGACCGCCTCATTTTCCATAGAACAAACTTTCCTTACCCAGCCCACTCTCTCGATTTTCTACCACTTGATGACTGCGTCTGAGGAATGATGGAGAGAAGATTTTCCATGATGACCATCATCCAAGTACCATCGTCCAACTACATGAAAAAATACCCAAGTGTATAACGAAGCAACCTTTCTTCCCCAAAAACTTCAACAACGACACAAGTGTTGCCTCAAAATGAAGACGGGTAGTCTTGTAGAACCAATTTTTACCCGATTTAGTTTCTTTTTACTTGTATGTGTTTGTAAAACTGTATAAATAAAATAAAAAGAAATTAAGTGAAATCTTACAATTATTTCAGTAGTTTATTTTGGCGCTTAAAGTACTTTATGGACTGAACGCTTAGCAGTAAATTAAAAACCATTTCAAGAAAAATTTTTATTATTTATAATAAGTTAAATGTATATACAGTTAATTATCTATTACACTAAAATATTAACGATTCAAGTTCTATTTAACTCGTGGGAACTATATTGTAGCAGATTATTCTTTTATAGGTTAGTGTAAAAGTGTAAAAGGTCGACTATTACCAAATGTAAGGGTAGATGTGTGTGTGTGTGTGAGTGTGTGTGTGTGTGTGTGTGTGTGTGTGTGTGTGTGTGTGTGTGTGTGAGTGTGTGTGTGCATGTGTGTTACAGAGTTACGTAAAAGCTACTGGTCCCATTGATCCTATTTTACATGGACATTCTTATGGTTAACACATGAACCTATTTTTATTTGAAAATGCCGTCAGGGTACCGCACCACTAACCTAAAAATTACCCTTCAACACTCAATTATCTATACTCCATTACATACTTGACTTGTCTTAATCAGATGAAAAACACCCGTAAAGTCACTTCTAAACAGCAGATAGTAATTGTTTGTTGTTATTCATCTTTCGAGGTTAGTTATACTTTACAAACGTTATGTTACAAGGAGAAGCTTTTCTTTCTCTTTCTTTGTCAAGACAATAGTCCGTGAATTTATACTTTGATATATTTATTGGAATTCCATTTATCTATACTATTATATACAAATCGTGTATGTCTGTGTGTGTTACTCAATTACGTAAAAACTGTTGGGCCCATTGAGCTGTTATTTTACATTGACATTATTAGGATCCCTGGTTAACACGTGGCCTAACTGTATTTAGAAATTCCATCAGGGCTCCGCCTCACTGGCTTTAAAACCCCCTTAACGCACAATTAACTATACTCCATTATATACTTGGCTTAATCAGCTGATAGTAAATGTTAGTTAATAATCACCTGTAAAAGTCACTTTTAAACACAATTAAACCGGTTGTAGTAAATTTTTGTTTCTATTCATCTTTCAAGGTTAGTTATACTTTGCAAATGTCATGTTACATGAAGAAACCTTTCCTTCTATCGATAAGTTTATAGTTTTATATAGTTATTGGCATTTAATTTCAGTAAATTAAATTCAACCCAAATACAATTTATACCAATACAAAATATACCTCAACCCCGTACAAATAACGGGTACGCTAGTATTTAATAAGAACTATATTAAATCACTTTTTATTATTATAAATTATCCAAAATTTATTAATTTCAGTAGAAACATTTCTTTACGATGTAAAGCATTAAGGGTCGTCTAAGCTTTATTTCACAAATGGCTGACTTTAGGGCTCTAACTTTACAACCGATTCTTAATTTGACTGTTTAAGATATTACTCCAGTACTCAGTATATTCAAAATCCTTCTAATGTGTTGCAATAAAACTAAGTTGTAAACAGGTACAAATAAATTGTTTGTAACGAAAACTTTAATTGGTCACACTTTATGTCAGTGAAACTACTTATAGGAATAGAAAGTTTTATGGATTTAGCCATTTATGTTATCCAATCAGTCACATTTTAAGAACAACAGTATTTTATCCTGAATCGTAGTAAGACAGTGGAAATCAGCTTTTTAAGTAATGTTTAAAATCACAAACAAAATAAACTAAGCAATAAATCATTAACATCGGGTATCCTAATCAACTATCTATTTCTTTTAACGTATCATATTTTAAAAATATTATCCTATTGGTATCATGTCATACCATTAAAAATCTGTAGAGATTATTATTTTGTATTTATCTCCTACTTTATCCTGCAACCATTCTATTGTAAAATCTAAATAAATTGTTAAAATTACAGTACAAATATATTTGTTATTGTACAATATATTTGTTACGAAGAGATATTGTTTCAACGTTGTTCGGAGTTGTAGCCTATTCAGTTATAGTAGTATCAGTAGGCACACAAACGGACCAATGACACTCATAGTATTATTGACAGTCTGTAGACAACTATCATTCACATTTATGAAATTGTACATTGTAAAGCAGAAAACGATATCTGTATCGTTTATTTTCACTTACTTATGACGCCGCGTCAATGGCTGTGTGGGGGAGAGGAGTAACAAAGGATTCATAGAAGACCTTCATTAATTCATAATTCCCCACCAGGACTATAAATATCACTAAATGTGTTATATATACCTAATGAATATATGTGTCTCATATGTAATCCAACCACTGTACTCAATTTTTATACTTCTAAATATTTTTTCATTAATAAAACAACGATGTCTTTAATATTTGTAGACTTTTTTTATTGGATTATGAAAGTATCAGAGAAATAATTGAAGAAATATGAAACTTCATTTTTCATTGTGTTTTCTTTATCTCTTGTAATTGTCCAAAGTATTGAAAAAAATTAGCTTTTCGAAATTAAGAAGCAATGCCTGGGATCTAGA
Organism: Prosapia bicincta; assembly: GCA_036971475.1. Classification (NCBI taxonomy): domain Eukaryota; kingdom Metazoa; phylum Arthropoda; class Insecta; order Hemiptera; family Cercopidae; genus Prosapia; species Prosapia bicincta. Next base: position 402,600,129 of record JBAIZL010000002.1, on the reverse strand, counting down.
AGAGCCATATATTCGCGTACATGCGTCGTTAACTATAGGCTGCTCATCTAATCTTATGCACGTGATATTTCCACATTACAGATTTTGTTTGTGGGCCATTGGGAGTTGGCAGCTATTGCTTGCAGGATATCTATTTTCAGCTTGCACTAATGTCATGGTCACCTGAGTTTAACGTAGAAAAATATATAATGTAAGAGAAATGGAAATTTTCATTTATGTTTTAATTTTTAAAAGCTATTAAAACACAAGTAAGAACAATAGAAAATTGTTTCAAAAATTATTAAACACTAGCTGACCCGCCGAACTTCGTATCGCCTAAAAGTCAATTAATGTTATGTTAACATTAACTAAACTTAAATCAGTATTTTATTAACATAATAATATCTGAACTTATAGTAGTCCATCGAGAAAAGCGTGGCAATAAAATCTCTTGATTGAATACTACTTATTGAAGTCCATTCGGATGTAAAATGTTTTTTGTATATTGTTTGAAATGTGTTGGAAAATAATTTTTAATTGTTGAGTGTTGCTTGGCAACAAACATTTTGAATGAAATGTCTTAGGTTAAGATAAGATAGAAAAGATAGATAGAAAGTCTACACGTCTTTAATTTGAAAATTTCAAACTTTTTTTTAATAAGGTAAAACATTCTGGACCATTTTGATGAAAATTATTATTCAAATGTTATGACAATATCTAACGTCATTACATGTAAATTTATTACAATTAGACTAATCGATAGCGTGTGAGTATGTGTAATGAAATCTTAAACTTGTTTTAATTAAAGGTAAAAAAGCTTATACTCAAACTTTTTTATTTAAAAATATATTTTATTATTTACAAAAACTTAATTTATCGTAATGCCATTGGATATAGAATATTTTTGGTTAAACCCTGAGTTGTATAAATAAATAAATTCAATGGTTTTCCAACTCTGGAACACGCAACATATAATTGGCCGTGAGAAAAACATGGGTTTTCTAAATCCAAGGCACAAATTGTCATTGTTTGGCCTTGTGACTTATTTATAGTCATAGCATATGACGAATCTGAAGGAATCATTGGGATCCGTGGTAAAAGTACAGCTTCACCTTGAAATTTTCCACTCAAAATATTGGCTTCAAGAATGTTGCCCATGATTTTTTTTACAACTAATCGCGTGCCATTACACAATTTTGGGGCATTTAAATTTCGAAGCAAAATTATAGGTGAGCCAATATTCAGTCGCAAATTTGTGGTGGCATCCCAGGTAAATCTAGTGAATTTAGAAACTCTACAGGATAGTTGACAACTTCGTCAGGATTAACAATAGTGTCAATCGATTTAAATGTAATTTCATCACCAGGCAATGACTGTTGTATTTTAAAATTGATGGTGTCAACATCTAAATTTTTTGCGGCTAAAATAGCTCGCTCTCGCAGCCATTCATGATTAGTATAATTATGTCTTAAATCTGGAAAGATACTTGTTATTAACTCATCTTTGGTAGCCACCATGTTGCAAAAATTCTCTGGAAGTCGAATATATTGTGTATCTTAATACAATTGAATTTTACCGTTGCCAATGTCTAACAATTGTTCAGAGAATCCTGACGCTAATGGATCATTTTGAAGTCGAACGCGCATATTAATAGTAAGGCATAATTTAGTGACACTTGGCCATAGATAAGATTCTTTCAAACATGCGTTTATTTCGTCTGCATATGTCGCGCGTGGAATGACTGGTAATGTTTGTCTGAAATCACCAGACAGCAGCAGTAGAGCACCACCGAAAAGCCGAGCATTATTTTTGATATCTTTCAGGGACCTGTCGAGAGCTTCAAGCGAATGCTTGTGGGCCATTGTACATTCATCCCAGATAATAATTTTACATTTTCTCAAAACTTCAGCCATGCCCGAATGCTTCTTTATGTTACACATTGCTTCGGGATTTGTATGAACGTTCAAAGGTAATTTAAGTGCTGAATGCGCAGTCCGTCCACCATCAAGTAACGTTGCTGCAATGCCTGATGAAGCAATGGCCAATGCAATATGATTTTGAGATCGAATCCGCGCAAGTATCAGTGCGATAAGAAATGTTTTACCAGTGCCACCTGGAGCGTCTAAAAAAAAGAATCCACCTTGTTGTGCTGCAATTGAAAAGTTAATTTGATCATATACATTTCGTTGTTCAGCAGTAAGCAATTGTTCATTTTCCGCAACAAAAGTAGCCAAAGAAGTCTTATCGAACTGGTGTTCACGTTGAACATCGCTGTTGATGATGTCTACTGCTGGGCGATTCGGCGCTGGCATTCCAAAATGGATGAGCGGCATGTTTGAAATAAGAATACAAATATCCTCAATCATTATTAATGACTCGTTGTATATTTCGGCGGAGAATTCAATATTAAGATTTTGATTAGTAATTCTAGTCCGATGCAAAATATCCTCACTCATTGAGTCTTTATATTTGTTCCACAGAGCAGATGCATCAGACGGAAAACACGTTGTCAATATTATTGAAAATAATTGACGAATTTGTTGTGAAGATGAGCTCAGTGCTGCATCTGCAAGTGTGAGATCCCAATGGTTACCATCCTCCAATAAATGTAACTCACGACACGCATCGAAGAAAGAGTCGTATGAAGTACCATCGACTTTTCGCAAATATTGGAAGCACGTCGGTCCAGGGACGTTAACCAGTAATAAACGCAAAAAAAAAACATTCGCATTGCTTAGGATGAACTGTATATAATCGACCTAAAGTATTTGTCATAAATATATCAGCGAATCCTGGGACTGGAATGCCTCGTTTCCGCGGTTCCCAATTCTTTGATTGTTTATTCCATGTAAAAAATTTAGGGACATCAGTGTACATCAACGTCCTTGCGAATTGACCAACAGCACCTTGTCGACTACAAAGTTTAAAAAATTCAGTAAGAGTTGTTTTTGGAGCCGTCAAAGCCTGTTGTAGTGCAGTTTCTTCTGTAAAGTAAACACGCTGTCCGTTTTCAAGATGCACAGCCAAATGTATAACAGCAGGATCCCTTTCATGTATAGGGAACGTAAAAATGCGCCAAATAGCTTCGTTGCTACTTATGTATCTGCCCATTTGATAACGTGTTATTTCGTCATTGTCGTTTACATTTTGAACAGCAAATATAGCTTTATCACTACCCTTGTGAACATACTTACAAATGTATTTGATAGACTTCACCGAACTGCATAGTTCAACGTTTATGTGCGCTTTGTAGGTTTTGCACAGCAATGGCGAATATGGAACTACCCAGCGATTATCAATATCTACTCTCACACCATTTGACAGACGCAATTCATATGATTGACCACCATTGTCTACGTCTCTACGTCGATAAGATGGATAACCGTCCATATTGGTGATAGTATTAGTTCCACATGGTTTTGGAAAACGTTTTGTACATTTTCCATTATCCATACATGGCGACATCATGTTTAGAGTGCCACATGGACCATGGATCATATTTGTAGTAACAATGTTAAACAATTCTGGATCAACATTCGGATCTGGAATTTCCGCTGAAATAATTTTGTCAATTTCTTCTGCGCGTATTTTATCCACCAACCAAATTAAAATATGCGCCTGAGGTAAACCTCGTTTTTGCCATTCAACAGAGTAAAGCCAACAACGCGTTTCACCAAATACCGAGTAATGTGTAATCAAATTCATCAAAGATTTTAATTTTTGTTTAAAGACACGTGCAGTGACATCATGACGGTGCATCGATGTTTGTCCTGGCAACAGTAAACTTTTGATTTCATCCCAGTTTGGATTACACTTAAATGTGATAAAAAGATCAGGTCGGCCGTATGCACGTACGTAAGTCATGGCATCTTGAATATATTCTTGCATATGACGCGGGCTACCAGTGTATGATGATGGGAGAATATATGCGGTACCAATATTGTTGATGTCATTCGTTGCATCTACGTTGCCGATTACGGCGTCACGTAAATGAATGTACTCCTCAGCACGAAGTTTTGCTTGATTAAATTTTATGTATCGTAATCTCTCACTTTCGATTTTTACATACATATCGACAATGTACTGATGGAATAGCTGTCTGCATCGGAGAATACCATTACCTTCATTGACACGAATCATTAGTCGATATGCATAGTAGTTCATAGCACTAACTTTCTTGTCCCGTTCTTCACCTGCAAATAAATATAATTATGAGATTAACAGAAATTATTGATTAAAATAAAATAATTTTAAGATAATTTATAAGTTTACCTGTAGTTGGATTTCTTTGTTTAATATTGATATGATATCCATCTTCTCCTTCCCAAAATATCAACGGATACTGCAAAGCATCGTAAGAACGATGATTGTCTTGAATTATTTGCATCGTATTATCTCTGCGTTGTATGCGAATATCTCGACGTTCACATGGGTCACCAGCCATAACGACTGCAACTTCATTAATAGTTGGAACATTATATGTGCCTGCGTGCTCTCCATAGGGCACTTTGTCTGCTTTAATGACAATGACGTAGTTGTCGTTTTGCAGTCTGTTAGAAAGAGTCTTAAACAATCGTATCAATTGGTTATTGTTTTGCAAAAACGTTTGCAAATTATCCACAATTTCTCGTTCTTCCATCCGCTCTATATGGTTGTAAAGGCAGCGTGTATGTGATTGTTGCTCCTCATCGCCCATAAAATAAATTTGTAGAAATTTTGGATCGGCATCAGGCATTGGAAGCAATGAACCAATTTGGTGGTACACCTGACCTTGAATCTTGAATGTAGATTCAAAATTACGACCATCTTCATTATGAACAATTTTTGTTGCTCCAAATGATGTCATTTGGAAGCATGAATTGAATTTACGAATTTTTCGCAAAAACAATTTCGATTGAGATGTGGTTCCGGCTAAAAGTGTTTTTAAAGGTTCCGGTGGTGGATTTAGCGATGGCAGTGAAATTTTTCCAGATGCGCAACATAAACCAGAAATGATGCTCGTGACAATGCTCGATTATGTTGCACTTGTTGATAGTGATGGTCTCTATGTGCGTCGGTAGCTCGTTGACGTGCCTCTCGTTGTCTCAATGCATTAGCATGAAGAAGTTGAACGCGTTGCTCTGAATTCTTATTTGCTCGTGAACATGCAACTTGATCTCTTAAATTTGCATTATCCGTTGAGTGTTCTTCAATTGATCTATTTAACCGACGATCATGGACTAATTGGGCGTTCCGAGTACGCCGACCAATGTTTTTTGCTCTTCCACGAAGACGTGGCATTTTTCTGTATAAGGAAAATACTGTAAAATAATACATAACGAAAATGAGTGATTTATTAAAGATGAAAATTAAATAAATAAATAAATAAACAATTAAATAAAAGTATAATTATGTAGATAACCTATATAGAATTTCCATGTATTGTTTATGAAATTATACTTTAATTTTATGGATTTTTATTTATTCACGTTTTATATTTGTCTCTTTATTAACACTGAGTTTTATTTGGATGGATTTTTTATCGACACAGATTTCAAAATATCGAATATTTCATTATTATTTAAATTTTATTTGCATACTATTTTATTTTCCCTTAAATCTCGAAACAGTCATAAATTAATGACGCCGATAGTACACAAATAAATTTGTAGGTTAGGTTAGTTATTAACTAACGCACGTGTAAATTTGATAAAAAAAATTATAAGAAATATACTCACTTCGATTCTGCACTAAATTCGCAAAATGTATAGTTTTTTAGGCACACTTCAAAACTCTTCTCAAAACACTCAGTACCTTTTAATTTAATATTTGATCCAGCACATGGTCTACAATAACACAATGATAACAAAACATTTTTTTAATTTGATCGCAGCGCTAACTGTCGGGACAGTTATTAACAGTTTTAGTCGGACTAAAATTAAAATTGAATATTTAATATTTGACACTGCGATGGTAGCGCCGTCTGTCGGATCCAATGTAAAACATTCCAAAATCAACAACTACTAATAAATTAAAAATTAATTAAAAAAACATTGTCCAGCGGACAAAATTGTAAATCTAAACCATTCTCAGATCCCCTTGAACACACACAAAAAATTTCATCAAAATCGGTCCGGTCGTTTAAGAGAAGTTCAGTGACATACACACTCACAGAAGAATTATATATATAAAGATAACCTGTGGTAAAAGTAGTAATTGTATGAAATTTTTCCAACCAGCAACCAGTAAAAAACCAATTAGTTAAATTAAAGCCGTAAGAAAGTTATAGATAAAATTTTAGTGAATCAAAAGTATAAAATATGTTTAACCAAATGGTTGGTGTTTGAAAAACAAAGTCCAGGAATTTATTCACTGGCAGATCACGCTCGACACACCACAGGTATCAGGATTTGGTAAGTCGGGTGTGATCATATTTTGACCGCGGCTATACTAGAGCGTTTCGGCCCTACAGAGTCCATCATCACCAGGCACAAATAGGTAGGTCCTGGAACGTGAACTTCGGGGACAAGGTTTCTGCTCCCTAGATGTGTAACAAGAAAGGTTTGGCAGCCGCACACCACAATCAAAAAAAGGATCATATTACAGTCGCATCAAATTTACATCGGTGTTTACTTTTCAATGAATGTATAGGTCTACTTTTTGTTAATGAATCTTTAAACAAGGAAAACTATCAGGATTTATATCAAGCTACAATTTTCTTTATGTATCGATATATTTATTCCCCAAGTTGTAGTAATTATATATAATTATATTTGATAGTAAAGTTTAAAACTAGAAATTGCAAGAAAATAAATCGATATAAAGGACAGTTTTGTTGTTACTACTAGAAATATATTGCTTATAAAACTGATGAGGAGTAATGAAACAACTGGAGTAGCTAAAGAACAAGACAAATAAACGGAAATATAGCAAGCTTGAAACCCTTCAGCATCTCTAAAACAATATTTTGTGCTATAAGCCTAAAAGAAACCATGTAAGAATTAACCATTCATAACATAAATACTACATTTAAAGTATTTAATAACAGTGTAACTATATTATATCATAGGATAGTATTGCTTAGATACTGAATGCAGAAATGTGGCTTTATATCCAAACTTTATTTCTAAATGTGTTCACTATCCACTTATATTTATTGCCATAAATTAACAATAGAAAAACCAAAATTTTTCAAACTTTAATATTGTTTACGTATTCAAAAAAGATGTTAAATAAACTGTATTTCTAAAATACACCAACGCAAACTAATAACTTGTTTTACATTAAAATTATTTAAAATGAAAGTAAATTATTAAAATTTTTAAATTTAATTTCATATATTTAAATCTTTTTACATGGCAACTAATAAAATGAATTACTTAAACGATACGAGAATAAGGAAGTAAAATTTAGTTATTAGAAAATTAAATTGTGTTAAAGAAATGTGTCATGAATTTTGAAATTAACAAAAGTTCCAACAGATTGACAATATATATTTGAAATTGGCATTGCTATTGAATTATTATATTAGGAAAACGGATTTTGCAATGTTTCAATATTTTTGTTATTAAAAAAATAATGCGTCTATATTTAAATTTATTTGGCTGAATAAAAATAAACACATTTTTCAGTCTCCACGGTCTAAATCAGCTGTTTACTTTAAAACATAATTTTCAAAGTATAAACAGTATTTTCGAGACTCATATATTGTTTATAACATATTAATAATGATAGGTACGATGTATAACACTATGACACGACGAACATGAGTCTTGTGTATTACGCATGATGAAAAACTAAGATTTAAAAACAGAGGTATAATCAACCACAATAAAAGTTATAAAATGAGCTATGATGTTCCCTATAGCTTTTAAATAAATAGTTTTCATTTATACGATGAAAATAATTACTTATCCTCATTAATTTACCCAATTGAAACAGGTGATTACTTGATCCAAGAACTACAGCATCAAAACATAAAATATCTTTGACATTAAAAAATAATGTGTTTGTAATTAAATTTATTTTACTGATTATGTTTATAAACACATTATTCAGTCACCACGGTCTAAATCAGCTGTTTACTTTAAAACAAACTTTTAATGTATGAAGAGTACTTTTGAGGCTTATAAATTGCTTACAATAGTATAATAATGATAGGTGCGACATGCAACACTATCACACGACAAACTTGAGTACTTCCGTTGAGTAGCAACATGAGTATAAGACTATCACACGAGCAGTTGGATGAGTACAAAATGATTACTTTCGTTGAGTATCAAAATAAATAAAATACTATGCCACGAGCAGTTTGATGAGTACAACATGAGTACTTTCGTTGAGTACTAGCATGAGTATAACACTATGACACGAGAAGTTTGATGAGTACAACATGAGTACTTTCGTTGAGTACTAGCATGAGTATAACACTATGACACGAAAAGATTGATGAGTACAACATGAGTACTTTCGTTGAGTACTAGCATGAGTATAACACTATGACACGAAAAGTTTGATGAGTACAAAATGATTACTTTCGTTGAGTATCAAAATAAATAAAATACTATGCCACGAGCAGTTTGATGAGTACAACATGAGTACTTTCGTTGAGTACTAGCATGAGTATAACACTATGACACGAGAAGTTTGATGAGTACAACATGAGTACTTTCGTTGAGTACTAGCATGAGTATAACACTATGACACGAAAAGTTTGATGAGTACAAAATGATTACTTTCGTTGAGTATGAAAATAAATAAAATACTATGCCACGAGCAGTTTGATGAGTACAACATGAGTACTTTCGTTGAGTACTAGCATGAGTATAACACTATGACACGAGAAGTTTGATGAGTAAAACATGAGTACTTTCGTTGAGTACTAGCATGAGTATAACACTATGACACGAAATGTTTGATGAGTACAAAATGATTACTTTCGTTGAGTATCAAAATAAATAAAATACTTTTCCACGAGCAGTTTGATGAGTACAACATGAGTACTTTCTTTGAGTACTAGCATGAGTATAACACTATGACACGAGAAGTTTGATGAGTACAACATGAGTACTTTCTTTGAGTACCAACATGTGTATAACACTATGACACGAGAAGTTTGATGAGTACAACATGAGTACTTTCGTTGAGTACTAGCATGAGTATAACACTATGACACGAGATGTTTGATGAGTACAACATGAGTACTTTCGCTGAGTACCAACAAGAGTATAACACTATGACACGAGAAGTTTGATGAGTACAACATGAGTACTTTTTTCTCGTGTATTATATACGATGAAATACTAAGACTGGAAAAGACAGGTAATATCACCCACAATAGGAATTAAGGCTTGCGTTATGAGTTCCCTATAGTTTTAACTAAACCGTTTTTAATTTATACGATGAATAGAATTTACTGTATATACCCAACTGGACCCAGCTGAACGCTTACTTGGACCAAATATTACAGCAACAAAACAACTTGTTGTTAACATTTTTAGAAATCCCTACTTAGCACTCCTTTACATTACCAAAAGTCTGTACCTACTACAGCTTAAGCTGAGAGTTGGTTATAAATCATTCATTCAAGACATCTACTTTCTTAAATATAGATAACTTTTCTTACTTCAACATTTCAGTAGTATTGGCTAAATACGTTTTACTTCAACATTCTATCTAAATATTTATACTGTTGTATTGTTAGAATTTGTTTATTATCTTTTTAGATAATGATATTTCTAAGTATTATTTTTTATATTCATAACAAAAATAAAATTGGTTTTACGAAGTATGTGATAAGAATTATCTAAAAAACTATTTACTAAGAAAATTTGGTTTTTAAAATTAAAAAAATATTTTGTACTAAATATGCAATATAGTTGTCGTGGAATTTTAAACAAGTTCAACGGCAACAGGAGGTTGCTTTGATACTAATATAGAAATGGGTCAGGGCAGAAATAATTTAAAGTTATTGCAAACCCTTGCATTTGTATTACTTACAAAGTTTCCTCGCCAGAGACCAGAGTTTTATGCCTTAACTATTATGAGTTCATCTCTTGACTATAAATTTCAGTTTATATGAAGCAAAAAACTTGAACGATATTTTACAAATTAACTACAAGAACTCTAATGTAAAACCATTTATATGTGTTATTTTACATAACGTTTTCATCTTTGTTTTAAAATACTTTGATTACTAAGCCTTTGTCATTAAATTATTTAAAATAATTTTGAACTCAGCATCGACGCAATATTTTGTGCAATGGGGAATAGTTTAACTAAAAACTATGTATTTAAACATGTTATTCAATTAGTTGCTTTCTGCGCTTACATAATTATATGGTATTTTCGCTTGTTAAAGCAGAACAAGAGAGGAATGTTGGGGAATACAATTAGAGTGAACCTAATTGGATTAAGTCAGAATAGTGTAAAGCCGATTTAGTGGCAAATATGGCTGGTTTTCTACAGAAAAAAATAATTAATCAAAATCATAGTTATCTATTTTGAAGTTGAAGTTTGCGGATGTTGGTAAAATTCAGTTTATATAAAAGTAGAATATAAAAGTATATATATATATATATATATATATATATATATAAATATTATTTATATAATAGCTTTTGATAAGTATTTAATAGTTATATTAAGTATTTATATATAAGTATTAAATATGGTGATACGTTTTCTTGTATTAAAATAAATGAATGAAAATATTTCAAGTACAAGAATGTAATATAAATTAAAAACACATCTTTCGCTTGATATATTTTTCCATCCATATATATATATATATATATATATATATATATATATATATATATATATATATATATATGAAATATTCATATATTCATTACTAGATGACAGAGAAAGGTGTTTGGTAAAAAAGATAAAAAAGGGGAAAATCACTACAAAAATTCGATTTGATTTTCAACCATTTTAAAATTAAAAAGTGACGATTAGGTGTAAATTAATTTAATGTATACAAATATTTTCTAGAGTTTTGTCGTATATGTAAATGGTAAATGACATTTTCCTCTAATTGTTTTGTAATTATGAATTACAAATAAAATTCACTCCTTTGTGTTACATTGTAAACACGCTGTAAAACTTGACACAAAGAAACTCTGAGAAGGGTCGTTAGTGCAAGTGAAGCAATTGTCTTCCACGGAATAATGAAGCTTTCTTCCTGCGTCTGCGACACGGGTATCCTCAGCAATCATGTCTCCATCCTATATCTCTAAACTCTGATCATAACGTCTTTTGAATATTACTACTACTTTGTAAATGAATATAGGCCTACTAGTTTAAAATATTGTAAGTTAGGAATAAAACCTAGCCTAAGTTATTCAAGATCGAATTATTTAAAAAGGAATTTAAAACATACATTGGCTGTTGGTAAATTTTATTGCGTTACATAAAGAAGTAGAAGATAATCGAATAAAATATATGTCTAAACCTTTTGTAGGGGACTAAGAGGAAAATATAAAGCGATTATATTATTAAAACCTATTCGTAACCAATGTACAATAGGATAGGTTTGTAATTTATTTTTCTCAACCAAACCTAAAACAATAAAACTTGCTTTAGCTTTAAAAATGTTTGGTGTTTTCCTAAACTAATAAAACGTTTTACTAGACAATATGAAGTGAATTATCTGTACCTTTTATCAGCTAACGAAAACATAAGATCATTTTACAATTATATTCCATTAAACAATTATTTGTATTAATGAAATATGTTATAGTTTTATTACGTAGTATTCTAAAACCATAACGTGAATTGTTTTTGAAAAAAAAAACAAGTGACAAAGTAATAAAATATTCCTATTTATTCTGGGCTGAAACGTTTACTTTCTTCATGTAAGTGTTTTCCCATTTTTTTTAACGTTTAGCCCTAAGATATCACTTAGCACAAAACTCTTCCAGTACAGTCGGTTTTAAAATTTCCTTAACACAAAATTGGATTTCTTATTAAATTTCTAAAATATTTGACTCTACTGAGAGAAGCAGACATATTTTATTTATTTATTTAGTTGCAACTAATAACGAATGAGTTGCAGATTTAATGCAATATCATATAACTGACTAGATTTAAATAGCCACTATCGTTTAGCTAAAAAAAATACAACTGTAATCAACTTAGATTTGTACTTGAAATAATTACAACTGTAGTCAATTGAGAACTAAACTTCAACAATTACAACTGTAGTTAATTGAGAACTAAACTTCAACAATTATAACAGTAGTCAATTGAACACCGATTCTGAAAGAGTTACTGTAGTTTATTGACAACTTATCTTAAAATAATTATTACTATATTCAATTGAAAACTGAAATACAGATAGAATTAACAAAAAGTTACTTGTGTAATGGTGTGAGCAATTATTTTTACTTGTAAAAATACGTTTTAATCAACACGAAAGACATCAAATTTTAACACAAGAAATTTATTTTCAAACTATGAAAGAGGTACATATAATTTTCTTCAATGGATTATATTGTTTTGAGTATATAATAATGAGTATACAATAACAAATTTATGAAAAGAGGAATATTATTTTGTTTATCCTCTTACTTTTATACTGAAACTGGCAGTATTTGATAAATAAATGTGAATTTAGGTGATACGTTAACAGTATTTAGAGAATAATTTAGGTACGCAATTTAGTGTGCAATTTATCTTTTAAATTATGTAAAACAAAATATATGACTATATTAATTAAAACAACCTCTCACCACAAATTCAACAAATTTTATTTTAACCTTATGTACATTTCGACTACAAAGTAATCATCTTCAGAGGTATTTTTACAAATAACTAACTTACAGCTGAACCTATGCGTATTTATAAGCAACGGGAACTCCTTGGCCACGCCCCCTACACTATTCGACCAATCATGTTACGAGTAACAACTAGATCTGGTCTAACAGAAGGAGTTACCGTTACATTATTTTTTAATTTTACAGTAATTATTAAATTTACACATTTAACAATTAAAACTATAACTATCTCTTAACTAATTGATACAATTGCGAATTCGGGATAGGCCTTTTGTCAGAATTTAATAATTTATTAGTTTCATATTTATTAATAAACATACTTTCGAAACTATTTAACATATTTTTTGATTTAACATTTCTAATTAATTCAAGGTTATTTATATCTAAGTTATGATTACTTTCTAAGATATGTTCAGCTACACTTGATTTCTCTGGCCTTATCTTAGAGCCCTGAACATATAATATAAACATTTACGCAACAGTTGCTTTAAGTTGTTGAAAATATATGACGTTGGAAAAATACAGATATTTTTATTAAAAAAGAAACATAATTCGTTTGTGACTGTTTAAGAAGAAAGAAGTACTTGAACTTCGAAGGATGGATGAATATAGAAAGATAGAAATTAATATGTTATGATGAGGGATAGCGTATAATGTTAGAGTAGGCTAACCGAGTTGTCAGCAATGTCAGGTACTTCATAAAAAGCAGTTTTATGCTCGGTTTTAGTTAATTTTAAATAAATAAACAGAATAAAATATTCTTTTGTTTCAAACTATCTCTAGTGAATTATAATATTTCAATTGAAACAATTTGATAAAATTTAAACTAAGTCAGCAAAAATGTAAAATACTTAGAAGTATAATTTAACGAAAACTAATTATATTTAAAAAGTACTTAACTAAATGAATACGTAATTGCTTACTTGCTGACGCGTTTCGAAACATTCGTTCCTTTTACGAAGCTAACCCTCTACTGGCGGCATCGATTAGGTACAAAGCCTGTAACGAGATGGATTTATGACTGTGAATAGGTTGGGTTATTTCGGCTGTATGTCATGTAATGGAAAAGGCTGTTGGCTTCAAAATGTGTGTGATTATGTAATATGTTAGTAGATCGCGCCCTAGACTAGGACAGCCACCCCTTAACTCGGCCGCTACGTAACCTAGGACAACAGGGGTAGTTTTGGATGATGCTCAAGGTCACCCCGGCCGTGACCCCAGACCAAGGGGCGGTTTCGACCACGTTTAGAGGGGTAGGGGGTAGTTTCGAAAAAAAAAAAAAAAAAATCGGCCGCTACGTAACCTAGGACAACAGGGGTAGTTTCGGATGACGCGGGAGGTCAATGCCTACCGGATCCCAGCCTTAGGGGTTGTTTTTGACCACGTTTAGAGGGGTAGGGGGCAGTTTTTCGAAAAAATTTAACTCCAGGCCACTAACCTAGGCTAGCCAAATTGTATCCAACCTAACCCAACCTAAGTGTAGGGGGTGACCCTAGCTACGTTCAGGACCTTCCCCGGCGGATGCTCCGGTGGTAGATTGGGGGGTGGGGCGATTTTCGATAAAATTTTGGAACATGTGCGTTGTCCGATATGGTGCGTAACCTAGGACTATAGGGGTAGTTTCGGATGTTGCAGAGGTCTGACGCCTACCCTCACCCAACCCTAAGGGCGGTATTGACCAAGCCTAGAGGGGTGTTAAATGGAAAAAACTAAATTCCAAACAACTAACCTAAGCTAGCCAAATTGTATCTAACCCAACATACTCCTAATTACAAGGGCGATCTTAGCTACGTTCAGGACCACCCCATGGTGTTGATCATAGACTGTAGGGTGTATGTGACTACGTCTAGATGTAGTTATTGGAAAACCTCGCTAGCCAAATTGTATCTAACCTAACATACTACTAATTACAAGGGCAACATTAGCTACGTTCAGGACCATCCCTAGGGGTTATTATGGACGAAGGCAGCCCTGAAAGACCTTGATCATAGACTACGTCTAGATGTAGTTATTGGAAAACCCCGCTAGCCGAATTGTATCTAACCAAACCCTAGTAGATTGGGCGATCTCAGCAACAAACAGGACCATCTCTGGGGGATGTTATGGACGAGAGGCGGCTCTGAAAGACCATGAGCATGGAATCGGGGGTGACTACGTCTAGAGGTGGTTATTGGAAACTCTAATAGGTGTAACAACCTACCCCACGGACAGTCTCAGGATCTGCCCCTGAGGTGGCTACCAACCAGGGTGATATCGCGAGA
This sequence comes from Prosapia bicincta, assembly GCA_036971475.1. Lineage (NCBI taxonomy): Eukaryota > Metazoa > Arthropoda > Insecta > Hemiptera > Cercopidae > Prosapia > Prosapia bicincta. The sequence continues at coordinate 402,585,128 of JBAIZL010000002.1, read as the reverse complement.
TATAATTGATTAATATATATGAAATATCAAAGCTCGAATGATCCCAGGGCCCACCCAGGGAACCCAGGTAACGAGGGCCACAGGTTGATTGCTAAACAAAACAGTGGGCTACGATCCCCGACTAGCTAGCTCCCCGCGCTACAGATTATCTAAAAACATATAGAGGTTTCTAGTTTGGCCTACCTCTAAAAGTGAAACATTGCGACAAAGCCTTATGTTGGAAGACGCCTGACCGTGTGCCAGACGTGTACAGACAGCGATAACGCAATATCAGAAAACCGCAATGATAACCGGTGACCGCTATAGCAAGCCTAAAACACGTACGGCTATGTCGATTTGATTACTGCATCGATATACTATGTAATATCGTCATACCAAAGCATACATATATAATAAGAAGTCAGCTATGTATACACCCTACAGCCAAAAATGTGTTTAAATATAACCGTATTAGGCTATCTGTAAGTAAACAGATAGCTACTATGTATATATTCTATAATTGTAAATAGGTTTAGATATAAAGGTCTATGGAGAAACACTAATAACGAGGTCTATCAAATAACATGAATAAATATATGCTATAAAACGAACCCAACTATCTATTCAACAGAGTGGTTTAGCAATATAAACATATAATTTTGGATAAGGCCAACGATATAAGGATCCGAAAATGGTAGGTATATGAAATAATATATACAATAAGTATATTCAGCATGACGATTTATTAAACATATAAAAATAATTTTACAGTGCATAGATATAAATTGTTCCTCAATATTACAAATATAATTTAAATATATCGATGATCCGAGATCTGCAATGTGGGCAGCGAATACATCTTGAGAGACAGGTTAAGCAAAAGACATGTCCGCATGGTGTGGCAACAGCGTTGCGAGGGTTCTCACAACATATAATGCATAAGCCAAACTCTGCCGGTTGTGGCTGAAGGCAAAAAAAAAAAAGTCAATTAGTAACAAGTGTATATGCATATACAAATCCTGTAAGAAACAACATGATTAGTAAATAGGTCCAGATAGCCTGAAAGAAAAGCCAATTGAAATAATATGAAAATCCACCTACATTATTGGTACGCTGGACAGTGTAGTCTCCAGCCACCACAATATCCTGTAGGAACCGTCTCGTCATGCCCCAAACGTTATACGCAAAGGTCCGGCTCGTCTTGTAGTAAGATTTTGAGGCAGCCGTCCGCAGATCCCTAATAGCCAGCTGGAGCTGCATTAAGGTGTAATCCAGCGTCTGTATGCATGTGCGGGGTGAAGGCGGGTTCCTCGGTGGATGAGAAACCATCAGGAAATCGTGCAGGCGAAACGAAAACGAATCATCACAACTATAGCGGGGTCTATGGTCTTCCTCATCGCTGTCCGTATCAATGCCGGGCGGACGGGTAGGTAAATCTCCTGGAGACGAGCCCATAGGTAGTAGTAGAGGCGAATAGGATAGCGAAGAATCTGAAAGCTCTGTGTAAGCCTAGAAAAAAAGAATCTAAATAAACTACCATCGAATATATTCTATGATCTAGGCTTTAGATAATTTGAACATGACGCTACCTCGTGTCCAAAATATGTATTAAGCGCTGTTGAAAATAGACTACCACTCATTCAATATACTGTGTGATCTAATGTTGAACATAATTTGAAAAAGGCCTAACATTAACATATAATATCTCGTATCCAAAATATATATTAAACGCTAATGAAAATAAACTACCACTCACTCAATATATTCTATGATCTAGGCCTCAAATAATTTGAAAATGACGCTACCTCGTGTCCAAAATATATATTAAGCGCTGTTGAAAATAGACTACCACTCATTCAATATACTGTGTGATCTAAGCCTTACAAAAATTGAAAAAGACGTGACATTAACATATAATATATCCAAAATAAACTACCACTCATTCAATATAGTGTATGACCTAGGCATTACACAAAAAAATAATTGTGAAAATATTCTCTCCTATAAATAAACACCTATTGTGTCATCTAGACTTAACTCAATTTGAAAAAAGACTAGGTACTTACAATGCGAGTGTTTATAGGTTGTCGTGACGCCATCTCTCGTGAATGTATAACCTGCAGAATAATGGATCACAATAGTTGATCAAAGTATAGCTCTCCTCCTGGGTTGATTGCAGAAAGTCTTCAAAACTATATAACGGGCTTAAACAGATATCGCACCAGTTATCAGAGTCTCCAATAAATTCGAAGCCGTCCACTTCAGCTATAGAGTATGTGTAACCGGCACTTTTGATGTCGAAACTATCTGCCCTACGGAGCACAAAGTTACTCAAACACTCTCGGCAAATATTATTAGACAGACCTGTGTAGTGAAATCTAATAAATTTGACAAATGTCCTCTCGTAGGCATACACAGTTACAGAGCCACGGTGGTTCTTCAACCATAACAATACTGAAAAGTCTAAATTATTGAAATCTATAGATAAAGATTCAGATGTATCACAAGGCCTTTAGTCTTTAAAAGATTTCATCAACACTTGCTTTACAGATACAGGTAAGTCCAAACTGTCTATATAATTTCTGTTCTGTACGCGTGCGCAGACCTCAATAGCGCATAGATTAAACAAAGACAGAGACACTGTAAAATTTAAAAAAAAATAAACATGCTGAAACGTGCTAATGAATAATATTACTCTGTAATGGCCAAATTCACGGTCTGGCCTACATGTTTGATAACAGTTAAAAATTTGCCCAATATAGAGCTCAAATCTTCCACAGTCAACGCCGTAGCGTAACGCTTTGGAAGAAAGACAGCGCGTCTGTCTTCATCATCTACCTGTAAGTCTACAAGTACGGTGGTACCATACTTTGCCTCGACAAAACGCGCATTTACAATTTTAAATGCCTTGCCTATCTTTAGATCGCGTATAGGCACAGAATCTACAGAATTTAAAGCTGAAAACTTTGCCGACACTGATGATGACATTTTTACTACTTACTGGCAAACACACACACAGATCACTCTAAACACAGACTATGCAAAAGCACTATATCTCCACCTGTATATAATGTTTTATACATAGCTGTGGAAGAGTCCATTTGAGAGGTGAGTGGACGAGTCCAAGCAAGTTGGACTGATCCATAATTACGTCACAACCACGACTGTTGATTACAACAAAGCGGGCGATGCTGTTTGTACCTGTATATAATGTTTTATACATAGCTGTGGAAGAGTCCATTTGAGAGGTGCGTGGACGAGTCCAAGCAAGTTGGACTGATCCATAATTACATCACAACCGCGACTGTTGATTACAACAAAGCGGGCGATGCTGTTTGTAGAGGTAAACACATCGTATCCGATGAGAAGTTTAAATACAAGTTAACACATAATATAAAATGCACGGTCCGACTAGGGCCTAACAAACAGTATCCGATGAGCAGATTGACTATGATTATCACATGAGTAGGTTGATTACAAACTAACACATAATAATCATTGCATAGTCTGGCTAATGGTTATTAAATAGTACCTGGTGCATAGCTAGGCTAATGCGTATCACATAGTATCCGATGAATGGCTTGACTAGGGGTAACACACAGTATTCGATGCACAGCCCGACGAAGGGTTAACATATAATATCCATTGCATGGCTTGGGTAATATATATAGTTAGCCTACAATATGTGTTATGTATGTAAACCCACATATTATGCTAAGCCGGTTACCCATACACATGGATCTATGGTAATGCAAGAGTAAGCCTAAGTGTAACCCATACCCTGACAACAGATACCTAGCCTCACCATAGCCTACAGGGCCTGACAACATACCTGGCCTGACCATAGGCTACATAGCTAGACAATAGATACCCAACCCTGAATCAAATACATACCCTGACAACCGATACATGGCCTAACAACAGAGCTAGATCAAATGGCTAACGTTTCAACTATACAACACTACGCCAAACTTAGCCGACCAACATACACGAAGTTCAAACGAACGACATTGACACCAAGCTCAAATAGGCTACGGCCAGAACAACGTTTCAGCTAATGGGTTATGGTTAGTGAAGGCACTGGCAAAAGCCTTAGGCCTTAGACAATATATAGATAGCTACCAACGCTTACCAAAATATCTCACATATTGTCTAGGTATGTTGTATCAATTACAGCATACTAACTAAGGTAAAGCTACCTTGGAGGTAGGCCCAAGGTAACGCTACCTTGAGGCCATAGGTAAAGACACCCAGGTCATTGGTATAGCCACCCAGGAGTCAGGTCTTAGGTGAAGCCACCTTGGAGTGGTAAAACAGCTACCAATCAATAACCTAACACAATAGTATACATCCTGTATTAAACCATTATGTATGTTACGCAACAAGCTAGTAAGCAAGGACACCTACATTCTCTCTCTGTATTAATCCAATATCTATTTTACCCTATATTAGCCTACAGATTGTGTTTAGCCAATATCCACGTAAACCTGTATTAAGTATATATGGGTGGTAACCCACATAGGCATACATATTGTGTTAGGTTGAAATACCTGTAAATCTACACACATTCTGTATTAAACCAATATGCATGATACGGTACATAGGCCTACAAGTCAATAAACAGTGTTATTACGCTTCATTGCAGGTGTAGATCATACACACAGCTCGATAATGCTTGTTTAAAACCTTTACAGTAATATTGTTACGACCGCAATAGCACACTCTGGACATAACCGCTGCAAATGACGTCAAACACAATGTCGGTCAAGACGGCGTCTGGGCGGTCATCTGTATAGGATTAACTTGCCACCTATATTTGCTATCTACAGGACAGTTACATACCAGTGCCTATGATCATGTTCTGACGCTAGTCATTTAACAATTTTTCAATGGGTGTGCATTGAACCATCAAGAGTACAGACATCCGCTACGCTAAGAGTCTAATGCAGTGTGTTCCTTCAGGCGACTATGTTTACATGTGCTTGCACTTAATGCAAAGGTCAACACAGGATAAGGTAATTAGTAATAGTCATTTGACAATAAAACTGTATAATTACAATAACATTATGATCTGAACAATGTACAAAACTAAACATTCAATCTTAACTCTAATTACAATTGCTTTATACACAATTACAAAAGTTTAGACATATCTAGGTAATTAATACATCAACTATAGACACTGACTTAGACATATCTCATAAATATTCCAATCACATGGCATAATTTAGGCTAAATACAATTCATGTCATAGGTCTAATGCTAAATCTAACAAGAATATAAACTGATTAGGGCAAAACACAGCAAAGTCATAGATAGTACTCCCAGGCCTCTGTAAAGTCTAAATTTCTAAATCTGTATGTTTTACAATATAATTGGTGCTTCAAATAAATGATTACAAGTATAAAATATATATAACATAAAGGTTATTGCAATAATATTGTCTATACTTTGTTCACACAAATATCCCCCGAAGCAGGGGGTCAAGTTACTTTACAAAAACATGTGTGTGTGAAAAAATCAACATTCGTCAGCTATTCATATTGTTTACTCATTCGTGGAATTTTGTAGCCACAAGTTGGTTAGTCTGAATATTTATAGAAAACATAGCAAATCATTGTGCATAATTAATACTTATATATAATCTAGTTGAATATTTATACAATATACAGATAATCAATGTGCATAATAAATACATATATAATCTAGCTTCTGCTTAACAGACTGTTTATACATTATGTTTACCTAATCACTAGACAGTAATCAATGTGAATAAATAATACCTATATATAATCTAGCTTTTGTTAGGTTGAATTACAATATGCTTATCTAACCACTTTACAGAATTAATACAAAATTAATCTATTAGCGTCTGTCAAGTTGAATATAGCTTTTCGCTCATGCGTAGACGCTTGTAACCGTAAGGCAGTGTGTTGTACCCGTCGTCCTCGTCCAACTTCCTCTTTGCACCGGTTAACCTGAAGATTTTACTTTCTGACGTGGTGATGACGTCACGATCTTCTGTGCGGCGTATCCTATCGCTGGTGGTTACGATAGGATCGCTACCCTCCAAAACCATCCGCTTCATCGATTCAAAATTGACCGAGGCTGATGTGCCGAGATTGAGAGTCAGGCCCTTGACCTTGCACACGGTCACGTGTTTGTTTTTATTTGTAGACCATACTTTGTAGGCGTAGACCTTAGGACCTCCAGAGACGAATTCTGTAATGTAGGAACCAGGGCCGTATTCCGAGAGCTCGTCAGTCATCTGGCCTAAATAATCTCCAGTCACCACTCTTGGCAATCCCTCCCTATGAAGGTATACCACACTGTCGGTATCCTTGTAGATAAGTTGAGGGCCGAGAGCGTCCATATATTCGTAAAGCTTTAACCGGGCGTGAGCAGTGGTGTAGACGGCCAGCACAACGTTGACGGTGGGCAGTATCTCGCAAACGTCATCCGCAAACTGCCAATTCACTACCAATACGTCTTCGTTTACTTCCTGAATGTGGTTGACGTCAATGGATGGACTCTGCAGCATTTTGAACAGTTCCTGAGGCTGCCTGATAATCGACGTTTTAGTCTGGTTCTCCCTCTGTCCAAATTTTCCCCAAAATGAGTTCAACATTAGTTTGGCCAACGAACGGGATCCTTCGTTTTTGGCGATCTTTGTTTGGTCCAAACGGACACCCTCGTTGGTGAAATAATCCTCCACATACTGGGCCTTGTCTTCTTCAGTTTTACACCAGCCGGGGTAGCCTGACGCTTCCTGTTTCATCTTTAGAAATTTATTAATAAAATCTTTAAACAGGCCGTCGTTCCCTGAAGCCATCTCGTACTGCCACATCTCGTGCATTTCCACAACAACATAGCCCTTCTCTACAGCCTTGCGTATCTCGTCCATGGTCCATGTACCCGTCAGAGCGCGCTCGTCCACCGTATGGTCGCAATCGCCAGGATTGAGAGTTTCGCCGCATGTCCGACATAGTACAAACATCAGCTTGTTATTCATCTTTAGCGGCAATACGGGGTGGTAGAGCGATGTAGGCGGCAGAATTGTGCACTTGAGCAACCCTTCGGCGCTCATCCCCAGTTTCCTGCATTCGTCGTTGCCGACGGCCAACTTTGGGTGTCCAATCGGGTATTTTCCATACTTGCATACCCACGGGTAGAGGGAACACACGTCGGCGTACTGGATGGTTTCGTCCTCTTTAGCGGCGCAGTAGGTCTTTATATTTCCAGTTCTGCCGCCGAAGAATGCGTGGCGGGGGTTGAGAGGCGCTGCGTTGAGGACGGGGTGGTTGTCGAGGTAATCCATGGACTTGTCGTCCTTCTTCTGCTGCCTAAATACACACTCCCACATCTCGACGACCTGATAGCCGGCCTGTGCGATTTTAGCGTTCTTGGCCTTTGTCCTTTCGAAGCGTGCGTTGTGTGTGTCCGCCGGATCGTCCTCCAGGGCGGCGTCACGTCCGTTGGGGAAGCACTTGGGGCAGCCGTGGAACCAGCATCCTTGGAACTCGTACACGGTGTTTGTCTCTGTGCACAGTCCGTCGACCTTTAGGCCGTCGACCTTCATCTCTCGGCCGTTACCTGCATGACTTATTCGCAGGTTGCCCTCTGTTTCGAGCCACAACAACCATTGCAGAGCGATATACGATTGTTTATCGGCCAGGCGGTAGCCAGCTTTCGGAAGTATGGCTATGGTGTTTGGTTTCAGAAAGTTCCTTCTGAACGCCAGGTTACATGCGCTGGCGATAGTCACCGCCTCCAGAAACGGATCGACATTGCACTCTTGTAGGAAACAGGCCCTGAATTTCAGGCACGCCTGTGCCAGGATCTCCACGTCCGATAGGCAGTACTCGAATATCTCCTTTTGAAAGTCAAAGACGTACTCGTTGCGCACCTGCTCGTCGTACCATCGTGTGAACTCTTCGTGATTCTTGTCAAACATGGAGTCGGGGCAGTAGTACTCTTTGGCAGGCATGGGGCCTACATACGCTTGGTTTGCCAGGGTGTTGAACAGGTGCGGAAAATATCCCTTCTTCTTTTCCGGAGGCAGATCGAAAGCTTTGGGCAGTTTTGATAGAGCCATAGGCATGTAGTTGAGAGAGTCAATGAACTTTGTGTTATCAATCTCCATAAGGATGACCTTGGTGCCTCGCATAATCAGTTCGGGTGTAAACTGTGTCTCTTCTATCACGTACTTTAGGATAAACTGGAAGTCAAAGGCCTGGCCGTTGTGAGCGATAACAATCACCTTCTTGTACGCCTTTCGCACTTCCATTAGGTACGCCATGAACCCGTTGATGGGGTCCTCTCTGAACACTCTGGTTCTATCCGTGCACTGTGGGCAGGCGCCTCCGTCGTTCATACACATCCAACAGTATTGCTGGGATACACACAGGTTGACTCGATGCACACGAGCGTCGTTAATAACTTCGTCTTGTCGAGTTTCAAGATCAAAAAAGACAAACAGAAAGTTGGTTGATAGCGGGCGACGTGTATCAATTCTCATGTAGCACAGATGGCCTGCAGGCATGTAATCCTTACACACTTTACAATAGTTTTCGCCGCACACGTGAGGAGCTTTTCTTTTTTTCGTTAGAATGTATCTATTACAGTCTGGGCACTTTCTTATAGCCCGGCATACGCTTTTCATGTGCGCCTTAAAGCATGCTCTATTTTGAAATTGTCTATTGCAGTCGCCGCACAGGATGGCTTCGTCTTCAAGCACACATGGCGGGGTCCTCTTGCAAGAGTAGCATTGGGCTGAGCATCTATGGTGCAGGCGATCATCGTATGGAACATGACACAATTCGCAATAGTATTTACAAGCGAACGCACCTGTCAGACTTGTAACAACGTTATAGTGGTTGGCGTGATATAACAAGTTTAACTTATGCTTGGGGTTCTGAACGTCGCCTTCAAAGTAGATATCACGACCTTTGCAGCCGTAATTGTAGACGGTGATTTTATAATTGGCGAGTAAATCTTGAAACTGTTGCAGCTCTCGAATGCCTGCACCGCCGTCTCCTATCTGCACCCCTGCGTCAGTCATTAGCTGTTTTGCTCTGTTGGTTTGACGTTTGCATCTGTCCATACACACAAGCTTGTACTCTGGGTCTCTTGACGCATGCGCTATAGCTACAACCAGAGCACGGGGTAAACAGAGGTTGTCTGTGTTTTTAATCGTAACAATTCCTTTCCTACAGTGCGATTCTTCTATGAAGTTATTATACATTCCGGGTCTTACACGACTGCGCCCTCGCCCTACAGGTACTTTGACCTTGGTACAGGTGACTCTGAAGGTGTCGTCGGCTTTAAATGTATTTGCATTGCTCTGGATTATTGAGCCTAGGATGTTAAACAAGGCGTCCACAGTTGTCGCAGAGGCAGCTCTAAATGCAATATATCCAGGGGCGTGGTTTCGGAGATTTAAGCTCTCCATGGTGAAGCCCAATTGCATGTCTTCGGTAGCGTTGTTCTTCATAGTCTCCAAGATTTCCTCTAGTCCTCGTCTGACCCAATCCAGCTCGTTTACCTCCGCTGGTACGGGGTTAAAGTTGAATGTCACTCTAGTACCGTTCAAACGGAATTTCCTTACATATGTCTGTTCCGTTGATACAACACGTACGGCCATTTTACAGATACAATTCACTATAATAGATCTTAAATTAACACAGGTATATGCTATATATTCAAATTGATTCTATGTGAAATAGTTTTGAGAGAATAACTAGAATAAGATTACTAAGATTGACAATGGTATATGTTGAACAATTTAAAATTAAATCTAGTTGTTTGCTAATACTAACAATTGTTAGATAATTATTAAATTATTGTGATTAATTTGTTTTCATAAATATTCAGATCAACAGTGATATTAGATTATACGAGTTATTCGACTCACAGGTCGCAATGAATAGCGATTGCTTTAATATAGGCTACAGATTTCCCACGAGAAAAGTAACAAAAGATAGCTTACCAGAATGTTTCTTCTTCCAAAGCTGTATGGCAAGTATTGTTTTTCGCGATGAGATTTATACTTCATAGACGCCTGCCCCTCCATACCAAATGGGATCTCCCGCCGAGATTAATAGAGATCGGTCCATCTCGAATGGACTCGTCCACCCCTCTCGGATGGACTCTTCCACAGCTATTTGTTTACTTTTTACTAGCATGCGTAATAAATCGATACGTTTGTTGACACAATTACAATAGCCTTGTCTCACAACACGGATGTGCGGTTTATAGCGGTCACCAGGTGTCTTTGCGGTTCTATGCGTTATCTCTGCATGGTTGCACATGTAGGTTAGGCTTGTTCACTCAGGCTATAAGGCCTTGTTACACTATTTTGCCTCTAAAAGGTGGGCCATACTCTATATGTTTTTTTTGATAATCTGTAGCGCGGGTCGCTAGCTAGTCATGGATCATAGCCCACTGTTTTGTTTAGCAATCAACCTGTGGCCCTCGTTACCTGGGTTCCCTGGGTGGGCCCTGGGATCATTCGAGCTTTGATATTTCATATATATTAATCAATTATATCTCGCGATATCACCCACGTTGGTAGCCACCTCAGGGGCAGATCCTGAGACTGTCCGTGGGGTAGGTTGTTACGTCATAGGCTTGCCTGATTAGGTTTTTTCCTACCTCTAGACGTAGTCACCCCCGGTTCCATGCTCATGGTCTTTCAGAGCCTCCTCTCGTCCATAACATCCCCCAGAGATGGTCCTGTTCGTTGCTGATATCGTCCAATCTACTAGGGTAGGTTAGATACATTTTGGCCGGCTTAGGTTAGTCGATTATAAACCCCATAGTCTATGATCAACACCATGGGGTGGTCCTAAACGTAGCTAAGATCGCCCTTGTAATTAGGAGTATGTTGGGTTAGATACAATTTGGCTAGCGAGGTTTTCCAATAACTACATCTAGACGTAGTCACCCCATTGTCTATGATCAAGGTCTTTCAGAGCCTTCTTCATTCATAACAACCCCCGGGGAAGGTCCTAAACGTACCGGGATGTCCCCCAACACCTAGGTTAGGTTAGATCCGTTTTGCCTAGCTTTGGTTAGTTGGTTGGAATTTATTTTTTTCCATTTACCGCCCCTCTAGGCTTGGTCAAAACCGCCCTTAGGGGTTGGGTGAGGGTCGCCGCCAGGCCTGTGCAACATCCAAAACTACCCCTATAGTCCTAGGTTACGCACCCTATCGGACAAAGCACATGTTCCAGTATTTTATCGAAAATCGCCCCACCCCCAATCTACCACCGGAGCATCCGCCGGGGAAGGTCCTGAACGTAGCTAAGTTCACCCCCTACACTTAGATTAGGTTAGGTTGGATCCAATTTGACTAGCTTAGGTTAGTGGCTTGGAGTTAAATTTTTTCGTAAAACTACCCCCTACCCCTCTAAACGTGGTCAAAACCACCCCCAAGGCTAGGGTCGGGGTCGCGACGTCCGCCCGCATCATTCGAGACTACCCCTATAGTCCTAGGTTACGTAGCGGCCGATTTTTTTTTTTTTTTTTGGAAAAACTACCCCCTACCCCCCTGAACGTGGTCGAAACCACCCCTTGGTCTGGGGTCACGGCTGGGGTGACCTTGAGCATCATCCAAAACTACCCCTATAGTCCTAGGTTACGTAGCGGCCGAGTTTAGGGGTGGCTGTGCTATTCTGGGGCGCGATCTACTTATGTTCTTTTTATCTGTTGCGCAGTGTTTGTATATCTCGTATTTTTCTAAGGTTGTGATAAGTTTTTACTTTGCTTTAATGTGTGTAGAACATTTAAATTATTATGTATGTCCGTGTGTGTGGGTGTTGTGTGTTTTTTAGGTGTTTTGCATAGTTGGATTTTGGGTTTGTTTGTTTTCTTTGGGTAATGTGTTCTTTGAAGCGTTTATAGAATGACGATTTAGCTGATGTAATAGCTGGGACAATCGTTACATGTTATTTTGTAAATACCTGATAGTTTGTATTTGTCAGTTTGCTTCTGAAAAAGTTGTATGTGCTGTCTTAAAGTGTTTGTTGTTTTGTAGGATATTTGGTAATGGAGTTTTTTAAATGTGGAGGCTATTTTGTGTGTGTTTTTGTTGTGGTGGGTGAGGGATACGTATTTGTTGATTTTTGTGTGGTTTGTGTGCGCGGCCTTTTGATGGTGTTTATGTTTGATTTTCCTGAGTATGTTGTGCGATGCATTTTATGGTATTGAGTTCTTCGTCGTAATCTTTCTGTAGCATAGGTATATTGATTAGGCGGTGTAACATATGCAGTGATTTGCAGTGAATGCAGTGTGTTTGTGTTGTGTGGGGAGATTAGATGTATTATGTATGACAATATCGATAGTTGTTGGTTTTATGTATATTTTGAAATTGTGTCTGGTGTTGTGTTTGGTGATGGTAAGGTCTAGAAAGTTTATTTTATTGTTTCCTTCTAATTCGAGGGTAAATATGAGGTTTTGGTGTATGGTATTAATACAATTGTGTAGTTGTTTAATTTTATTTTAAAGTGTAAAAGTTTATTTTATTGTTTCTTTCTAATTCTAGGGTAAATATGAGGCTTTGGTGTATGGTATTAATGTAATTGTGTAGTTGTTTAATTGTTTGATCATCCTAAGCCTCCGGATAGGAGACCTTTAGCTGGATATCCACTAAACCTTACACAAACCATCCTAGAAATATACTAAGCAATTCCTCTAAATTACAATATTTTTTGTTCATCGGTTTAGGCGTGTATACGATAGATACATACGTCGGTTTTTGAACCATCCTAAGCCCTGTGGATGGATCTACACCAAACGTAACATGAACTATCGTGAGAGTATGAAAAATCCTTCCAAATTTCTCTAATTTCTGTTCAGCGCTTTAGGCGTCCATAAGTGGTGGCAGAAAATATTTGTGTTAGGATTTTCTGCTTTTTGGCATTAGAAGATTGCCTAAACACTATTTGAAAGTTCTATTTGTAGAAGGATTTCCGACTCCAACATCACACTAAACGTATACACTATACGCTGTCACTATACATCACATAGTACTGTACTTACACTATTGTCCGATTCAAAATTATGGACCCCTGAGTTTAAAGTGTCAAGGAATGTAAAAAAAAAGTTATCAATATGAGAGTTACATTGAAATTTTTGTAATTTAATTGGGCGTTTAGGCATGTAAAAAATACTTTTTTCTAACTGTAACCTCCTATTTATTTTTTAGTTGGAATAAAAAAAGTACCGGTTTTTGTGTGCTTTTCAACCAAGCCGTAACTTTAAAAACTCTAAAGTCAACAATTTGAACTCCGATCGAAACCAAATTTTAACACAATATAGCTACAAGGGTTCTTTAATTTTTCATATAATTTTATAATTTTATGTTGTTAGAAAAAAAGTTATGAAATTTCCAAGATAACATTTTCTCTTGACAGAACAGACGGAAAAATTTGATTATTCTTGCGTTATGTAGATTTTACAGTAACTAACTTGGATATGTTATGTGGTAAACTACAACGAAACTGGTTTAATTTATCGTCGATTTATTTGAAGAGGAATCTTGATTTACCTAGGGCAGTTCCTTCTTAACGGGACTCGCTTAGCGCTCGGCAGCCAGAGGTGCGGTGTTGCCACGATGACGCGGCCAATCGCCCGGGGATTCCAACTAGGGTTGAAAAATTTTCACAGTGTGACTCATTGCAACTGATGATGAGACATTTTTATTAATGATATAAATCAAGAAACTGTATATTATTCAACTATTGTGTAAATATTACAGACAAGACGATTCAGCAGATGAAATTTAAGATATTGTATATTATTTAACTATTTTGTAAATATGAAAGATAATTCGAGTCAGCAGATGAAACATAAGAAACTGTATAATATACAAATATTTTGTAAATATTACAGACAAGACGATTCAGCAGATGAAATTTAAGATATTGTATATTATTTAACTATTTTGTAAATATGAAAGATAATTCGAGTCAGCAGATGAAACATAAGAAACTGTATAATATACAAATATTTTGTAAATATTAAAAATAAGACGAATCAGAAGATGAAACTTATATTTGTAAATACTGTACCATTTTTAAACCTGCCGTTGGAGGCCCTAAGCCCTCATGAGAAAAGGTGATGGAAGATAGTAAAAATATGAAATAAAAAGGCTAACAAAACCTACGTTAATAGCGGGCGGCTTTGTTCAGTGATTGCTGGCCGTGTCATCGTGGCAACACCGCATCTCTGGCTGCCGAGCGGTAAGCGAGTCCAGTCAAGAAGGAGCCGTCCTCGGTAAATCAAGATTCCTCTTCAAATAAATCGTCGTATAAATTAAACCAGTTTCGTTGTAGTTTACCACATAACATATCCAAGTTAGTTACTGTAAAATCTACATAACGCAAGAAAAATCAAAATTTTCCGTCTGTTCTGTCAAGAGAAAATGTTATCTTGGAAATTTGATAACTTTTTTTCTAACAACATAAAATTATAAAATTATATGAAAAATTAAAGAACCCTTGTGGCTATATTGTGTTAAAATTTGGTTTCGATCGGAGTTCAAATTGTTGACTTATGATTTTTTATATTTACGGCTTGGTTGAAAAGCACACAAAAACCGGTACTTTTTTTATTCCAACTAAAAAATAAATAGGAAGTTATAGTTAGAAAAAAATATTTTATACATGCCTAAACGCACAATTAAATTACAAAAATTTCAATGTAACTCTCATAGTGATATCTTTTTTTGTTTACATTCCATGACACTTTAAACTCAGGGGTCCATAATTTTGAATCGGACAATAGTCACTAGGCTCAACGAGGGGCTGATTACAATGCAGTGTAGAGACTGTAGTGTAATATATTTATTTTATTTTTTTCTTTGCCTTTTTTTACATTTACCATATTATTTGACATAAGAATACCTTTTTAAGGTTCTGTATGAATTAAAAGGTACTTAAACAGTTCCTACTTCATAAACTATATTTCTTAGACCACTAACTAAACATGTTAGTTAAGCTTTGTAACTTAAATTTATTTATTTATAAGAATAAACTTTTTTATTTTGTACATTAAAACGCATGCACTACTATTACTTTACAATTTTAGTAAGTTTTTTTATAATATAATACACTGTTTCTCTTTGAAGGTTGGCGAACTTGTTTACTAGGTTTTACATTTTAACAATAACAAGTTGGGTTTGTTTGGCAAATGCGTCACAGGGTTTTTATGTACATTGTCAAGGTTATATGACCCCAATACAATTTTATAGCATTTCACAGAACTTCACTCACTGTACAGAAGTAAACATCTCACCTACTTGTCATTCAGCGTGGGACAAAGTTTATGTCTTTTTGTGTTTAGTACCCAGACTAAACATCTCAACTTATTAATTCAAAAAAAGAATAGTAGTTAGAAAATACTTATTTTTCATATTACAGAGTTTTTTTTTACTAAACATTTTTGAACCAAAATGTTTTTTCTATTTAGAAATAACCCTGAATGTCGAGTGCTTACCACTTTTGATTTTATTTTAGATCAATGAGTCTTAAATTTAAAATAATTTCTTTTTTTTATTCTGAACGCTCATCGTTATCTTAGTAAATCCTATTTCGAAAGTTATATTATCTAGGTTATTTATCATAAAACATTGTTACAAATTATGTCCTGCGTTGTGCAAAGGGTATTTTACTATCCCCTTTATTGAAATTGGGATTTAAAATTCAAGAAAAATATCTGGTCATGGTAATTTTAAACGTAAAAACGTGCACCTATAAACTATGTTCAATGGCAATTAAATAAAGAAAGTGACTGTGTTTTAATTCCGTTATTAGGATATAGCCTAAATGATAAATTAATGGAAGATTATTAAACAAAATATTTTTGGTAATCAAGAAACCCCATCTTCCTTTACGTTTCTCGTTTGTTTCAGATGAAAATTTTGAACAGTGCGTAGCTACCCAAACGACCTCCCTTCTTTGCTGGACACTGCTCATCTGTTTCAGAAGAACAAAATGGAGCAATTCTTATTGTAACTACTTCCAATCTTTACGTTATGCTGATCGACTGTTTCAGAAGTACAAACTTGAGCTATGTTTACGCAAACGGCTTTCAATCTATACTGCATACTGCTCAACTAATTCATAAGAACAAGCTTTAGCGATGCTTCCTCGAACGGCTTCCAATCTCTACTTTAAGCTGCTCAACTAATTCGTAAGAACAATCTCTAGCTATGCTGCCTCGAACGGCTTCCAATCTCTACTTCATGCTGCTCAACCAATTCATAAGAACAAGCTCTAGCGATGCTTACTCGAACGACTTCCAATCTCTACTTCATGCTGCTCAAATAATTCATAAGAACAAGCTCTAGCGATGCTTACTCGAACGGCTTCCAATCTCTACTTCATGCTGCCCAATTAATCCATAAGAACAAGCTCTAACGATGCTTACTCGAACGGCTTCCAATCTCTACTTCATGCTGCTCAAATAATTCATAAGAACAAGCTCTAGCGATGCTTACTTGAACGGCTTCTAATATTTACTTCATGCGGCTCAAGTAATTCATAAGAACAAGCTCTAGCGATGCTTACTTGAACGGCTTCTAATATTTACTTCATGCGGCTCAACTAATTCATAAGAACAAGCTCTAGCGATGCTTATTTGAACGGTTTCTAATATTTACTCCATGCTGCTCAACTAATTCATAAGAACAAGCTCTAGCGATGCTTACTTGAACGGCTTCTAATATTTACTTCATGCTGCTCAACTAATTCATAAGAACAAGCTCTATCGATGCTTACTTGATCGGCGTCTAATATTTACTTCATGCTATTCAACTGCTTCATAAAATCAAGCTTCATCAACACTTACTTGAGTTGTTTCCAGTCCTATTTCATCCTACTTATCTCTTTCAGTAGAACAAGCTTGCGCGTAGCTTTCTTAAACTTTCAATCTTTATGTCATGCCGGTCAACCTTTTCAGGAGAACAATCTTGAGTCGCGCTTACTCGAACGATTTCCATTTTTATTTCATTCTAATACCTGTTTCAGAAGAACAAGGTTAGGCAATGCTTACTAGGAGGGCTTCCAATCTTTATACTCAACGTTTTCTGAAGGTAATTTCTGAACTAATCGTACTAGAGCTGGAAAATAATAGCAAAGTGAAAAGATAAAAGTGTAAAATTCGTCCTACAGCTTCAAACTACATTATATTCAAAACTGAAATTAGTAGAACTGAATAATTACTTACATAAATAATTTGTTTCGCGTAATATGTGTAGAAAAAGTATTTCAATAATTATCTAGTTTAAAGCGCAATTGCTAGTAGGAGGTTCAAAGTTTTATATAAAATGTGAGTCACTAATAAGAAGGAGAAAGTCAAATCTAAAAGCAAAATTATTGGATATTAAAAATTCAAAGTAGGATCCTAAGTTGAAAAAGTATAAAAATATTTACTAAGAAATTATTAGGGCTCTTTGATTAAGATCTGCGTGTTAAAACGAGTCTTTACGTAGGCCCATACTTAGCGCTCGCCACATTATGTAATAAAGGATGTTTCTTTCACGGAACTGGCCCTGAATTCTATCACCATTAGAAATTACTAGAACGTCAAATACTACTAACTACACGCTAATAATGTCGGGCCTATAATGTAATCGTAATAATACGGTTTATTTCTCTGAGTGTATAAAACTCACTTCGCAAGCTATTGGTAACCTTTTGGTAGTCGTCAACCGATCATGGTCGCATCTTTTCCAAAGGAGATCCACAGAGCAAACTGCTGCGCTCTGTCCAGAATTGAAACAATTCAGAAATAAGGTAACGGATCATTTAAAATCTTAATAAGAGATTTAACAATAAAGACTAATTAATCGTTTCATCAAATATAAAAGTTTTGACCAATCACAAAAAATAAAACCCAATTTCCTTAATGAAATCTATTTATTTAATATGACACTTGATTTTACATTTGAGGTAAAAGATAGCCATCTTCAAAAGTATTAATTTTAACTAGTATTTATGAGTATTATTTTCATTATGAACACATAGTTTCACAGGTTTCTTGAACAAAGCGGTTTTAATACATGGCACCTACAAAACCGTGCATACTCCCCTAGTACTTCGCTAACTGACACAAATACTACGTTAATTCCTATTTATATGAGTCAAGAGATTTATTTTCTTAGGATAAATTGTCAAGTTTACAAGTTTCGGGTTTGAGATCGAATTCATTGTCACCCAAGTAAGAGATTATTATGATTGCTTATTATTATTATAACAAGAGATTAAATAAGGCTGCTCTAACAAACACTCAGACTAGCTTCTTTCGTCAAGTAACAAATTTGCATGCCTTTTTTTAAAACTTTAGATAATTTTATTTATATATTTTAAATTACTTTATTAAAACTCTTTTTACGTCCACACCGTCTTTGGCCAAACTCCTTATGTCTCATTTTTCACTTATATTAAGACATTATTAAAAGGTGGCTGGTAAATTAGACATATTTTTAAATTATTTATGCATTCAATTACAGTAATTGGAAACCAATGGGAATTTAGGCGCACAATTTATGCTCAATTATTGCGCAACAAACTTTAAATTACCTGAGCAGGTGCAGCTCGGAGACAGTGCAATAACAACAGCAATGCAGTAACAATAAATCTTCAATTATTTCCCAATGAATTTTGTCCATTGTGATACAGCGCACTGTACTGCATTTGTATATATTGTAATCATAATTTGAACTAATATATGAGTCACATAAAATACATACATGATTCAGTCGAGCATCGGTAATATTTTTCCAATCATGAATAAATGTGTATTAAACGTTTATAAGAAATATATGACATAAGAAAATATTAACACTGTAGCAGTTCTTGGAATGGCCGAGCAAGGGAAAATTTTAATTAAATAAGTCACTTAAACTTACGTAAAGAAGTGAATTACACTATTTAAAAAAATTAAGGCAGTTAATATAGATTGAAATAAATGCCAGTTAATGTAGTTAGTAAACAAAGAATTTAGTTTAAAGAAAACCGTTATTAGATGTTAAACATGTATTGATTATTTTATGAATTTAATTGAAGTCAGTTCTTAAAATGCGTCAGATGATTCTAAGGAAGTTTTAAAAAGCTGAAATATTATTTTAAACTAATAATGTGCAATAAATAAAGTACAGCCTATGTAATAAAACAGCTACTTTATGATATAACCTATAACATAATATCAGTTACATAAAGTCATAGGTGTGAGCACTTAATTTAAGCTAAAATATGAAGACCACAGCGAAGAGCAACGAAGTGTTGCGAAGTATTGCAATTCATGTTTATCGTAGCACTCAAAATAAGTATTGAATTATTGATAAACCGGTTGAATAGCGAGTCAATAAAGTTAAGTGAATTAGTTCAATGTTCGGCCACTATTTCGTTGCCTTTATTAAACCTGAAAACAATATCAACCTTCTTATAAATACGCATATAAAATACAAGGTGCAACGAACAAAATGAGCATTGTAAAAAACGAGGTAATAGTCTAGAAAGCCCACATTAGGTAAGTTCAAAAAATATTAAATTTGGGAAGTGTATTCAAATAAATGGATAAAATAGAATGTAGTAACGTTAAACTATAGAGAGGTTGATATTTAGGTCATATAAATAGATTCATAAGTTAAAATGGTATCAAATAACATAGCTTTAGGAAAAGTATAGACTAAGATATAGCCTCAATCACGAAGTCTCAACTTTTGTATCTTGCATAGTCTCATAGCAGGTCCAATGAAATCGTATTGAAAAATTGTGTTGAACAGTGATAGATATAACTGCATAAATCAACTGTGGTCTATTGTTAAATTTAAATAAATGAAACCTTTATACCATTAATAACGTTTTACATGGTTTAAAATTATGTGTATATTTCAAATGCATAGAAATCATCCTCAGAAGTAGAGTTATACAATATCAAGACCAGAGTGGTTCAATATATTACAATGACAATATTGTATCATAAGACCCTCTGATGATGATGAAATGGTCATCAAAATGCACATAAGGGTTTATTCTTAAGTAATTTGTTTTATTTGTTATTTTTGATTTTTTTTGTGGTATTGGGGTTCTTTCTAATTTTTCATCGTAAGAAGTAGAGTTGTTTTGTAAATTACCTCTGAGGATGATTGCTATGCAATTGTTATGTACATAAGGTTTTAAATAAAGGAAAACGTTATTTGTGAAATAGAGGTTTCATTTATTTAAATCAGATATAAATGGTTCTAAAGATTTAGCAAGATGACTGTCTGAAACGTCTGTGGAGACGAGGACGCGGTAGTTAAAATAAATACAACTGAACAAATACAAAAATGAAATTAACTGAAGAAGAATGAATAATTTAATAAATCAAGTTACCAACAGCCCCAAGCGAATGAAACGCCTCTAAATGAAGATTGAGTAGAAACCCCAGAGAATGAGATCAAACAACCAGTCGTTGCTATGGGAACTTTAACAGGATTGGAAAAGAAGAAAAGGCTAGTTTTTGCAAAGGAAGCGGATAGCATCTCTCAAGGACTCTCCAAGGAACGCCGGACATGGCTGATATGTTATAACAGTGGGCACGTAAAAGTATAAAGTGGAATAAAATCTTAAACAGTTGTGTGAAATGTAGGCTCGTGGTCCCAGTAGAAAAAATACCAAATAGCAGGAAGAAAATGCGGCGAAATCAGCCAATAACAGAAACGTTTTACTCCTTTGTTTTGAAGATGATTTTGTTTCTTGCTATTCCAAATTTAATAACTAAATTAATTTAAAATAAGTGTACATGAAATTAATCTTGATTACAGACGTCAAGTAATAAATAAAATATGAGGATGAAATAAGCTTTACTTTCATTATGGCATTATTTATTACCTGACTCATATCATAAAGGAATTTCCTAATTTAAAATCTTAATAGCATTTTGTTAAATATTATTCATTTCCTGTGTAGGTATATAGAATGTATTACAAAATGTGTGTAAAATCACATAGAAGATTTAGGAATAGTTTTATTTTGTCAATATGCGGTTTCTATACACATACCATTCCTAATATTAAGGGTGTTATCATGGTAGGCCTATAGTGCTGTTGATACATTGGGGTTCGAAATCTAACGAAGTGGAAAGTAAACAGATTTCATTTTGAAGTAGTTTTTTATTTAGAAGGAGGAGTTTGGTGGAATTGCATTTTTGTAATAAATTTACAGTTGGTTTTACTTTTCCAACATATTTATGGTCTAGTTATTGTATTTGTGTAAGAAGCTTTAATTTTGTAAAGTTTGTTACGTCCTGTCTGGCAATTTGTACTTCCTTATTTATTATAATTTAATATTATTTATTTAATTGAAAAGTAGGGACAAAAGTCGTGTTTATAGAAAATAAATACATCTGAATTTCATACATTGTTTTATATTTCATTTCTTGGAGGGATCAGGGACTTCACGTTCATGACAATAATAGACAAACAGAAAAGAAAAGTCTAACTTCTCCTAACAATTTGTAAGCCACGCTACTGGTTCGACCTTGAAACATAAAAAATAATACATGTCTCGCATATTTAAATAGTACCAACAATACTAGTTTGTTAATAGAGACTAAGATTTTAAAAATGTATCGCTCATGAATTAGGACACGTGAATGACCCCTATAAATGTAGTACATCATAAAACAAATAATGATTACAAACTAACAATACGATGTCTGTTCTCTGTTCTTTTGACTGAGCTCTGATTTTGTGAGCTTGAAAGACAAATTTAACAAACCTTCATTTAAATATAATACATTTTGGTACAAGAAAGTCTTTAGCTTGATTTAACGACCTATATCATCTTACTTAATCAAACCGTACTTAAATCCAATATAACCCTTTTCTTGGTGGTTATATTGTAATCAAATTCATAAAGTCATACTAGGTGTCCATTTACGTCATAAGGATTTTCAGTCACTGCAAATTTTACCTTCAACATATTCTTAACAACGTTTTTGGCTTTTATTAACAGCATTATTGTTTTAACATATACAAACTTAGAACCCAATAAAATAATTTATAAACTGTGTTGTATTCCCGCGTAAATCTCAGTTTATATGGAGTACTAAAATTTATTAAGAATTGCTTTAGTATTTAGCAGTTATTATAGCTTTAGTTATTTTGAATTCTTGAAAATAAAATATATTAGCGGTCAATGTAAATTGCATAGTTAAGAGAACGCAAGTTCTGTTCACGTTTGAAAAAAAATATGGTTTTGTTCCAAAATGAAGGATTGTTTATTCGGGTGGAAGATACGAAGTGACTGCTCGGAATTCCAAACGGAGCAAATATCTTGAAAGAAGTTAAACAAATCCATTCATGTGACCGAGAAATTATATGCAGATATCATGTCAAGAGGATACACAATGGGAGTCTTGGACGGTTTTGACACAAGGCAGGCCCCTCCTGTTCATTTTTCGTTTCTAAAATAAATAAGAAAATTACCCAAGAAAAAAATTCACTTAAAGCATCGTGAATACTACTCTGTATTTATGGGGTCATATTAATGTGAATATTTCATTTAAGCTTACATAACATTCTTTCATATGATTCCACATAATAATGTGTTATTGGATTCCATGTGACTATATAAATCTTTTGTAGGTTTCAGTACTGTGTAAATTAGAAATATTACAACAATAGAAACAATTATAATTTATTGCAAGGCCATGTTTTTGTTTCTTATGAAATATCGACGAAATTGTTAAATAAATAATTCATTCACAGGATATTATTTATCTAAGTTGCTATATTTATGTAATGAAAGAAATCAAGAAAACAGTTAAAAAAGAGCTAAAATATATAAAATTTTAAACTGCTTCCACGAATATCAAATAATATTTGAGTTTAGCTTGTGAGGTTATGTTAACGAATTAACGACATACAAATACTACCAAATTATTTATTTATTTACTCAGACGGGGTCAGTGACAAAGTCATCATAATCTTCGAGTATTGATACTACAAACTCCAACCTGAAACTCCAAGTAGGTACAACTAGTTGTAAGTTGGAGTTTGTAGTATGAATACCTTATAATGATGACTTATATAGTCATTGAAACGAGTCTGAGTGAAGAAACAAATAATGTGTGAGTTAATGTACGTCTTTCATTTGTTGTTTCCACATCATTTTTCTATTTTAATTAAAATAACTTAGCTAGGATATTGTAGCTGGGACAATCATTACATGTTAATTTGTAAATATCGGATAGTTTGTATTTGTCTGTTTGTTTTTGAAAGACTTGTATATGCTGTCTTAAAGTGTTGTTTGTTTTGTAAGATATTAGGTATTGAAGTATTTTGAATGTGGAGGCTATTTTGTGTATGTTTTTGATGTGGTAGGTGAGGGACGTGTATTTGTTGTTTTTTGTGTGGTTTGTCTGCGTAGCTGTTTGAAGATGTTTGTGTTTAAGTTTCATTAGTGTGTTGTCTATGATTGTATGTGGGTAGCAGTTTTGTTGAGCAATGTATTTTATTATGATGAGTTTTTCGTCGTAGTCTTTCAGTGGCATGGGTATATTGATTAGGCGGTGTAACATGTGATTAAATACAGCGTGTTTGTGTTGTGTGGGTTGATTAAATGTGTATTGTATGACAGTATCGGTAGTTGTTAGTTTTCTGTAAATTTTGAAATTGTGTATGGTATTGTGTTTGGTGATGGTAAGGTCTAGGAAATTTTTTTTATTGTTTTATTCTAATTTGAGAGTAAATATGAGGTTTTGGTGTATGGTATTATGCAATTATGTAGTGGTTTGATTTGCCGTTTATTGCCGTTGTATAGTATTAAAATGTCGTCTACATATCTATGGTAATAAATTATTTTTTTGTGTATGATTGTTGTTCTGTAGAATGTATTGTTGTTCAATGTGATGTAGGAATATTTCTGCTAGGATGCCTGAGAAGGACACCCTTTTACAAAGAAACAGAGAAATACAAACTATCCGATATCTGCAAACATGTAATGATTGTCCCAGTCAAACCGGTAGGTCATTTTATACACGCTACGAAGAACACATTGCCCAAAGAAAGCAAACAAACGCAAAATCCAGCTACGCAATATACCTAAGAAGCCCGCAACGTATACACACACACACACACACACACACACGGACATACACACTAATTTAAACATACTCCACACATTAAAACAAAGTTAAAAAACTAACAACTTTAGAAAAATATGAAATGTAGAAAAATTACGCAAGAGATAAAGAAAACATATTAAATGGTCACACACACTTTAAGATCAACTTTTTCAATTACATAGCGCACAACCAAAATAACCCACCCCCTTCATAGTCATAAATCTATTCCGACAACTTTCTACTTAACGGGTTATGTCGTCAATAGAGGCTTTGCTTCGTAAAAGGAACGATTGTTTTAAAACGCGTCATCAATTAAGTCCTATGTATTCACTTAGTTAAGTAATTTTTAGTTATAGCTATTACTTTCATTTGTTAATATCCATACGTTTTCTTTTTTCGTTGCTTGCATTGCGTCGTTTCTTCTCGCATTGTCCGTTTGTGAAGCAATGTTCAATGACGTTAAGACTTTGATGACCATGAGAAATATACAGTTCAAAACCGATATAGATCCTCAAATTTTTGTAACTCAATTATTGAATAAATATTTGGAAAAAATAATATAATCAATTGTCGTCAACTATAGGTTTAAAAAGATGTATTTGAACGTGATTGGATAAATAAAAACGTATTTTATTAACGATTAAAATTTGTACTATATATATATATATATATATATATATATATATATATATATATATATATATATAAGGAGAATTTAAAAGGAATTTAAAAACATTCTGAATTAAATCGGAACTGTAATTTGTGCTCACAACGGATCACACCAGCCGATAGTTTGATAGGTGTATTTTGGTTTTGGGGATGTATACGAGGTTGTCCTCGTTTCTTCACACTACCGTTTACAGACATGAAAAAGTCTATCTAGATCGAAACAATAAAGTCTTGAAAAAGACTGTTGAAGGGAAGCAAAACTGAAATTGCAAAGCGAAGGATGCTACACCACTGGTAAATCACTCCAACACCGCTACAATGACAATGAGCGACGAACAGAGGTTTAACGTCGAATTGGAAACAAGGCTCACCACCACAGCAAGATTTGAATTTCCTATTCGCCCAGACGGTGGTAGCCCACAGTGCTTCTGGCCGATTTCACTTTCGAAGAATCCTATTCTGTTTTAAATCACGCTATATTCACGCGGGCCAGGGGTCAAGAATTTGAGATTGGATTCGTGTGGGTTGAAGTTTCATAGCTGGAAGTAAATTTACAGAGTAGGGAATCTATGGGTTTTGCCAGAGGTCGAGCCGGATGGCTGGCTCCTTGTCACATTCTTCAATATCACTATCTATATTCTTCCAATTGTTCTACACCGCACAGGTATTATTCGTTATAATATTGCGAAGTAAATCGTTCGACCCATAAGTAATTGAATGAGAGTAAACGTGGGATGCCCTCAATGATAATTTCTTGAAAATGTGTAACTACGTAGAGATCTAAAGTTTAAACTGAATATGCCAAAGATAAGAAAAGTTGAAAAATGTTAACAGTGATGGCGGCTTCACTTAACGGACGTTTAGAAATTATATTTAACTTATTTCCAACTCCAAATGTATTCATATATATTGTAACATTTATAGAATGGGCTATATAATGTTATTTAAGAATTGGAAAAATAGATTAGAAATAACTCACACAAAATTTAAAAAAGAAATTCATTAAAAGATTGGTTAGGTTAAATTGAAACTAAATGTAGGTAAAAGCCTAGATTTGTAAACAAGGTATTTGAACTGTAAATGCATAAGGAAATTTGTTGTATCAAATAAAATTAAAAACAAGATAATCTAATAATAGTTATGTGTAAACAAAATTGTAAATATTAGTAACATAGGGCATAAGTAATTACTTGAAGGAGAAAGTGAAATACGATTGTAAACAATGAGATTAGAAAGGTTATGTTTCTATGACTTCGGCTCAAAACACACACAATTCGAATTATTACAAAAGTAAAACACAAAGATACTTCACACACTAATAATAGTAATTAAATAAACACTGGAAGGTTTGTTAAGGATCGGAAAATTGAAACAGTATGTTAACCAAATTAAAACGGTGAAAATAGTTCGTTGACATTAACAGATGTAGAAAGCAAGAAGTAGGTCAGTTGCAGTCGACTCTAGTGGGAAGGAGCGGAACTTCGTTAAATTAGAGCATATGATTTCTTTTTTTGAAGAAGGAAGCCGCCATATTAAAAAAACAAACAATTGTTTAAAATCTAAGGACGCGTAGTTAGGGGCAGTCTGGCGTGGTGACGCCGAGGAAGCAGACCTTTCTGAGAAGTCAAAATTTTACATTGGAAGGAATTCGTCAAAATTATCTAATAATAGTTATGTGTAAACAAAATTGTAAATATTAGTAACATAGGGCATAAGTAATTACTTGAAGGAGAAAGTGAAATACGATTGTAAACAATGAGATTAGAAAGGTTATGTTTCTATGAATTCGGCTCAAAACACACACAATTCGAATTATTACAAAAGTAAAACACAAAGACACTTCACACACTAATAATAGTAATTAAATAAACACTGGAAGGTTTGTTAAGGATCGGAAAATTGAAACAGTATGTTAACCAAATTAAAACGGTGAAAATAGTTCGTTGACATTAACAGATGTAGAAAGCAAGAAGTAGGTCAGTTGCAGTCGACTCTAGTGGGAAGGAGCGGAACTTCGTTAAATTAAAGCATATGATTTCTTTTTTTGAAGAAGGAAGCCGCCATATTAAAAAAACAAACAATTGTTTAAAATCTAAGGACGCGTAGTTAGGGGCAGTCTGGCGTGGTGACGCCGAGGAAGCAGACCTTTCTGAGAAGTCAAAATTTTACATTGGAAGGAATTCGTCAAAATTATACCGTTTTGTGAAGAAACTTGGCAAATTTAAATAAGGATAAGAAAATGTAAAGATAAAGTACAGTGATAATATATTTTGAAGGAACTAAAACGAATTTAAGTGTGAAAAAAGTGAAATTTAAAGAGAACGGAATTCTACGTGTGAGCAAGCAGCCATTCGCCGTTATTTGATAAGTTAAGTACCTAGCGCTATATAAAAAAATAAACTTTAGTGGACTCTTAGGATAATAGGGAAGTTAATTTTGTACATTAGAATATCTTGTGATTAATAGTAATAAGATCATAAT
Organism: Prosapia bicincta; assembly: GCA_036971475.1. NCBI lineage: Eukaryota > Metazoa > Arthropoda > Insecta > Hemiptera > Cercopidae > Prosapia > Prosapia bicincta. The sequence continues at coordinate 402,557,882 of JBAIZL010000002.1, read as the reverse complement.
CTAGTTCAAATAGTTTCGCCTTTTTGCTCATTCCAAATTAAAGTTTTTCCATCAGGAAAATATTTATTAAAACAAATTTCAAAATTTAATATTGTTTTTAAAAATTTATTTAATTAACCTAAGAATTAAAAAAAATATAGCCCATGCTATAAACCCCGAGATAGTAAGAGATCGTAAAATTAGCCTAGGGTATATGAAAATTTGTAATTAAAAATCAAAGAAAGAGAGTTTAGTATATTGTGTTAAAATTTGTTAAGTTTATTTTTGTTCTGTGTATTGTTAAAGTTTGAAATAAAAATTGTTATAATAAATGTTAATGAAATGTTCCTGAGTAGTTTTTTTTGTTTTAAACATCATTCAAATAAATAATAATAATAAACATTATTGTAAAGCGTTTTTTATAAATACTTTACAATATCTTATTATTTATTTATTATGTTATAATGTATTACTTCATGAAGTATGTTAGAGTATGAAGCCCTGTTTTTATCATTCGTAGGCTATACTACTTTATGCATAAAGTGAATCAGCAGTAAGTTATTATGCATAACTGAGGAAAGGCATATTGTTTGCTACTTAGGTAACGTCAAGCACAGCTATATAATAGATTCTATGATAACTTCAACCATATTTAATAAAGTTCATTACTTATGCTCACTTATTAAAATGTTATAGTAAATCTAACAAATTAAAATAACTTGTATGGTATAAAATATAGAGCTACAATACCAATTAACTACTCTCTGCATTGGAACCGTTCTTAGACCTTATACAATTTACATGAAATGTAGAAATATCTAAGAAAAACTTAATAAAATCAGACCTATAGATATGAGATTTGTTAAGCTGTTTAATTTTTTTAGTCTACCTTGTTCTTTAATGTTTTGTTAATATTAATTTTGAAATATGTGTTTTTTTAGTCTAAATGTATTCCAGTGTCCTTCTGTTTTAAAGTTTAAAAATAGCATGGTATCGTATTATGTCTATTATATTGAAAATGTTAATGTTAAAATACTATTTAAATAATATTAGGGTTATACACCTTTTTTCATTCAGCCAATAAAAGACTACTTAGATAGTCTTGTATTGTAAAATTTTTAAATAATTCTTGTCTCTAATGTGTTTAACAAAGCAAACATTGTACGTTTAGTAACTGTTATTGTAATATTATAAGAGTAGGAGGAAATTGAAGCAGTTTCAGAGAGCAAAATTACCTTTTCTAATTTCCTTTACAGCTTTGTTGCAACTGATAGAGTATAGAGTTTAAAATGCGGTATTTGCTAGTAATAAATATTTTGTAATATTTTCATAAGTTTTTCTATTGCTGTTGACAGAAGCATTTATTTAGATGTGAAAAGGCACAATATATATATATATATATATATATATATATATATATATATATATATTTATGTGGTGAAGAATTACCCTTGATATAATGATCCTCATTTTAATTTTTCATTTATTATAATTAAATATCCACATTGTATATAATTGTTATATATATATAGATGTATAATGTTTTGTATTGTTATTGATGATACTTTTGTATTTTTCTATGTTTATTGTGTTTCATGTTGTTGATGCTGCTACGGTTTTTAATGCTGATTCCTTTTTATTGGTTTCTACTATTGCTGTATTGCAATAAATAGCAATTATTTTCCTGTTTAAATTTGAACAATCTATTAAACACGCTACGATGACAATTAAATTGAATATATGTTTTTTTTTTTTTTTTAAATTTTAAAATTGATTCATATTGGTTTTCTCTGACTAAATTTCACCATTTTTTCTTTTTATGCTTATTCTGACATTTCAACCGTGTGTTGAAAGGCAGTCTAAATAGAGTAAATATTAATTATTTCTAAATATTAGGCACCATTTTCTAACTGTATTAGGTGTTACTATCCATTTTAGGGATAGAAAATAATTAGTTCTTAATTGTTCCACTTCTATTTTAATTATTCTTTGTTAACGATTCTCAACTTTACAGTGTTGCTACGTAACAATATCACTTTGTTCTACTTTTTCATCAACTGTTACTACTAAACGTTTTTGCTATTTCTGTTAGACTATTATTGAGTTTATTGGTAAATGAATATTTTGATTTTATGAAGAGAAAATCATGATTTGAATGAACCCTTTGTTTAAAACCATACTTTATTTGTTTAATGAATAATAAAAAATAATAACCTGAAATAACAAAAGTAATTTTGCGAACCTATTTAATTTACCACAACGTTATATTAGAAACTTTTAAACAAAGGCAACATAAAAAATTATAGAAATCACCTCCATCTATGTAATAAAATCGGGACATATAAATGTGTAATTGTGTATTTTAAACATAGCGGTTATAATTGTGATGACATCAATTTGGAATTTCGCCATTTCTGTACTGCATTGCTAACAAATTGACAAACATTTCACGAAATTTTATTTCAACTTGTACTTGATTATGTAGAAAAAAAATATAAGTATGGCGAAATAGTAATACCAAAGGAAAATGGTCTTAGAATACTTAATGATATACAAAAATATAAATAGCTACATATGAGAGCAATTATTATTATTGGTTATTATTAAAACCAAAATGTTTTCTTTCGATTTCTACAATTTTATAAAAATAACATTCATTTCTTAGTATAAATAGCGTCTATTGTGAATGCATTGTAAAAGCTATAGCAGATATCTCTACACATATTTAAATTGTGAAGCATTTAAAACACATTATTTTAAATATCATTCAATCTTAATGACTAGTTACATACGTTTAATATTAACATTCCCATTTTGCCTCTCCCATTAAGGAAAGCAAGGTCGGAAAGTTATTCCCCTTCGAGAACCGCTATCAGTCTCTGGCCGAATCACGACAAGCCAAGATTGATAAATACTCGCACCTGGCTGAGGAGCTCCGATCTCAGGGTTATGTAGTGACCCTTAATGCCTTAGTGGTAGGAGCCCTCGGTTCCTGGGACCGTCGTAACGAGGAGATCATCCGGTTGTTGAGGATATCTCCACGTTATGCTAAAGTTATGAAAAGGCTAGTGGTTTCGGATGCCATTAGATGGTCACGGGACATTTATATTACCCACATCACCGGTCAGCAACAATGGTAGCAGCTGGGGCACGTTGCAGTTGGACGAGCTTGCTAATGTCTTGGGGAGGGAGCACCAGCCACATTAAATTTAAACCTGTATTTGTTTTTGGTTTGCGTGGCTGGTGCTGTTAGTAGGAGCAAGTACATCTTGTTATTGTATATGTTTTACTTAGTGTACTTAACTATTAGCGTATAAGAGCTCGGAGTTAATCCGATAGTTTGTATTTTTTTTTACTGTTGCTAATTTGTAAAAAGGAAGTGCCATTTTTTAAAGAACTGTATATGAACATTCAGTGTGGTGCAGGACAGTATATTTTACTCTAATTGTTATTAATTTTTTTATGAACTTTAATTTAAATTGCTGCACCTGTATACAAATTTGATCTAAAAGAAATATTTATGTACTAAAGTATTATTGATAAATAAATGGTTTTTAAATATACCAACATCATTTTCTAAACATTTCATATGAACTTTAAAAGATAATATTTATTACCACTAACTTATCTTTTAATGTTTTTATTTTTACTGTTAAAGGCTTTACCCGAAAAAAAATCTTGGTATAATAATGGTATTTCACAAAACTGCTCCTTGGTCAAATACTAACGGAAAGTTTTCTCGCAGATTTTGTTGCCCTTAATATACATATATTTTTCTTTTCTTATATGTAATTAAAGAAAAAATGTAAACGTCATACCTTTATAAATGTAAACAAGAAAAATAACAATATATTTAGAACTTTAGATTTCTAGATATACAAAACCAAAATTATTATATAAACTCTACTTGTGATTAAAAAAAATATATATATTTCATCAACATTCCTACATGTACTTTTATTAGAAAGTTTTTTCGATCATAAATTATAAAGTTTTAAATAACTTAGCTTTTCAATGTCGTATATTTTATTAGATTTAAAGAAACGATAACTTGTATTTACTACCGAAAAAAAAACAACTGTCAAAAAGAGATAAAATTATGTCAATGAAACTGCAAAATGGATTTTTGAACCAATAAAATATCGGCATAAGGATATAGGTTTAGAAGTAGTGTATAAAAGTGAATTATTGCAAAGCGCTTTCCGACTAGATACTCTTTCGTAGGATTTTTACATACTGTATTGTCACTAACCTTTTCCCATACAATCGTAAAAGACAAACACATGGACCAATTAATTAGCACTTATAATGTCAACATCAAGGAATGAACGTTATAAAATGTCAGAGTGCTAAACGTGTTTAAACAAAAATTCGTACGTTCTATTGAAAATTTACATCATCGATTGATGTTGAATTCAAGACGGTTTTAAAATAAAGGCAAGAGAAGGATTTTAAAGCCTAAAATTAACAATTTTAATGTAATAAATTCTATTATAAAAATACCTATTACTCAGATGTTTGTAAATTTAAAATTGATTTAAAGCCTAAAATAAATATGCCATTATTGGTGAATGTTCGTACAGTAATGCTGGTGTGAAACTAATTGCATGCAATTTAGTAGGATATCAGTAGCCCGATTTATGAACAGAGTAATCCGGTACAACAGCATAGAGTACTACTAACATAGAGTAATGTATAGGAGTAATCCAGCGTCCTTTATCTGTGGCTGGTTCAGGGTTTGCATATATTAAGTTATCATTCCAGCGCACGGAATTGTTGACATACAATCATAGTTCTATTTCTGCAAAAAGCAGTCTGGGAATACGTAACCAGTTCTTTTGTTCATTTTATTTCATTTTTAAGTCTAGGGCATTATTTACGATATTGTGTGGTAACTATGGCAACTACTTAAATTTGTACAATAGAGGTTTCAACGACAATCAGTTGGGAGCAACAAAAATCATATACATTTTTGAGAATTGGATTTATAGCTATATTAAGGTTGGCGTAATGAAATTGTGCTGGATATCAAACATTATAGTATGTCAGTTCGAACCCGCCCCAACCTTTAGCCCCAGCTAGACCACCCCAGCTTTCAAAAATTTAATTAATGGATAAATAATTGAAAAACTATATTGACATCAATTGTCAACCACTACAAGTTTATACCAATGTATTCGAACTTGAGTGGATTAATAAAATCGTATTTTAATAACGATTGGAAATTTGTACGATATATATATATATATATATATATATATATATATATATATATATATATATATATATATATATATAAAGAACATAAGTCAAAGTACAAATACAAGAATTATAATTCTTGTATTTGAATTTTGACCTATGTTCTTTATTAATACACAAGAATACATATTGCGATATAGGCCTATATATATATATATATATATATATATATATAAAATACGTTTTCTTGTTTAATAATTTAAAACAACACAGGTTATTCAAATACAAGAATATTTATTATTTTAAATCCAAAGCTTTTCGTTGGCAAACAGTACCAACATCATCAGGAATGAAAATTACAATAATGTAAGCTATAGGCCTAAAACATATGTTAAACATATTTTTTAGGGCTACAGCTTACATTATTGTAATTTTCATTCCTGATGATGTTGGTACTGTTTGTCAACGAAAAGCTTTGGATTTAAAATAATAAATATTCTTGTATTTGAATAACCTGTGTTGGTTTAAAATATATATATATATATATATATATATATATATATATATATATATATATATATATATATATATATATACATATATGATGAATAGTTCAAATCTGGAGTACATCCGTTTATTCTGCAATGCATAAAATCGCAGTTCCGCAGAAGGAACAGATTATAACTATTCATCATATTTTTCCGTGAAGGAATATGTATCAGCATTTACACATTCACACACACACACACACACTGTCACAAAATTATCTAATAAAATATTTTTACAAAATTAAATCATCTGTGCTACAAACGACCATATGTTTATAAGTATATATATATATATATATATATATATATATATATATATATATATATATATATATATATGTATATATATATATATATATACATATATATATATATATATATATATATATATATATATATATATATATATATATATATTAAATATGGTGATATGTTTTCTTGTAATATAGTTAATAAATTAAAAACATTTCAAAAACAAGAATACTTTTAATGCATATATTATTTATATATTATGAATAATATATGGATTAAAAGTATTCTTGTTTCTGAAATGTTTTTAATTTATTACATATACATACATACACACTATACACATAGAGAGAGTATGAACTAATAGAAGGGATTGCATAATCCACACAACTATATTGTTAATAGTAATTTAATATCAAGGTAAACTAATCTGTTTTTATGTAGGAACTAAATAACTCAAAATAAAAAAAAAAAACCGTGATTAGCGAGTTATTTTAAAGTTTTACTTTTGTAACTATCTGGGAATAAATAAAAATAACGAAGTTTTTAAATAAACCTGAAACGTTACCAGAGTAAAAAGTCTGAAAATAACTTACCTTGTAACTATTGGTCGGAAAGAAAATATGTCGATAAATTATATCCTCACTAAGAAAAGAATTAAAAAACATACTATGCCCTGTGTTTAGTGATTCAATCTCAAAACAGTTTCCTCGATAAATGAGTTTCTTTTAAAATAAATTGATTTCAAGCTTCCTCATACTACATTTTTTGCTGAAAACATCCACTTAAAAAAACAGTGATTGCTGTTACCAATTTCATATAGATTATCTTTGTACTAGTATCCTATAGAGTTTTAGTTAAATTTATCTGAAGCGGGACCAATTTTAATTTGACTCCAATATAAGGACAAAAGGAATTTGGGACAATCTTCGTTATTTCGAAACTTCAGTTTCTATTTGCGAAAATAAGGGCATTGAAGAACTTTAGAAAAATTATGTTTTTCGTTTGTTGCTGAAGTCAGCATTTTTTTTATTGATGACCAGAGCTGATCAAATGACTTTTCTTTGCCATCGAGACTTGAGTGTCCGCTTATTAAAATACAAATAAACCTAATCCTTTCGATAAACGAAAATATTTTAATTAAGAAAATTAAATTTCACAGGCCAAGGAAAACAATTTATTATTATTATAATATCACTCAATGATATAAAAATACAGTATGTTTACCTTTTCGTAGTAAGCTAAAGAGCATATTTTATTATCTATTATTCTTGGAACCTGTTACTTGAATTCGTTAGAATCAATAATCCTTGAACAACCCTTAATTTTGTAAACAATCAGTTGTCTGACTGGTTTAATATTAAAAACTGAATTTTCTTATGTTCATTTTATATTTAAACAGTATAATAAATTTAAACAATTGATTGTAATGTTGGCAATAACTTCAATGAAAACTAACGTTGTTGGTCGTTGAATGTATTCAGCCTCTTTAAGATATTTCCTATTTATTTAAAAGTGCATTTAAAAAAATGGTGATTTATTATTTTTTTAAATGTTTATTTCATCGAATTTTATTCTTGGAATGTTCTGAGAACCATCAAAGTTTTCTGCATTATATAAAACTGAATTTAAATTAGTTTACATGTTATTTCATTATTTCCATTATTCAGGCATATTTATAATTTAATATATAGCATAAATCAATATGTGGTATATTTCTGACAGAGCAAATGGCATGTAATAGGTAATGAAAACGTCTTAAAGTACAAAAACATGTTTAATTTTATATAAAAACTTTTAAATTGTGAAGTTAATCAATATACTTGCTGCATCCATGGCGCTTGTTTATGTAGTTCCTTCAGGCTTTATTTAATGGAAAAGAAGTTTTTTCATCATTTAAGAAACAGTTCCGAGTCTCTTTACTCGAGCCAGTTTTTGATAGTAATGAAACTATACACCTGAATCGATATTGGATCTCTGAAACGGTGATTTAAACTTACATTTTAATCAAACAGATGCACTGGCGTCTCCAGGTTTCAGATTTAGTGCTAAACTTTATCGTACTTCAAAAAGTTGGCTTGTAGTTGAATTACGTAATATGGAGTGGAGATTGCTTTGTAAAATAATGAATGTATATAATCTTAAATAGAATGTTTAATTTTGTTTATGATAATTAAACTTTTACAATAAAATATCTAGGCAGTATTACAATAGTTGACTTAGTGTATCTTAAATATTTGCAATGCAATACTAAATACTAAACATTATGCGTGATAACAAAGTGAATATATATATATATATATATATATATATATATATATATATATATATATATAGTGTAAAATTATTTAAAAATGTCACCTTTTTGATTATAAAATATTTGCATCATCTATGTTTAGTTTTCAAGGATAGTAAAGCCTTACTTATTTGTATTATTGAAGTTATTATATTTTGTAACAATAAAAGTCTGATGTTACCATAGTAATACCTATAAACCATGTGGAAGGTTTCTGGCAACATAATCTTTTCCAACATGTAATTTTTAAGTGCCAATATAGCATAAAATATGACTATCTTATCCTATATTAAGACATTTCATTAAAATCATTAGGAATTTTGGTTGCTAGGCAACGCTCAACAATCTAAAATAATTTTCCAACACATTTCAAACAACATGCAGCAAATATTCTATATCCGAATGCACTTCAATAAATGACAATCAATCAAGAACTTTTATTGTCACACTTTCTAGATCGACTACTATAAGTTCAGTTATTAATATGTTAGTAAAATACTAAATTAAGTTCGGCTAATTCTAATACGCCATTCATCGACTCTTAGGTGTTGCAAAGTTCACCCTGTCAGCAAGTAGTAAATAAAAATGCGTATACGTTTTAATAGAAATAATTAAGATTTTCAATTTGCAATAAGTGCAATGCTTGTATTAGAATATCTTTGTCATGCAGGAGGTTCGTGATGCAATTGCCTTTCATTTAAATTTAAGGATGGATTAAAGGAAGAATTTAACGAGTTTGCTCAAGAGGTTTTACTGAATGTATGTCTTTATTATTGTATTATGTAATGACCCCATCTTTCTCTGACTGACAGAGTAGAAGAACAGTAAGTACATAGAATGTTCTGACTGATGGAGGTGTTCCCGAAAGAGTTGTCTTCCTTCGACAAGTTATATAACATTGTTAGGATGAACTTAAACCATGATACAAAACAAAATTACAACAATATGTATCCATTTAGATTACAACATTGTTCTTTTCAAAGAAAACGGACAATTATCACAATAATGTTGTTGTCGTGCCATTTAATATCCTCAGCCCTCACTTAGAGAATTCATAATTTTAATTGTCATTTTACGAATTACAATTTCCATGGATACTATCTAAAATTTCACTATAAATATTATATTAAAAGTTGTAAGAACGGTTAGGCGTGTTTATAGTGTAACCAAACTCTCATGTAATCTCTCTGTACTTTAACCGTGTATCAATAACCTACGTACATCAATTTATTTATAATATTAATCAAGGTTTTTCTCTTGAACATTGTAAAACATTTTGTAAACGTAATAGACAATGTATCCTAAATGTAAACACAATTTAATACTGAACCAATGTTTATTGTCTCATCAGACGCTGTTGGTTTAGACAATGCAACTTTTTTTCTTGAAAATGTTTTCGGCTATTTTAACTTGTTTACAGAAGTTTTATAATATTTTATTGTGCATTCTTTATGGCAATATTTGTTTATATTTAATCTAAAATACTTGGTGAAATACATTCAACATTTCTCCATCTGCATAAAATTGTGATTAGTCAAGAAAAAATAATAAATGTTTATTAAAAAATACCGTTTAAAAACTTTTACAATTTCTTTTCCCCACCCTCTAGACATTTATTCTGCGCTTAAGTTTCTTACATTTCACTTTAAAACGAAAAATGTGATAAAAATTGATTAAATGATATTTTATGTGACGTATTTGGTTTCGTAGATAAAATATTATATATATATTTTTTTTGACATTTTAAAATAAAACCAGACTTACAGCTTACTGAATATCTCAATAAACGGGAATTTTTTAATCCGTAATACATTCTTTTTTTTCAATTATATTTTGAAACAACGTTTTTATGAACGTAAATAAACCATAAATGTATTTTTAAAAAAATAATACAGAAACCGGTTTAACGTGAGTAAAATTTGAGTAACTATAAACACAAGAATATACATCGGTTTATTTATATGTTCGCATAATATTCTTGAATCTTACATAGCTGACACAACTATTTCTTGTGTAACTATGACAACGTTAAAGATAACATTCTATAATGATAATAGTTTAAATAAAATTATTGTACATTAAACGAATTGCAGATTAATTACCCCATTGTTGAATTTATCTACCAATATTTTTGTTGTAATTTGCATTACAAACATACCTTTCCACCCGTGCTATAGCATATTTCGGGAATCGCATGCTTTCTTACTTGTTCATCAACTAAAACCTCGGTTTTTAACTAGGGCTGGGTATGCAATCTTGATACATGATTACTGAGCCTAACGAAAGGTGGGTCCCCAGTAAACCCACGTTTCCCGGAGTAAGTGTGAACGACGTCCTTCGTTTGGATGCACAAAGTAGTTTGGTCTTTGATTGTGCAGAGCCGCGAAAATTTTGTGTAGTGCACAGATTTTTGTAAAGCTTCGCTGGTCATATGAATCGGAAGTTTATCTGTGAGTACTTGCTCAAACTATGTGGTGTGGAAGGTTACTTTTTCAGAGCAGCGCATAAATTTTCAAAGTACGACAAAGTTTACCACTAAATCTGGAACTTTGATACGCAAATAAGTTTGATTAAAATGAAAGATTAAATCGTCGTTTCAGAGATTCAATATCGATATAAATGCGTACGTTTTATTATTATCCAAAGTTGGCTTGTTTAAAAAGACTCAGAACGGTTTTGTTAACTGAGCTCAACATTTCTGTACCAATAAATAGAACTTTATGCAGCTATAAATTCCTATACATTCAACAAGTATGCTGTCTGATATCCCAATTTAAAGGTTTTCTTGTAAAATAAATCACATTTTATAATTTATTCATCACCTATTAAAAGTCCTTTTTTTCTCTAAAACACATCAGATGTTTGGTTATGACTTATAACAATGTTTGAAATTTACCAAAATAACCCAATATCGGAAAAGTTGGTATAACATAGGAGAAAAAACTTTGCGAGTTCCCAGCTATTAAAATGTTTACGTAATTTCCAAAAACGAAACTCGGTGGAATAAACAGATTTGATAAGAATAATATAAAAATAATAACAACATAAATTTTTTAATTAATGAGAATGTTTTTATAGAATCTGAACAACTATTATTACAAACGTCAGTCTTAATTAAAATATAATAAAATATTGTTATTACTATAAACCGTTTAAATTTATTGTATTGTTATATGTAATATGAATGAAACAATTGCAGCTTCGTTAATCAGCTGTTTTTATTATGAAAATGCATTCAGACTATTGATTTCTGGCTTCGCTCAATGATGAATGATGCCATGAAATAAAAAATCAGGATCCAAAAGTGATAAATATTGAATGGTGATCTTTAGCTTAACACGAAAAGGTAAATTTAAAATATATATAACAATTGAGTATTATTACAAAAAAATATAAATCGTTTTCGCAAAATTGAATTTTCTTAATTAAAATATTTTGGTTTATTGGAAGGTCTTAGTTTATTAGTGTGTGTACGTGTTTTTTTGAGTCCCTCTTGAAGTTCCTGATGATTCTGTAGGTTTTAGACGTTTGGCTAACCTCAGTCACAACTCCTCCATTCTCGGAAAATATATGAAAGGTTGATGGTAAATTTTGTGTTTCATACAAAATATAATATTAAATCGCCACTGCAGTTTAATGTTACAGAATTTTTTTAACTAGGTTTATGTCCTAGTTATTTAGGAATGTTCAATCTGGAGCGCCTAAAATTCAGTTATCTGCTCATTTCCTATAATCCACATATTTTTGTGTTTCAAATGTTTTATTAATCAAAGATTCATTAGAAAAACAAACGTTTCTTCGGCGAATAGCACTGTTATCCTAGTTGTTCTAAGTTGAAAATCCTTTTCTGTATCTTTTGAGCGGATTAATGTTTAGTTTTGTGTGTAGTCTTGTGAAAAAGTACGTCTTGTGAAGTTAAAAGTGATCCTTAAACTGCTTTAGCGGTTAGGGTACCACCCCAAAGGGCTTGAAAACCCTCTCAACAATCTATTTTCTACTCCATTTAATACTTAGCTTGACTTAATCAGCTGATAATCACCTGTAACAATCACTTTTAAACAAATTTAAACAGCTGATAGTAATTGATTGTTATTAATCTTTCTAGGTTGGTTATACTTTACAAATGTTGTGTTACAAGCAGAAGTTTTTCCTCATCTATTTTTCAAGAAAATAATCAGTAAGTTAATAGTTTGATATATTTATTGGGAACTAATCTATACTATTATATAATAGTCTAACGGTGTCTGTCTGTGTGTGCATTACTCGATCAAGGAAAAACTACAGGTTCCATTGATCTGAAATTTGGTATTTATTTGCCGTTCCCACACGTTCGATGTTAGCGAAAAAAATTATATCGAGGGACGCATAAAGTCATAAGAGACAAGAGAAATATATGAAAACTCTCGATCACGTCCCAAAAGTTTACAACTTTGAAAAAATGTAATTCCCTCCAAACGTAGTGCTAATAGTGCTGGTAAAAATTCATATTGCCCACTCCCAATAAAATCCATATAAAATGAATAAAAAAATGTCCTGAAGCTATAATGACAATTATTGTTTGTTATTAGAAGCTTAATTTTATATACGTATGAAGTATCCAGTCAGGATAGATTTGGTTGTAATTTTATACGCTTAACCAAATGTACACTTGTGAGGCTAGAATAGAGATCATATGACGAAGTAATACTCCGTGGAAGAAGACGTCTAATTAGGTAATGTTGTATAAAAATACAACCAAATCTATTCTAACTGCACACCTTACATGTATATTTTAATATTGGTATAGAGTATTGTATAAATTTACAACAAAATCTATCGTAACTTGAGACTTTATAGGTATATTTAAATATATGTATACGTAGTACGGCACACCATTGATACGGGGATGTAGTACTTCTTACTACCATGCAATGCACTTTTTTTTACCAAACTTTAATTCGATAATAAAGGTATTTATTTCCATGAGCGAGTGTGTTCATTATTTTTTTTCATATCCCTGATAACTTTATGCGTTTCCCGGTTTAATGTTTTCCTCTATCGAACACGTGGGAACGGGAAAAATATAACTAAAACTTTACATGAACATTATAACGTCCCTGGTCTGGGTAACACATGGGCCTATTTTTATTTAGAAATTCCGTCAGGTCACCTCCCCACTTGCCTTGAAAACTCTCTTAACGGTAGGTTTATAAACTATAGTTTAATATATATTTATTGGGATTTAATTTCAGTAAATTAAATTGAACCCAAATACAAATACAAATTAAATCAATACAAATATTCTTCCCCTCCGTAAGTAGGACGGGTACTCTGCTAGTACTACGTAACTTAACAAAATAATTTTTAATATTGATATCATTCTTCTGTGAGTTAATAAGTTGAAATTTAGAATAACGTCCTTCAGTTGGACTCATTATTCAGTATAATACAACTTAAAAATCAAATTTATGCCCAAATGTTTTAAGTTGTTCAAAGAAAACACGAGAGGAAGCGTATTTATCCTTCTTATTACTATTCTCACGTTCACGTACAGGAACACCAACTAACCTGTCTCCTAGTCCAGCCAACAGGAATCATACTCCAGACAGTTAGTTTTATATACCACATTATTCACACGTACTATATCAGTAACAGTACTGATACACACTTATACTAATACAGACAGCTCTTCTTTTTTTGATAAAGTTTAGGAATATTTTCCCACAAGCCTTTTATGTAAGATATACATAAAACATCATTACCTATACATATTTTATTAGTAAGCAAGTCCCCACAAAAATATTGTTACTATTATAATATTTATCAATATTCAACCCTAAAAATTAGAAGATTCCAACGTAGTCATTATACATCAAATTAGATTATATTAGTTGAATATTTGTTTTTATTAAAAAAAGGATAAGAGCAGGACTTTATCGACTCACAACATATCATCCTCACCTTTAGTGATCGAGGATGATCAGAATTAAAATTTAAAATGCCTAAAAAACGTAGGTTTAAGGTACCAATATAAAATATATATTTTTATTTGAAAGCTATTTCCATTGTCCCTAATAATTTTCAAATAAAAAAAATGATAATATATTATCCACCTCTACTTTAAGTGTAAAGTTCGACCAATTATTACACTCATTAAAAACATCAAATATCTCCCCTATTTTATCTTTTGGAATGATAGTAGACACGTCATCCACATAGGTCTTGTACAGATATGTTTGGTTCTGTTTAATGTTTAAGTTCTACTACCTACTTGTAAACCATGCTACTGTTTCGATCTTGAAATGCAAACAATAGTACATTTGTTCCACATTTAAATATTACTAATTTTTTAAAAAATTAAATTAAAAATTCTACAGCCTGAGAAATAATTTTAATATACTGCAAGGCCATGTTTTTGTTTCTTATGAAATTACGAGGTAACTGTTAAATAAACAACTCATTTACAAGATAACATTTATGTAAGACGGATAACATTTATTTATTCATTCAGACGGGTTTCAGTGACAGTCGTCAACATCTGTAAGTATTGATACTACAAACTCCTACCTACAAACTAAAAGTAAGTACAAGTTGTAAGTTTGCGTTTGTAATATAAATACTATCTAATAATGAAGACTTAGTTATTAGAAGGCATCTGAGTAAATAAATTATTAATTTGTGAGTCTGTGTACGTTTTATTCGCTGTTATTTGTCTTCATGTAAGTTTAAAAATAAAATAACATTAAACAATATTATTAGACACATATATATAATTAAAATTACAAATAGAAATACGTAGGCCTTCTGTTTTGTGAGAAAATACTGATGTTTTCTCTTTGGAAATGGCACAAGCTTTACTTGATATGTTACTACACTTTTTTTGTAACAGATGAATGACAAGATGACCGAAAATATCACACGTAAAACAAACTCAAAATCCGTGGCCCGAGTGTATATTTAGTAATGTCAACATATCCAATTTATCAGTATATGAAACCAAATATAGAAAATCATGTTGATAGTTAAAACATCTGTTACTCGAAAACGGTCCTGATTGCTTTTAGAATGTATGTTACAAATGGTGATAAGATAATTTATTCTGTTTGAGGGACAAGACAAGTATGAGTAGGTAGTAATATCGTAATACCAATAGGTGCTAGATAACCACAAGTACTGTATTTGTTAGATTTAATTTATAATTTAAATCTTTTCTTTAGCTTATATGATCATTTTTCGGCGTAGGAGAAATAGCGGAGGACATTAGAGTTCACAGATTGAGAAGAAGTTAGATGGTAGGTAGTTGAGAGCATTAGATGTATAAAGTATAATAATATTGTAAAAACTTGTAAACAAATTAGAGAAGAGTTTTAAAAGTGTTTTTTATTTTTGTTTAAGGTAATGTCATGTTTTCTTACAACAAACTATTTACGCATAGATCGATATTTCCCTCATTAGCGATGAATTGAACTCAGCTGTTAAATAACAGCTTTTTGAGAATCCTAAGTCTTCTAAAAATCATTTAAACTAAATGCAATTGTATATAAGTTGGGAAATTATTTATCTCATACTATTTACTATATTCTACTTTACTGCGCATGACTATTACTTTCGAGCTTAGTTACAACTAATAGCTTAAGTCGCGAAACCTATTTTGCGGACAAAAGTTACTAAATGGTTTGCGTTAATAATGTATGGCCTTCTCGACTTCTTCACACCCTTTTAGTAGAGACATTTCCTTTCCCCCGAAACACGCGTTCCTCGGCGGAAGCCGTCACCCTCCAGTCCGACCGCGGTCAAAATATGATCTCACCCGACTTATTAGTTCCTGGTACCTGTGGTGTGTCGAGCTTGATCTGCCAGTGAATACATTCCTGGACTTTGTTTTGATCCAACCTCAAGGTTTATACCTTACGTAAGAGTTAATTTATTTCATATACCTTGATTAAAATTATTTGTAACGAACGTTTTCTTAATCATATGTGATTTATTTGATCTTTACTCTTTTTATTCATTGAAAAATTCTAAGAATTATTACTTAACTAATTTCACCACAGGAGGGTTTTAATAATTTCAATCACTGTTTGTAATAAATTGTTTTTTCTATAAACTTGAAATATTATTTAAAACCGATTTTATTACATGATGTTTACTTTTTCTGTAAATTTAACTCATTTTACATTTATTTTCTAATAAGCAATTATGTTTACATTAAATACCTTTTAACTGATTTTTTAATTTATGTCTATATTTTCTTAAAAATTGTCAAAATTTTGCTTATATTATTGTTCACTTCCTTTAACGTTCATAGTCTATCCTTGAACAGGTCGTATCTTAAAGTTTAAATTACACCCTTAAATTTACTCACATATCCAATTAGACAAGAAAATAATTAATATTAATTTGTTTTATTACATGTCCATATAACCCTTTCATAAAAGCAACAGGTGAAATTACTTCTTAGTAATAGTGTTTTTTAATTATTTCTGTGCTCCCACACATAATTCTGCTGGACTTAAGTAAGTATTTCCCTTGATTAATTTTTAATCAGTTATATAGTCCTGTTTTCTTCATATCGGATATATGGCCATAGAACATTTTAAACTGAGATTATAAAGTAAATCACTTCATATTCTTTTGTTTCAAGATTCTCTTATTACTTATGGCATTAACATTTAAATATATTACTTTATTTCTTATTTTGAATATCAAGTGGATATCCTAATTTATACGTTAAATAAATGTAACTTCATTCATTTGCTTTCAATATTTAATAATAAATACTGGAACAATATTTTATTTTATGACCACCTTTTATGAAGCTTTTTGAAAAAAAGTCAATTGCTTATATATTCTCTTAATTTTAATTTACTTTTTTTATTAAATGATGATTTTACTGTTAATTCAAAATCTGGTAATTATTATTTAGAAAATTTATAAAGTTTTAAAAATTTGTTTATACTATTAAAATTTAGACTTGCCCCAAAACTTTCACTGTGATTGTTCCTCTTGTCCCTGGGAGGTTGTCCTGGAATTCTTGGTTCTCGAATGTGGTCCTGGAGTCCTTGGGTCAAGCAGCAATCGTACTAGATCGGTTTAAGGGCCGTCTTTAATACTTTTCTACTTTAATTTACATTTTACAAAAATAATAAAAAGTTCGTTATCACGGAAGCTCGCAAAGCAGACCATCTTCACGTCCATCTAGGGCTAGCTGTTGTCTTTAGTCACGGAAATCATCCTGGAAACGCCTCTGGATGTCCTTGCTAAAAATACGTGCGTTCTATTCTAATTCTTGTATGCGTTTTCCGACTCGTCGGGCGGTCCCCCACCCCTACGACAAGCCCTTTATTATTTACGTAACCATGGCAGTCCAGACCTATTGAACTTTCTCTTTTTGTTTTGGTTCGATTTTAGCTAGGCCTCGTAAGTGTTCCTTGCGGTGTAAATTTTGATAGTTCCTTAAACCATGGTCCATTATCATGATTTGAGATGCTGCTACAAACTTGATTGACATTTCTAACCCTTTCCGTTCATGAATTGCGCTACTTTAGACATTTCTCCTACCCTCGACAATTATCTTTTTTGGGGCTATTACACAACCATTCCTTCTTCTACTCTATTAGTACATAATTTTAATTTTATCCTTTTTAATAATTTTGCTTTTAACATAATTATCTTTTATCTTATTTTATATTTAGCTTCGGTGGTTCATTTTCTAAAATGTTATAGTTACATTTGCTACGTTTGTAAATTAATCTAATTAACAATTTATTACTTTTATCATTAATGTATTTGAAAGGAAAACATTACATATATGCTAGCATTATGTGAACAAAGTCGACCCTATGGACCGGCCTTGTTCACATAATCAGTTAGTGCCGCTCTATGATGGCCTTGTGCATAGCATTTGTTTTAATTTTTACTGTTTTTTCATAACAATGTTTGAAAAGATTTTGGGTTAGTCTCAATATTTTCCCTTACGGACGGTTTTGGCCGTCTCAGGCTGTACACGCAGCCATGGTGGAGTTCGTCTCGTCCCATTGGTAGACTGGTAACCAGTCTATTCATTATAGCAAGTTCAGAAGACTCTTATATACTCGTAGCACGGGACGTTGCTCCATTCTCCCTGTTTAGGGACGTACAATAATTGCCCGGGAGAGGAATCACGAGTTTGAGGTAGGATTCGGTGTGGTGGGCAATAGAGGTTTCATAGCTGGAACTAGATTTCTGGGCCTGTGTGTTTTGGTAGGGGTCGAGCCGGAAGGCTGGATCTTTGCCACTTTTTTCACTTTACTATCTGTACACTTCCAATGTGATTCCACCACACAGACACCGCTTTCGCCTCTGTTAAATGTTGAAATAAGTCCCGGACCTCTTTGACGGAGGGGAGACAGCTAATCCCCGAACAGTTGTACAAACATCAAAACTTAATCTAACTGTGTAAAAAATGACGCATAATTTTGGTAATAAATTAAGCGGTACTAATTATTTTGTATGATAAATTGACAGCTGCTTACCTACATAAAAGAATGATCAATACTTTAGCCGTTCGATATAATCTATATTTACGTCCTTTTCGCGATATAATACTTCGAAGTGAATGGTTCGACATATAAGAAATTGCATGAGGGTAAACCTGTGATGTCCTCTATTCTAATTTATATGAAAAGGCTTAACAGTATAGACATCTACATTGAGAATTCCCAATTTTAGACATTTTTGAAATTGCCTAGAATAAGACATGACAAATATTGTTAACAGCGTTGTCGAGTTCACTTTAAGGACGTTCGAAATTATATGTAATTTCCAGCTGAAAATGTAATCGTATATATCTTATACTGTATTCAAAAATTATTTCCAAAAATAGGCACTATTTTCTAATTCTACATAAAGTGTTACTATCCTTTTTAGAGATAGGAAATAATTCATTGTTAATTGTTCAAATTCTAGTTTAGGTATTCATTGTTAACTATTCTCAACTTTACAGCGTTGCTACTTAACAACTCCACCTCGTTCTAGTTTCTTATCTAATGTCACTACCAAACGTTTTTGCAATTTGTGTTAGACTATTATTGAGTTTATTGGTAATATGACTATTTTGTTTTTATGAAGAGAAAACATGATTAGAATTAACCCTCTGTTTAAAACCATACTTTATTTGTTAAATCAATATAAAAAAATAGTCACGTGAAATAACAAAAGTAGTTTTGTGAACCTATTTTATTTACCACAAAATTTTATTAGAAACATTTAAGCAAAACCAACATAAAACTTTATAAAAATCACCTCCATCTATGTAATTAAAATCGAGAAATATAAACGTGGAATTGTGTATTTTAAACCTAGCGATTATAATGGTAATGAAATCAATTAGGAATTTCGCCATTTCTGTACTGCATTGCACACATAGTAACACTCGTTTCCGTAGATTTTCTGAGAATTAAGAATACTGTTATAGCCTTGAAACATAATAAAAAACTTTATCGCACTCTAATAACCTCCAAAACCCTTTCCACGATACTCCCATTTAACATTTTATTTGGATAAGTACATCATAAAGGAGAGATAAAAATCTTAATAAAAATCTTAATAAAAAAAAATCATTTGATGGAAAGAAAATCTTTTAATTTAATGGGACAGAAAGATAGATGTAACCGAAAGAAAAAATATGGTACTACAGGGAAAAGCAAGAGAAAAAAGTTATGTTTCGCGATCACACAGTAAAGATAACCAAGCACAAAGAATAAAAACTTGAGAACAGTGTAAAGGAGAAAGAGAAGGTTCGCTTTGTATTTCCACTCAAATTATTTATATTAAAAATTTGTAGTAAAGGGACGAATATCAAAGAGATATAGAAAACCATTTCTTAATTGTTAACTTGATTTTCACAAATATTTATGTTGTACATGACCATATTATGTTCGAAAATAAAATGTCCTAAATAAATTAATTAGGGCAATGCAATAGGATGAAATTAGGAAATCTCAGTTTTTCATAGTTTTATGTTTTATTACATTTGAAGAAACGATAACGTCGCGTATTTGCTATCTAAAAGTAACCAACTTTGTCGGAAAGTGATACCATATGTGATAAGTGATACTGTATCGGAAATATGTTCCTGGAACTATAAAATGGATTTTTGAGCCAATAAAACATTTGTAGACCTGATTTAGTTGATTGTAGGCTCAGATTTAACCTAAATTACTTGTGAGTGTCCGAACCTGAATATTTGTGTCTTTCTTACAGCTTCTGCAATTACACCTTAGGAAACATGGATTCTCATTAAACAGTATCGTAAGTTTTTTTTATGATTTAAATTATCATTATTCTTCATCAGCTTATTCAAAGCGTTATGTCAGTCGTATCATGTTATAAAATCATATCGTGATTAAAAAGCGAAGCACCCTCTTTATTTTAATTGCAAAAATGTTACTAATAATATCATTAGAGGCCTACTGACATTGGTGGCTGCGCTTGAGTCGTGGAACAGCGCTTTTCAAACTCAGATTACGATCTTTTAAAGTACTAGTTCACTTTCACTTATTTTGAAATGGATTCTTAAAGCCTAGAAGTAACTCATATGAAACAGTCACGAAGAGATCTAAAAAAAAACATAAAAAGAACTTAAAAAAGATGATATCATAACACTATACAGAGGCAACTCCCGTCAATGGGAAAAACTTTTCACCTACACTAATAAAATACACCCAAAACTCCACTTCACTTCAAAAATTGAAACCAACCGATCCCTAAACTTCCTCGACCTAACCATAACAAAAAGCCACACACAAAAACACAGCTTCAACATTTACAGGAAACCCATAACGACAGACACACTTATCCACAACACCTCAAACCTCCCTATCCATCACAAACATGCTGCCTTCAGATCCATGCTCCATAGACTTAAAGAAAACATAAACAAGGAACTAGACACAATTAAATATTTAGCATACACAAATGGATACAACACCACAATAATAGACAAACTATGGTACAAAATAAAAAAAAAAACTAAAATTAACACTACAGACAGGGAAAACAAATACATCACATTACCATTCATAAACAAAAAAACAAATAAAATAGCCCGCAAATTTCAAAAAACAGGATACAAAATAGCATACAAAACTAATAACAAGCTACAATACAAAATACAACACAACACCAACAACAAAGATAAACTACAAGCACCAGGCGTATACAAACTGAACTGCGACGAATGTAACAAATTCTACATTGGACAAACAGGTCTCAGCTTTAAACAAAGAGTCGAAGAACACAACCATAACACCAACTCAACATTTTACAATCACTTAAAAGAAACAGGACACAAATACACAGACATTTATTATAATTTAGAAATCCTACACATCAACAAAAAAGGACCACATCTCAACACACTAGAGCAATATGAAATTTAAAGACACACAAAAACACAAAATAAAAACACATTAAACGAACAAACACAATACAAATCACACATACTCTGTGATACTATCGAAAACCTACCTTTAAAACCGTCACCGCTTGACCCAACATCTCCAAGCAGAAGACACTGATGAAGATCGGCACATAGCGATAGAAAACGTTCTGTCTCAGTAAGTTTTAACAAATTTACTAAATATAAAGTTCGGATAGTCATAAACTATTGTTTAAGTGATTAATAAGATACACCGAACGTAATGGACTACAAAATTCAAGAACTTAAAAGAAGGTGGAATTTCTATGTAATGGATGGTACGGAAACTGCGTGCTCTGGAATAACAGTGCTAATGAAGATTCTCATAAGAATAAAGAAATTCCACCATCTCCGGAGAGTAGTGATGAAGAGTGAAAAATTGTGCACATTAAAAATAAACAAAGTATGGATATTGTAAATTTTTAATTGTATTGTAATTTTCTTAACTGTTCGTATTTGGATATTTCAATTAAAAAAATTTGATAAGTACAGCTGATAAACTATTGACGTTTTTATATTTTCCCCAACATATTGTAAAGAAATACGGTTACTCATTATACACGAATGCTCATTATAGACGAGTAAATACGGTATATAGCTATATACATAGATTATGAACTAATAGAAGGAATTGTATAAACACACACATCTAGATTGTTACTAGTGATTTAATATTAATTTAAACTAATCTGGTTTCAATTAGAAATTAAATACCTCAAAATGTAACAACCAGTAATTAGCGGGTAATTTAAAAGCTTTACCTCTGTAATAAACAAAAAAATGACGAAGTTTTTAATTAAATCTGGAACATTACCTTGTCTGAAAGAATCTTACTTTGTAAATTTTGATCGGAAAAGAATATGTCGTTATTTCTTTACTAAGAAAAAAAACTACAAACAAACTTTTCTACGTGTTTAGTGATTTAACCTCAAAATGGTTTACTCGATAAATGGATTTCTTTTAAAACAAATTGATTTCAAGTTTCCTTAAATTAGATTTTATGCTAAAAACATCTACGTACTCTAGAAACAGTGATTGCTATTACCAAGTTCATATAGATTATCTTTGTACCAGTATCTTATAGAGTTTCCGTTAAATTTATTTGAAGCAGGATCAATTTTAATTCTATTCCAATATAAGGGTAAAAGGAATTTGGGCAATCTTCATTATTTCGAAAGTTCAGTTTCTGTTTGCCAAAATTAGGACATTGAAGACTATTTTGATGTTTATTGCGGAAGTCAGCAATTTTATATTGTTGCTCAGAACTGATCAAATGACTTTCATTCCCTATCGAGACTTGATTTTCCTCTTAACATATCTCTAACCCTTAGAGAATCCATAATTTTATCTGGATTTTTCCGAATTACAAATATCTATGGTTACCATCTACAATTTCGCTGTAAATATCATTTTATGAAAATTTGTAAGAAAGTTTATTTTTATGCTGAGCCCATTTTCTTGTATAATTTGTCAGAATACTTTAACCGTACATAAATAACCTACGTATATAAATCTAGATTATTTAAATACGAGTATTATACTAAATAATCTATTCATATTATATTTTAACTTGTTTTCTGAACTTTAAAATACTTGGTGCTGTTGAATTACATTTCAACATTTCTACATTTTTCATCTTCATCAACTTGTGATTATTCAAAAAAAAAAAAAAAAAAAAAAAAAAAAAAAAAAAAAAAAAAAAAAAAAAAAAAAAAAAAAAAAAAATTAAATAAATATTTATTGAAAATTACCGTTACAAAAACTTGTAAAATCTCTGATTTCATTCCTCCAGATGTTGTTTGCGTTAAATTTTTACGTTTCACTTTAAAAAACAAAATTTGATGTAAATTGATTACTTTATTTTATATGCAGTATTTGGTTTCGTAGATAACAGTTTTTTTATTTAACTTTTGTAACATTCTAAAATAAAACGAGTCTTACAGTTTATTAAATATCACATTAAACAATATTTTTTTAAAATCTGTGATGTATAATTGTTTTCAATTTTATTTTACAACAACGTTTTTTTTTTAAACGGCAATAAAGCATTGATGTTTATTTATCATAAAAAATACAAAAACAGGGTAAACGTGAGTAAAATTTGAGTAATTATAAACACAATAATATATATCGGTTTATATGTATGGTCACATAATATTCTTAAATCTTACATAGGTATCACAACTGTATCTTGTGTAACTATGACAACGTTAAAGATATCGGTCTGTAATGATAATAGTTTAAATAAAATTATTGTTCATTAAACGATTTGCAGATAAATTACCCCCTTGTTGAATTTATCTACCGTAATTTAACATATTTTTGTTTTGAATATTTGCATTACAAACATTCCCTTCCACCCATGGATAACATGTTTTCGGGAATTGCATGCTTCCGTACATGTTCTTACCTGCTATTCTATTAAATAATCGGTTTCTAACTAGGCGCTAGGTATGCAAACTGGATACATGTTTACTTTTGCCTCACCAGTAAAGGCGGATCCGCATCAAACCGTCGTGGGAAATTTTCCAGCTGCGAAAACCATATAGTGTGAATGATGACACTCTTGGATGCGCAAAGTAAGTTGTGTGGTTTGTGACTTGTGCAGAGGCAACCAGACTATGTGGTGTAAACGGTTATATGTTCAGAGCGGCAAAAGTTTTGTGTAGTGAATCGTGAGTTTTGTAGATCTGCGCAGGTCGTACAAAGTGGAAGGACATTTTCAGACCTGCGCAAAATATGTGTTGTGGACGTTTACTTTTGCAGAGCTGGGCATTCTATGTGCTGTTAACAGTGGTGACCTGTGGGTAGCTGCCCGGAATATGTGGTGTGGACTGTCACATGGGCAGAGCTGAGGAAAGAATGTGTTGTTGACCATGACGTCTGCAGAGCTGCGCATGGCATATGAAGTGGACGGTGATCTGTTCAATGTACTTAGATAGGACGATTACGTTTTCAGAGCTGGGCATAGTATATAGTGTTGGTGGTTACTTGTACAGAACTTCGCAAAGTAAGTGGTGTGGACGGTAGCCTGTTCACTCCTGCGCAAAATATGTGGAAAATATTTAATTTGCACAGTGATATGTGCAGAGCTGCGCAAAGTAAGTGGTGTCGATGGTGACCTGTGCACTCCTGCGCAAAATATGTGGAAATATTTGATTTGCACAGTGATATGTGCAGAGATGCGCAAAGTATGTACTATGTGACGATTACATATGCAGAGCTGCGCAAAGTAAGTGGTGTGGATGGTGACCTATGCACTCCTACGCAATATAGGTGGTGTAGACGTTTACTTGTGTAGTGGTGCGAAAAATATGTAGTGTAGACGATTGTGTTAAGAGCTGAGCAGAGCCTATTATGTGAATTTTGACTTGTGCAGAGTTGCGCAAAATATTTGATTTGCACATTGACATGTGTAGAGCTGCACACATTATGTGATGTGGACTGTGACCTGCGCATTGAAGCGTAAAGTTTGTGGTGTAGACGTAAAGTTTGTGGTGTAAAGGTTATGGTTATTTGTTTAGTGCTGCGAAAAGAATGCGAATTGGACGGTGTCTTGTGTTCAGTTGCGCAAGATATGTGGTGTGGATGGTTACTTGTGTAGAGATGAGCAAACCATTTGTTGAGAACTGTGACTTGTTTTTTGCTGTACAACAACGGTTTTTGCTGTGATATGACTTGTGCAGAGCTGCGCAAAGTATGTGGGGTAGACTGTGGCCTTTCCTGTAAAGCATATGCTGTGTACGTTTACTTGCGCAAAGTATGGGGTGTAAACGCCTACTTACTTCATAGTTCAAATGGACGTCTAATGGACACAGCTCATTTTTTTCCGCAAAATTCACTTTATAATTAAGTATTTATGCAATTATGGGCGCACGTATGTTTAAAAATTTGTCAATAAAAAGTACATTGCACAAAGATGTTAGTTGTTCAGTTTTAGGGGTAGTTACCCCTGAAACCCACTCCGAAAACACACGCATTGTTCTACTAAGGCCTCACGGTTTTAAAAAATTACGAGACTGAGGTGTAGCCGTTCTCAAGTTTAGTTTCAAACTGGCGCAAGGTCGTTGAGCGTCTGTTAAGCTAGTTGCTGCTTAACATCCCTTACTTGGTATTTATTCACCAATAAAATTTACTCAAGGTCATATGATTGGAGATGTACAGTACCCCCACTCTTTTCTTAATAATTGACAAATTATCCGTTTTAAATTCAATGCTTCTAACTTTCCTTTGGTGAATTAATCGACTTTTTCATCTTTTGCAATTTTCTAAGTTTCTTTTTCTGATCACAATGAAATGTCGACGCTATTTCTACCTGAACATTGGAGTTCGACACAGTTAATTATGGGGTTTGTTCACGGGAAAATAAGTTCGCGTCTCTCTCAAAGTGACATTATTTACATAAACTTAGAATTTCATTAATTATCTTGTTGTAAGCTACTTAAACATAAACCTTTCATTTAGGTTTTGCGTTGAAAAAAAATTATAGTAATTTTTAACCGTTATAGTGCGCGCGCGCGCATGTGTGTGTATGTGTATGTGCGTCTGTTGCAACTGTCAAAAGTTAGTGGGAACTATGGAAATTTTGATTCGGAATTACCAGGTAAAATTATGGAATCTCTAAATGTGTGCTAGGGATGTTGAATGACACGACAACAACATTGCTGTGATATCTGTCTGATTGCATGAAAAGATTAATATTATTTTCTAATTAGATAAATACGGTATTAAATGTTACTAGCAGGGTTTTATTTCATCCTAACAATGCTATTTTAATGGTTGTCAACGCATTTCGTAAAACCTCCATCAGCCAAAACACTGTGCGAGAACGATGTCAGTAATTCTCCATCATTGAATCAAGGAACGATGTTTCTATTATATAATACAATAATAATGGCATACATTCAGTAAAACCTCATTTTAGAAAACTCGTAAAATTAGTATTTCAATCTATCCTTAAATTTAAATAAAAGCCAATTACATCACCAGCCTCCTACAACAACCAAAATATTAAACAAGCATTGAACTTATTTTAAATGAAGATCTTAATTATTTTTAATAAATCTTAGACGAATTTTTATTTACTATGGGAATTACTATGGTAACACTAAATTTTTATTGTTACAAAAATATCAACTTGAATTAGACAAATTAGTAATAATGTAAATATTTTAAAATTTCAGATGTGTCTTTTTTCATAATTTAATGGTATATAAATTTTTTATTACGCATAGTGTTGAATATTACGGAAAATGTTGTATTTTTTTAATATTACGACATTACAAATATTCAAACTAATCGGAGTCGATTATTATAAGACTGTCTAAATATTTTATTTGTATACGTTATTAAACATAATGAAAATAAAATATTTTATTTTATATTATAAACATTAACTAAATGAAATGTGAAATGCAGTACAAAGCAATCATCTCGCTATAATGAATAATTCAACTAGAAAGCTAACTTTTGAAAGTACAATAAAGTTTAGAACTAAATCTGGAACTTTGAGACGCAAATACGTTTGATTAAAATGTAAGTTTAAATCAACGTTTGAGAGATTCAGTATCGATTTAAGTGTATACGTTTTATTACTTTCCAAAGCTGGCACGAATGAAATGACTCAGAACTGTTTTGTTAACTTGTCTCAACATATCTGTACTAATAAATAACACTTTATGCACGTACACTACGTTCCATGTATTCAACGAGTATGTTGACTAAATTCCCAATATATCAGTTTTTCTGTAAAATGAATAACATTTTATAATTTGAGAATTACCCATCATCTATTACAGGTCAAATCTTCCATTACATCTTTAAGACATACCAAAAATTTTTTTTTGTCATATAATAATGTCAAGTTTATACAAAAATACCCTAATATCGGAAATGTTGAAAAACACAGGTGAAAACACTTTGCGAGTTCACAGCAAACAAAACTTTTAAGTATTTTCCAAAAAACAAAACTAGATGGTATAAACAAAATCGAAGACCACATTAAATAATAATATTATATACATTATATATATTAAGAATGTTTAAAGAGCCTGAACATCCATTATTACCAACAACGTCAGTTTTCAATAAATTTATGAAAATTATTGTTGACATTGCAATAAACTGTTTAAATTTATATTATCTTGATAAATGTAAAATGAATGAAGCAATTGCAGCTTCGATTAATCAGCGAATTTTCAATATGACAACGCATTCACTCCATTGATTACTGACAACATGAGGGTTCGCTCAATGAATATTGATTGCAATGAGATCAAAAATAGTAATCTAAAATTCACAACTATTAAATGTTGATGAATTAAAATATTTTGGTTTATCGGATGGTTATAGTTTATTTGAGTTTTATTTTATTTATCTATTATTTTGAGCCCCTCTTGAAGTCCCTGATAAGTCTGTAGGGTTGTTAGAAGTACATGTTTGGTTAACGTATATCTCAACTCCTGCATTGTTGGAAAATATGTGAAAGGTTGATGGTAAATTTTGTGTTTGAGACAAAATAAAATATCAAACAATCACTGGAATTTCAATATTACAGAGATTTTTATTTTGGACTAGGTCCTAGTTAGTTAGGAATGTTCAACCTGCAGAGCTCAATGAAGCGCCTAAAATTCAGTTATTTGTTTAATTTTGTATAATCCATGTCCGGTTGAAAACAACATTTTTGTTTCTAATTTTTTATTCGTTAAAGATTCATTAGAAAAAATAACATTTCTTCGGTTATTAGAACTGGTGTCCTAGTTGTTCTAAGTTAAAATCCATTTCCGTATCTTTTGAGCGGATTAACGATTAGTTCTTTGTGTAACTTTTGTGAAGAATTACGTCTTCTTGGGCCAAAAGTGGGTCGTGGACTGCCTTGCTCGAGGATGTTTGCTAGTTATCTCATCTATGTGTGCTCCTATTTTTGTTAACCAATGATACTGCATTTTATTCTCCATAAGAGCCCGCTTTCCTCCGGTTGGTTCTAAGTTACATAGATGGACCTCGTCGTCAAGAAACTATTCTTCCGTTGGCCCTTAAAGTTACATTTGTATCCTATTTCTTGCTTCGTAAATGAAGAAGGGGGCAATTCTATAGATAATGTTTGTGGTGATTACGATTTTTGCTGTGTTAATTCCAATGGAATATTGATTAAAGTTTTCTATGAATATTGGATTTAGGGTATTAAGGTTAACATTTAAAATGGACCATTAACGGATTTTCTGAGAAGCTCTAAATTTTTTAACTATAATTTGCATAGATATTTGTTGCTGCCAAGATTTCTAATTTATCATACAATTATTTATTAAGCTATTTATTTCACAAGTTGATTTAATCTACTGGTATGTGGTAACGAGGTTTTATTTGCACGTTCGGTGTTTTATTTTTTAATAATTTCCAATAACCTATATCATATTTTACATCGACCTTTATTGCAGAACAATAATATTTATTACTCGAATTATTTTACCTGTAGGATAAGTTAATATTTTCCAGAGTTTAAGAATTACAATTAATTTGAGTTATAAAAAACGAACAATGATTAATAATAAGTTCCAGTCTAGTTTTCACTAGTTCACAACAATATCTCTAACATTATTTGTCTTTTATAAACTCCTGGAAATAATATCAACTAATCAATATTAGTAAATAGTGTACTTAGTTTATCGTGTATCCTATAGTACTAGTACATTACTAGTATAGTACTAGGCAGTAGACGTTTATTTACAGCTTATATTTTCAATATATCTTTTTCTTATTTGTCGTTATTTACTTGCCATTATTTTCACATTTTTCTTTACTTAATGTATTTATTCAATAATAATTAAATCAAATAATAATAATCTATTTGATAAGGAAAACGTAATCCTAAATATATATATATATATATATATATATATATATATATTTATACTGAACTTTATATATATATATATATATATAAAGAACTGAGTTAAAATACAAATACAAGAATTATAATTGAATTTACAATTATATATAATTATAATTATAATTGAATTGTTTAATATTCCTGATGATGTTGGTACTGTTTGCCAACGAAAAGCTTTGAATTGTAAATTCAATTATAATTCTTGTATTTGTATTTTGACTGAGATCTTTATTAATACACAAGAATACATATTGCGAGATATATATATATATATATATATATATATATATATATATATATATATATATATATAATAAAAACAAAATGCGTATTCATATACAAGAACTATTTATTTATTTTTAGTTAAAGCTTTTCCTTGATAAACAGTACCAACCTCATGAAGAATGAATATTGATAAATATAACTCTCTCTCTCTCTCTCTCTCTCTCTCTATATATATATATATATATATATATATATATATATATATTTATTTATTTATTTATTTATTTGTTTGTGGGGGGAGAGAGACTATAAAGATTTAACATTAAATAAAAAAAAAATTAGTTTAGTACTTTTTGAGTATAGCTGTGCCAGAGGTTTTAAATAATGTACTCTTTGGTAATGAGCTTGTACAAACTTTACGAGTTTAGAGAGGACTTGCTAAATATCTCTTGTCATCAGCCCACCCTAGACACATTGTTTCTGGCTTTATTAATTATTTTGTTTCTTCGCCATCAAATGTTCTCTACAAATTTACTGAACCATCCATTTTCTGGGTACTTAATTATAAGGGAACTCATATTGTGAAATTATTGTTGCATGTGAATCTGTTCTTAAAGATTTTGTGGACACAAATCTATTTACCGAACAAAACCTGTCAAAGAAATATTTCAAGTAAAGTATATTGAATGTCTTATACATAGCTGCCTGAAATGTCTCTGAATATGAAATTCCTAAATGATAATGAGTTTCTTTATAATTTAAATTTGTCTGAGAGGTATTTAAAAAAAATGGTTTCACATATTCGCAATACATTCTATTACATATCTAATCCACTAAGAAACATACAAAGTTGCAATGGATTCTTTTAATGACTTCTTATGGAGGCCTGATTGTGTATATTTTGTACGAAGTAATAGCTGGGAAACGCACTCTATGCCTGGTAAATGTTAAGTGTTATAACACATGATTTCATAAAACCACTGATTTTATGTTATAGGTTATGTTGCAGAACAGCTGTTTAATGAGTAGATTGGTACTTTACTGATTGCAGATTATTAGTTTAAAATATTATTAAGTATTTATGAAATGAATATTTATCAATTTCTATTTGTATATATCGATAAATCTAACTACAATCTGTTCAAACGCTTGATAATGAGTTATAAAGTTTTATTCAAGTTTGTGAAATTAAAGCTTCTTCAGGCTCCTGAGTAATATATTTAGTCTCAAAACTAAATAAACGTTTTCTGTTATCCACAACATTTTGTTATCAACTACAATAAATATTCCCATTGAAACGTCTACTGAATACATTCTTCAAAGGAAGTATGCACGTCTGTGATCAAGCTCCACAAATACGCGAAATGAGGCCTCAACTGTGTATGCTTACCATAGAAAAAATCTTTGCTTTGCAAAATATTGTAACAACAAGTAAAGGAATATTTAGTCTAAAGAATTTAAATGTCCTATATTATTCTATAAAATTACATATTTCTATATTTTAAACCATATTGCATTGAAATATTGTAAGTATTTTTAAATGATATTGCGTTATTACATATTACAATTTTTAAACAACTTTACATAACAATATTGTATTTTTAAACAATAATTTTTACAAATATAACGTTGCGGGAATTTTTTTCATACTTTTTGTAGATTAACTTCTCCGGTTAAATCACTTGTTGTCTCATCATACAAACCGTATATTCATCTTCCAGCAACCATTAGATGGTTAAGAGATGCAACTGTGGGCGCATAATTCCGCTCCATTTCCCGTTAACACGGCAGAACCGTGTATTTATGTTAATTCAGGCTATATTGCCATGTTCCATCCACAAACCTACTAAGCGGATATGAATGGAAATAGATGTTACCATTAAAATTCAAAGAAATCTCTTATACAATCACTGCCTGAAATAATTTTCAAGGCTATTTCTCTGTGTAAAGTTATAGTTTGCAATTATAGAATATGTAGCGAGATACATATATTTGCATTTATATTTGAATATAAAATAGGCATTGAATTAAATTTTTATGAAATAATTATAAATAAAGCTATACATTTTGATAAATTTTCTAAAGTCTAGATTTTATTCCACAATTACGTAAAACACCCACGAAGTATTTCATATGCAAAAATATCTTGATAATCTAAACCCCTCTACAATTTTGCTTGTTTCAATACAAAGCTTATCATAAGAATATAATTTATTAACATCTTCAACGTATGGTACTAGTTGACACTAGTGGGTGTATACGGACTACTAAATTATTCACAGTTGGTTATAAATTATCGTTCAGAATGTAAAGATGGGTTTCGCTTGTTTGCTACTCCTAAAAGTTTATTATTGGGATGTATTTTACAAAATCTCATACTTTGCTAGTTTTCTACAAATAATCTCTACTAGTCTTCTATTGCAGTTGCTTACTTATTCATTGTAATTTCCTACATTAAATTCACAGTTTAACATATTAATGTTTTTGTATTTTCCCCAACATATTGTAAAGAAATACGGTTACGCATTATACGCGAATGCTCATTATAGACGCGTAAATACGGTATATAGACTATATACATAGAGTATGAACTAATAGAAGGAATTGCATAAACACACACAAATAGATAATATTCGAGCTGGCTTGTGAGTGAAAGTTATAATAAATTTTTGT
This sequence comes from Prosapia bicincta, assembly GCA_036971475.1. Classification (NCBI taxonomy): domain Eukaryota; kingdom Metazoa; phylum Arthropoda; class Insecta; order Hemiptera; family Cercopidae; genus Prosapia; species Prosapia bicincta. The sequence continues at coordinate 402,525,387 of JBAIZL010000002.1, read as the reverse complement.
TAAAACTTTATAGGTTATGTTTAATATATATATATATATATATATATATATATATATATATATTAGTTAATTTTATATGTGTATCTTCACTGAGGATGACGACAAATTAGTCGTTGAAACGCGTATGAATTAAAAATTTTATATTTGTGAGTTGTACCATATTTTTATTCATTAATTACACACAAATAGATTGTTACTAGTAATTTAATATTAATTTAAACTAATCTGGTTTCAATTAGAAATTAAATACCTCAAAATGCAAAAACCAGTAATTAGCGGATAATTTAAAAGCTTTACCTCTGTAACTGCCTGCGAATAAACAAAAAAATAACGAAGTTTTTAAATAAATCTGGAACATTAGCTTGTCTGAAAGAATCTTACTTTGTAAATTTTGATCGGAAAAGAATATGTCGTCAAGTTATTTCTTCACTAAGAAAAAAATCTACAATCAAATTTTTCTACTTGTTTAGTGATTTATCCTCAAAACGGTTTACTCGATAAATGGATTTCTTTTAAAACAAATTGATTTCAAGTTTCCTTAAATTACGTTATATGCTAAAAACATCTACGTACTTTAGAAACAGTGTTTGCTATTACTAAGTTCATATAAATTATCTTTGTACCAGTATCTTATAGAGTTTCCGTTAAATTTATTTGAAGCGGGTCCAATTTTAATTCTATTCCAATATAAGGGTAAAAGGAATTTGGGCAATCTTCATTATTTCGAACGTTCAGTTTCTGTTTGCCAAAATAAGGACATTGAAGACTATTTTGATGTTTATTGCGGAAGTCAGCATTTTTATATTGTTGCTCAGAACTGATCAAATGACTTTCATTCCCTATCGAGACTTGATTTTCCTCTTAACATATCTAACCCTTAGAGAATCAATAATTTTATCTGGCTTTTTCCGAATTACAAATATCTATGGTTACCAACTACAATTTCGCTGTAAATATCATTTTATGAAAATATGTAGAAAAGTTTATTTTTATGCTGAGTCCATTTTCTCATTTAATTTGTAAGAATACTTTAACCGTATATAAATAACCTACGTATATCAATCTAGATTATTTAATTACGAGTATTATACTAAATAATCTATTCATATTATATTTTAACTTGTTTGCTGAACTTTAAAATACTTGGTGCTGTTGAATTACATTTCAACATTTCTACAAAAAAAAAAATTAAAAAAATATTTATTGAAAATTACCGTTACAAAAAACTTGTAAAATCTCTGATTTCATTCCTCCAGATGTTGTTTGCGTTAAATTTTTACGTTTCACTTTAAAAAACAAAATTTGATGTAAATTGATTACTTTATTTTATATGCAGTATTTGGTTTCGTAGACAACAGTTTTTTTATTTAACTTTTGTAATTCTAAAATAAAACGAGTGTTACAGTTTATTAAATATCACATTAAACAATATTTTTTTAAAATCTGTGATATATAATTGTTTTCAATTTTATTTTACAACAACGTTTTTTTTAAACGGCAATAAAGCATTGATATTTATTTATCATAAAAAATACAAAAACAGGGTAAACGTGAGTAAAATTTTAGTAATTATAAACACAATAATATATATCGGTTTATATGTATGGTCACATAATATTCTTGAATCTTACATAGGTATCACAACTGTATCTTGTGTAACTATGACAACGTTAAAGATATCGGTCTGTAATGATAATAGTTTAAATAAAATTATTGTTCATTAAACGATTTGCAGATAAATTACCCCCTTGTTGAATTTATCTACCGTAATTTAACATATTTTTGTTTTGAATATTTGCATTACAAACATCCCCTTCCACCCATGGATAACATGTTTTCGGGAATTGCATGCTTCCGTACATGTTCTTATCTGCTATTCTATTAAATAATCGGTTTCTAACTAGGCGCTAGGTATGCAAACTGGATACATGTTTACTTTTGCCTCACCAGTAAAGGCGGATCCGCATCAAACCGTCATGGGAAATTTTCCAGCTGCGAAAACCATATAGTGTGAATGATGACACTCTTGGATGCGCAAAGTAAGTTGTGTGGTTTGTGACTTGTGCAGAGGCAACCAGACTATGTGGTGTAAACGGTTATATGTTCAGAGCGGCAAAGGTTTTGTGTAGTGAATCGTGAGTTTTGTGGATCTGCGCAGGTCGTACAAAGTGGAAGGACATTTTCAGACCTGCGCAAAATATGTGTTGTGGACGGTTACTTTTGCAGAGCTGGGCATTCTATGTGCTGTTAACAGTGGTGACCTGTGGGTAGCTGCCCGGAATACGTGGAGTGGACTGTCACATGGGCAGAGCTGAGGAAAGAATGTGTTGTTGACCATGACGTCTGCAGAGCTGCGCATGGCATATGAAGTGGACGGTGATCTGTGCAATGTACTTAGTTTGGACGATTACGTTTTCAGAGCTGGGCATAGTATATAGTGTGGATGGTTACTTGTACAGAACTTCGCAAAGTAAGTGGTGTGGACGGTAGCCTGTTCACTCCTGCGCAAAATATGTGGAAAATATTTGATTTGCACAGTGATATGTGCAGAGCTGCTCAAAGTAAGTGGTGTCGATGGTGACCAGTGCACTCCTGCGCAAAATATGTGGAAATATTTGATTTGCACAGTGATATGTGCAGAGATGCGCAAAGTATGTACTATGTGACGATTAAATGTGCAGAGCTGCGCAAAGTAAGTGGTGTGGATGGTGACCTATGCACTCCTACGCAATATAGGTGGTGTAGACGTTTACTTGTGTAGTGGTGCGAAAAATATGTAGTGTAGACGATTGTGTTAGAGCTGAGCAGAGCCTATTATGTGAATTTTGACTTGTGCAGAGTTGAGCAAAATATTTGATTTGCACATTGACATGTGTAGAGCTGCACACATTATGTGATGTGGACTGTGACCTGCGCATTGAAGCGTAAAGTTTGTGGTGTAGACGGTTATTTGTTTAGTGCTGCGAAAAGAATGCGAATTGGACGGTGTCTTGTGTTTAGTTGCGCAAGATATATGGTGTGGATGGTTACTTGTGTAGAGATGAGCAAACCATTTGTTGAGAACTGTGACTTGTTTTTCGCTGTACAACAACGGTTTTTGCTGTGATGTGACTTGTGCAGAGCTGTGCAAAGTATGTGGGGTAGACTGTGGCCTTTCCTGTAAAGCATATGCTGTGTACGTTTACTTGCGCAAAGTATGGGGTGTAAACGCCTACTTACTTCATAGTTCAAATGGACGCCTAATGGACACAGCTCATTTTTTCCCGCAAAATTCACTTTATAATTAAGTATTTATGCAATTATGGGCTCGCGTATGTTTACAAATTTGTTAATAGAAAGTACCTTGCACAAAGATGTTAGTTGTTCAGTTTTAGGGGTAGTTACCCCTGAAACTCACTCCGAAAACACACGCATTGTTCTACTAAGGCTTCACGGTTTTAAAAAATTACGAGACTGAGGTGTAACCGTCCTCAAGTTTAGTTTCAAACTGGCGCAAGATCGTTGAGCGTCTGTTAAGTTAGTTGCTGCTTAACATCCCTTGCTTGGTATTTATTCACCAATAAAATTTACTCAAGGTCATATGATTGGAGATGTACAGTACCCCACTGTATTCTTTATAATTGACAAATTATCCGTTTTAAATTCAATGCTTCTATCTTTCCTTTGGTGAATTAATCGACTTTTTCATCTTTTGCAATTTTCTAAGTTTCTTTTTCTGATCACAATGAAATGTCGACCTGAACATTGGAGTTCGACATAGTTAATCATGGGGTTTGTTCACGGGCAAATAAGTTCGCGTCTCTCTCAAAGTGACATTATTTACATAAACTTAGAATTCCAATAATTATCTTGTTGTAGGTTACTTAAACATAAACCTTTCATTTAGGTTTTGCGTTGAAACAAAATTATAGTAATTTTTAACCGTTATAGTGCGTGTGTGTGTGTGTGTGTGTGTGTGCGTCTGTTGCAACTGTCAAAAGTTAGGGGGAACTATGGAAATTGTGATTCGGAAATGCCATGTAAAATTATGGAATCTCTAAATGTGTGCTAGGGATGTTGAATGACACGACAACAACATTGCTGTGATATCTGTCTGATTGCATGAAAAGATTAATATTATATTCTAATTAGATAAATACGGTATTAAATGCTACTAGCAGGGCTTTATTTCATCCTAACAATGCTATTTTAATGGTTGTCAACGCATTTCGTAAAACCTCCATCAGCCAAAACATTGTACGAGAACGATGTCAGTAATTCTCCATCATTGAATCAAGGAACGATGTTTCTATTATATAATACAATGATAATGGCATACATTCAGTAAAACCTCATTTTAGAAAACTCGTAAAATTCGTATTTCAATCTATCCTTAAATTTAAATAAAAGCCAATTACATCACCAGCCTCCTACAACAACCAAAATATTAAACAAGCATTGAACTTATTTTAAATGAAGATCTTAATTATTTTTAATAAATTTTAGACTCATTTGTCTTTACTATGGGAAATACTATGGTAACACTAAATTTTTATTATTACAAAAATATCAACTTGAATTAGACAAATTAGTAATAACGAAAATATTTTAAAATTTCAGATGTGTCTTTTTTCATAATTTAATTGTATATAACTTTTTTATTACGGATAGTGTTGAATATTACGGAAAATTTTGTATTTTTTATTTTCCTACATTACAAATATTCAAACTAATCGGAGTCGATTATTATAAGACTGTCTAAATATTTTATTTGTATATGTTATTAAACATAATGAAAATAAAATATTTTATTTTATATTATAAACATTAACTAAATGAAATGTGAAATGCAGTACAAAGCAATCATCACGCTATAATGAATAATTCAACTAGAAAGCTAACTTTTGAAAGTACAATAAAGTTTATAACTAAATCTGAAACTTTGAGACGCAAATACGTTTGATTACAATGTAAGTTTAAATCAACGTTTGAGAGATTCAATAACGATTTAAGTGTATACGTTTTATTACTTTCCAAAGCTGGCACGAATGAAATGACTCAGAACTGTTTTGTTTAATTGTCTCAACATATCTGTACTAATAAATAACACTTTATACACGTGCACTACGTCCCACGTATTCAACGAGTATGTTGACTAAATTCCCAATTTATCAGTTTTCCTGTAAAATGAATAACATTTTATAATTTGAGAATTACCCATCATCTATAACAGGTCAAATCTTCCATTACATCTGTAAGATATACGAAATATTTTTTTATGACATATAATAATGTCAGGTTTATAAAAAAATACCCTAATATCGGAAAAGTGGAAAAACACAGGTGAAAACACTTTGCGAGTTCACAGCAAACAAAACTTTTAAGTATTTTCCAAAAAACAAAACTAGATGGAATGAACAAAATTGAAGACCACATAAAATAATAACATATTACACTTTATATTTATTAAGAATGTTTAACGAGCCTGAACATCCATTATTATCAACAACGTCAGTTTTAAATAAATTTATTAAAATTATTGTTGACATTGCAAAACACTGTTTAAATTTATACTATCTTGATAAATGTAAAATGAATGAAGCAATTGCAGCTTCGATTAATCAGCGGATTTTAATATGACAACGCATTCACTCTATTGATAACTTACAACATGAGGGTTCGCTCAATGAATATTGATTGTAATGAAATCAAAATTCGTAATCTAAAAGTCATAACTAACAAATGATGATGAATTAAAATATTTTGGTTTATCGGATGGTTATAGTTTATTTGAGTTTTATTTTATTTATCAATTTTTTTGAATACCCCTTAAAGTCCCTGATTAGTCTGTAGGGTTGTTAGGGGTACACGTTTGGTTAACCTATGTCACATCTCCTGCATTGTTGGAAAGTATGTGAAAGGTTGATGGTAAATTTTGTGTTTGATACAAAATAAAATATCAAACAATCACTGGAATTTCAATAATACAGAGTTTTTTATTTGGGACTAGGTCTTAGTTACTTAGGAATGTTTAACTTGCAGGGCTCAGTTATCTGAGCCTAAAATTCAGTTATCTGCTCACTTTGTATATTCCAAGCCCGGTTAAAAATAACATTTTTGTGTTTCTAATTTTTTAATCGTTAAAGATTCATTAGGTAATATTACATTTCTTCGGTGATTAACACTGGTGTCCTAGTTGTTCTAAGTTGAAAATCCATTTCTGTATCTTTGAGCGGATTAACGATTAGTTCTTTGTGTAGCTTTTGTGAAAAATTACGTCTTCTTGAGCCACAAGTGGGCCGTGGACTGCCTTGCTCGAGGATGTTTGCTACTTATCTCATCTATGTGTGCTCCTATTTTAGTTAACCAATGATACTGCATTTTATTCTCCATAAGAGCCCGCTTTGCTCCGGTTGGTTCTAAGTTACATAGATGGACCTCGTCGTCAAAAAACTATTCCTCCGTTGGCCCTTAAAGTTATATTTTTATCCTATTTCTTACTTCGTAAATGAAGAAGGAGGACAATTTTACAGATAATGTTTGTGGTGATTACGATTCTTGCTGTGTTAATTCCAATAGAATATTGATTAACGTTTTCCTATGAATATTAAGGACCATTAATGGCTTTCCTGAAAAGCTGGAAATTTTTTTAAATACAATTTACATAAATATTTGTTGCTGCTAAGATTTCTATATTTATCATACAATTATTTAATAGGGTTATTTATTTTACAAGTTGATTTAATCAACTATTATGTGTTAATACAGTTTTATTTGCACATTCGGTGTTTTATTTCTTATTAATTTCCAATAACCTATATTATATTTTATATCGACCTTTACTGCAGAACGGTAATATTTATTACTCCAATTATTTTACCTGTAGGATAAGTTAATATTTTCCAGAGCTTAAGAATTACAATTAATTTGAATTATAAAAAACGAACAATGATTAATAATAAGTTCCAGTCTAGTTTTCACTAGTTCACAACAATATCTCCAATATTATTTGTCTTTTATATTCTTCTGGAAATAATATCAACTAATCAATATTAGTAAATAGTGTACTTAGTTTATCGTGTACCCTATAGTACTAGTACATTTTCAGTAGACGTTTATTTACAGATTATATTTTCAATATATCTTTTTCTTATTTGTCATTATTTGTCATTATTTACTTGCCATTATTTTCACATTTTTCTTTACTTAATGTATTTATTCAATAATAATTAAATCAAATAATAATAAACTATTTGATAAGGAAAACGTAATCCTAAATATATATATATATATATATATATATATATATATATATACTGAACTTTATATATATATAAAGAACCGAATCACAATACAAATACAAGAATTATAATTGAATTTACAATTATATATAATTATAATTATAATTGAATTGTTTAATATTCCTGATGATGTTGGTACTGTAAGCCAACGATAAGCTTTGAATTATAAATTCAATTATAATTCTTGTATTTGTATTTTGACTGAGATCTTTATTAATACACAAGAATACATATTGCTATATATATATAAACAAATGGGGTTATTCATATACAAGAACTATTTATTTATTTTTTGTTAAAGCTTTTCCTTGATAAACAGTACCAACCTCATCAAGAATGAATATTGATAAATATAACTATATATATATATATATATATATATATATATATATATATATATATATTTATATTTATATTTATTTATTTGTGAGGGGAGAGAGAGAGACTATAAAGATTTAACATTAAATAAAAAAAAATTAGTTTGGTACTTTTTGAGTACAGCTCTGCCAGAGGTTTTAAATAATGTACTCTTTGGTAATGAGCTTGTTCAAACTTTACGAGTTTAGAGAGGACTTGCTAAATATCTCGTGTCATCAGCACACCCTAGACACATTGTTTCTGGCTTTATTAATTATTTTACTTCTTCGCCACCAAATATTCTCTACAAATTTACTAAACCATTCATAATCCGGGTACTTAATTATAAGGGAATTCATATTGTGAAATTATTGTAGCATGTGAAACTGTTCTTAAAGATTTTGTGGACACAAATCTATTAACTGAACAAAACCTGCCAAAGAAATATTTCAAGTAAAGTATATTGAATGTCTTATAAATAGCTGCCTTAAATGTCTCTGAATATGAAATTCCTAAATGATATTGTGTTTGTTTATAATTTAAATTTGTCTGAGAGGTATTTTAAAAAAATTGGTTTCACATATTCGCAATACATTCTATTACATATCTAATCCACTAAGAAACATACAAAGTTGCAATGGATTCTTTTAATGACTTCTTATGGAGGCCTGATTGTGTATATTTTGTACGAAGTAATAGTTTGGGAAACGCTCTCTATGCCTGGTAAATGTTAAGGGTTAAAACATATGTTTCATAAAACAAATGATTTTATGTTATAGGTTATGTTGCAGAACAGCTGTTTAAATGAGTAGATTGGTACTTTACTGATTGCAGATTATTAGTTTAAGATATTATTAAATATTTATGAAATGAATATTTATCAATTTCTATTTGTATATATCGATAAATCTAACTACAATCTGTTCAAACGCTTGATAATGAGTTATAAATTTTTATTCAAGTTTGTGAAATTAAAGCTTCTTTAGGCTCCTAACTAAAGGCTCCTAACTTTAGTCTCAAAACTAAATAAACGTTTTCTGTTATCCACAACATTTTGTTATCAACTACAATAAATATTCCCATTGAAACGTCTACTGAATACATTCTTCAAAGGAAGTATGCACGTCTGTGATCAAGCTCCACAAATACGCGAAATGAGGCCTCAACTGTGTATGCTTACCATAGAGAAAATGTTTGCTTTGCAAAATATTGTAACAACAAGTAAAGGAATATTTAGTCTAAAGAATTTAAATGTCTTATATTATTCTATAAAATTACATATTTCTATATTTTAAACCATATTGCATTGAAATATTGTAAGTATTTTTAAATGATGTTGCGTTATTACATATTACAATTTTTAAACAACTTTACATAACAATATTGTGTTTTTAAACAATAATTTTTACAAATATAACGTTGCGGGAATTTTTTTATACTTTTTGTAGATTAACTTCCCCGATTAAATCACTTGTTGTCTCATCATACAAACCGTATATTCATCTTCCAGCAGCCATTAGATGGGGAAGAGATGCAACTGTGGGCGCATAATTCCGCTCCATTGCCCGTTAACACGGCAGAACCGTGTATTTATGTTAATTCAGGCTATATTGCCATGTTCCATCCACAAACCTACTAAGCGGAAATGAATGGAAATAGATGTTACCATTAAAATTTAAAGAAATCTCTTATACAATCACTGCCTGAAACAATTTTCAAGGCTATTTCTCTGTGTAAAGTTATAGTTTGCAATTATAGAATATGTAGCGAGATACATATATTTGCATTTATATTTGAATATAAAATAGGCATTGAATTAAATTTTTATGAAATAATTATAAATAAAGCTATACATTTTGATAAATTTTCTAAAGTCTAGATTTTATTCCACAATTACGTAAAACACCCACGAAGTATTTCATATGCAAAAATATCTTGATAGTCTAAATCCCTCTACAATTTTGCTTGTTTCAATACAAAGCTGATCATAAGAATATAATTTATTCACATATTTAACGTATGCTGCTAGTTGACACTAGTGGGTGTATACGGACTACTAAATTATTCACAGTTGGTTATAAATTATCGTTCAGAATGTAAAGATGGGTTTCGCTTGTTTGCTACTCCTAAAAGTTTATTATTGGGATGTATTTTACAAAATCTCATACTTCGCTAGTTTTCTACAGATAATCTCTACTAGTCTTCTATTTCAGTTGCTTACTTATTCATTGTAATTTCCTACATTAAATTCACAGTTTAACATATTAACTAGTAAACACTTGCCTATAATAGTGCTTATTTTTGGCAACTCTCGAAGCTTCTGTCCTTATTAAGACTAAAAGTAAGTGCTACTATAAGCAAGCGCTAAAAGATTGTTATTTTTTTATGTTACCAAGTGTATTATTTAATGTCTAATAACTAAACTATATTGAGTTTTGCTTCAGTAAAAAAATATATTTTTATAAATAAGTGAGGTAAATACACAAATTGCGATATATATTTATATTTATATATATATATATACAATCATCTGAATACATTATTAAGTTATATAGTTTTCGAGGCAGTGCCTTATAATTTAAAAGCTTCGAGTAATAATTTAGCAAGGTATTTTTTCATCTTCGGAATAGTAATATTCATTTCACATTTATATATATCATGCTCTCGACTGTCTACATGTTTGTGCCTAAATACATATATTTTTAATTCTAATTTATGGAGTTAGGAGTTTGTACAATTTTTTTAATATAAATAGTATATGGTCAAGGTACAGGCTTCCTCTTTTAAAAAAATCACAATTAATTTCACCTTTTTTTTGGTTTGTCCAATTACCCTTTGCAAAATATTATTTAAACTATATTTATCTACAGAAATTCAACTAATATTATTAGGCCTACAGTATTTTGTTAGAACAAGTTATGTCAGAAATTATTTACGATGTATTTTCTGTATCCAATTAGAGAAAATTGTCTTTCTGTTTCTTAATGTTTTAATAATTTAGTTTTACTAACGACTGAACTAAACTTGAAAAATGTGTAAAAAATGACGGATTTTATGACACCTATTAAAACTAGTTTTATATTCTTGAACCACAAACTCTAAAAGAAACAGAAAATATTTTTTTGTAGCCTACGTAATTCCATAATTTTTAAACCTAATTTTGTCGACAAAGAAATTATATTTCTAAGTACGTAACGTTGGAAATCTCACAGGTTATCAACGCTTTAAATCATTAAATACTTCAATATATTATTTCCTTTTATTTAATTATGAATAATTCACCTTTGTTGCCAAGTACGTTAAATCGGATACATTATAGTTTAATCATAATTAAATAAAAATAGTTTGGTTGTAAAAGTAAAATTATTAAAAGCTTTTAAATACAAATCAGTTTTATCTAAATATAAACATTCCATTATAGGTTTATTTTCCTTTAGGAATTAAATTCATACGGAAATTTAACACAAAAGAATTAGTTAATCCACTGTACAAATATTGATTAAATTAAATACCTTTTACGTTAGGCATTAAATCAATTATGTCTTAATGTAATTAGTTATTTACGGAAAAAAACCATTACTGCAAGAGTAAAACAAACCATCAATTAAAATTGCCCCTTTGTAGATTTAAAAGATTGTAAATACAAAATATTATTCCTTATTATTTAAACGAAAAATCTCTATAATCTTGCATTTTCTGACTCCTGGATCTCTCTGGGAGAAAACGGTGGTGATGATCGTAAAGCCGCCATCCTAAATCTCTCTGGAAACGCACTGACTGACTGGAGAAGAAAACCAAATGCTGTAATATATGTCGGAGGGGAGGGGGTACTTAAATTTTAGTGGATCCTGAGCATCTCAGTTCACTCCAGTTCTCCCAGTCAGTAGTGTTGACTACCAAATTATGGAACCTAGTTCGAACGAGAGAACTCTCGTCGGGATAGCAGTGGGAAAATCTTAACTCAGGGACCAAGAGCCGTTAGCGTTTTTAGAATTCAGATTGAAGATGAGTCAGTAGTACTTTGTATGAGTATTAGGTCTCAATTAGTATGTGTATTATTGGTTCTTGAGTCACCTATTTGTTTTTTTTTTTAAAATAACATTATATGTAATATGTATAATAGGATTAAGTAGCACTTAGAAAACCGATGTAATGTTTACATAATTTGTACAACACTAAACTGCGGGAATTTCTAAAACTTTTATTTCACTTGTCTGTTAAGCTTGTACTATTAGACTATTTAAAGAAATGTTAGATAACGGTTCATATTCCCTCACGGTCGGTGTGAAAAGAAAATTACCTGGATGACAAACGTTATCTGAACGACCATTTGAACTGTCATGTAGGTGTATTTGTATATTAAACTGTCAAATAATACAAAGACCTTACAAGAAACATTTTTACTAACCATGTAAACATTTGGGTTGTAAATTGACTATCTTCAGATGTTATAGACGAGGTAAAGGAGATATCGTAGCAAACCACTCTTCCAGTTCAAGGACTTTATATAAACCTAAAGTAGGTTCAAAAATATCCGAGTTGAAAACTTGTTCGTCAACAATGTTATCATTGAGAACTTATAGGATTTTGCAAAGTTGGGAGTTGTTCTTGTTAGCTTTAGAAAATTACTACACAAAACTTAATAAATATAACATTTATAAAACTGTTTTCTTCAACTTAATTAACTACAAATATATCTTTGTCTCTTGTCGTTTTCTAAAATGATTGCACCGCGGAGACAGGCATTTTCCATTGGCGGGGACGATTATAACATGGAAGTTTTTTCTGAAGGGAATTTGTACTTTTTGAATATTGTACATCTTAGATTATGTATTATGATACAATATATTTTTATTATTAATAAAACTTGTACATATGTTTGTTTTTTATATGTTAATCAAATTATAGAAATGTTTATGAAATTATCATTGTTTCTATTTTTTCAAATGTTTTTATTCTAGTATATTTATTCAATGTTTCTACTTACTTATGGTTTATACTAATAATTCTATTAAAAAATGCCTTGTATGTACCGAGAATATTTAATTAATCTCATCTGAGTCCTTTATTTCGTAAATTGTACTTAGTATCACATCGCATGTTACTATCGAAAAATCATATATTCATAAATACTATTTAAACCTCGTCAGCTTTACAAGGTGCATATATTAAAATTATTCTGACACTTTTAAAATTTTAGATCATGTAATATAATAGTATATGTTAATTATTAGGAACTCAATTTTAACCTCTTTTATACATATACCTACTCAGCAAGGTCTATAGCCGTTTCCATATCTCTAAAGAGTAGATTTCATATGTAAAAATATTCTAATAATCTAAACGCCTCTAAATTTTGCTTGTTTCAATATAAAGCTTATTATAACGGTATCACTTACTGACATCTTCAACGTATGCTACTAGTTACACTAGTGGGTATATACGGGCTACTAAATTAATAAGGAGAAACCACAGTTGTGTATGAATTATCGATCACAATGTAAAGATGGGTTTCGCTTATTTGGTACTCCTAAAAGTTAATTATCGGGATGTATTTTACAAAAACCTTATATTTCGCTAGTTTTCTACAAATAATTTCTACTAGCTTTCTATTGCACTTACTTATTCATTGTAATTTCCTACATTACCTATACAGTTTAACATATTAACTAGTAACCACTTGCCTATAGTAGTACTTAATTCTTTGACAACTCCAGAAGCTTCCGTCCTTGTTAGGACTAAAATTAAGTGCTACTATAAGCAGGCGTTTGTTATTTTTTTATGTTACTAAGTGTATTATTTAATGTCTAATAACTCAATGGCTATAATGACGTTCCATTTCAGTAAACAAAAATTTATTTTATAAATAAGTGAGGTAAATATATAAATTGCTATATGCAATCATCTGAATACATTAGTAATTTATATAAGCTTTGAGGCAGTACCTTATAATTGAAAAGCTTTGAGCAATAATTTTGCAAAACATTTTTTCATCTTCACAATAGTAATATTAATATCATTATTTATTTATATATATCATGCTCTTGACTGTGTACATGTTTGTGCTTAAATACATCTATTTTTATTTCTAATTTATGGTGTTAGGAGTTTGTACATTTTTTTAATTTAAAAAGTATTGTTAAGGTTCAGATGTTCCTCTTATAAAAAAAATCAGAATTGAGTCCACCAATATATTTTGATTTATCCAATTATCCTTCATCAAATATTATTCAAACTATATTTATCTACAGAAATTCATTATACCATTATACCTACACTAAGACGTCAGAAATTATTTACGATGTATATTTTGTATCCGTTTAAAGAAAATTGACTCTCTGTTCCTTAACTCTAAAATAATTTAGTTTTGCTAACGACTGAACTAAACTTGAAAAATGTTTAAACAATGACGAATTTTATAAAACCAATTAAAACTAGTTTTACATTTCTGAGCCACAAACTCTAAAACAAATCGATTATTTTGTAGGCTACGTAATTCCATAATCTCGTAAACTTAATTCTGGCGACAAAGTAACAAACTATTTTTTAATCATGCAACATTGGAACACCTCACTCGTTTTTAATGCTTTAAATTAATGAATACGTACATAGATAATTTTCGTTTAATTGATTGTGAATAATTCATTTTTGTTACTAAGAATACTTTATATCGGATACCGATATAGTTGAATCAGAATTAAATAAAAATAGATGGGTTGGAAAAGAAAATTATTGAAAGCTTTTAAATACAAAATCTGTTTTAATCTAAATCTAAACCTTTCATTAGAGGTTTATTTCGCAGCAGGTATTAAATTCATATGGTAATTTGGAACAAAATGATTATTTATTCAAATATCGATTAAATAAAATACCCTTTACGTTACGATTGTTTTAAGAACGAAAGAAAATAATTAAAATTGTCTCTATGTAGATTTAATAGACTGTGAATAAACAATGTCCTTCTATTTTAGTAGTATTGAAAGGAAAATTCTGTATAACCACATATGCGTCATTTTCTTGGTGTATCCTTGAATCCCTCTGGGAGTAAACTGTGGTGGTGATTGTAATGGGGCCATCCTGAATTTCTCAGGAAAACCCACAGACTGACTGCAAAAGAACCATATACTATAGAAAAGGACTAAAAGCTGTAATAAATGTCGGGTGGGCACTAAAATTCCAGTGAGTCCCGAACCACGTAAACTCACTGGCAATGAAGCCAAGCAAGGAACTACCTTCCCCGGCCTGAGCATCTGAGTTCACTCCAGTCCTCCAAGTCAATAGTAAAGTTTCATTCGTTGTAGAATTCAGAATGAAGACGGGTCAGGAGTACATTGCAGCGCACTTTCACAGTATCTATGTGCTGCTGGTTCCGGAATGTCTGCTATGTGCTGGTGAAGTCATGAATGTCGAACACTTTCACAATTACACAGTCTTGCACAAGGCACAGGATTATGACAGTCCCTTCTTCAAGGAAACCCATCTCAACTGGCCAGTGCGTCGCCAAATGGCCAAACTGCGAAAGATAGGCATTGACTAGTAAGTAAATAGTAAGTAGTATATATACGTCACGCATAAGTTTATGACGTAATTTTTTATTAAATTAATTTTGTTAGATTTTGGGATAACGGCTTCATTTACTGAATAGCTTTACTTTAACTTCGGAAAATTTTATTGTTACCATTTTGTCTTTAGTGTGTTGCAAAAAAGGGGAAAGAATTTTGGAAATTGGTTAAACAAATCTTTTGTAGACGTTTTCAAACGTTTACAAAATTGCCAAATACGTATTGGCAATTCACTCTTACGGCCTAGAGAAATGGCAGAGCCAGTGGACGAAAGTTAATGCCTAACATAATATACCTACAAAAATATGCTTTTATTTCTCACCATAACATGTTTTTATTTTAAAAAGCATTTATGTCGTACATAGTAACATATGACACTCTATTATCAAAGGTTTGCATCAGAAGAAAACTTATCCAACATTACCAAGCATCTATTCATCAGCAAGGAGACGATATGGTTATTTACTTAATATATCACAGGTGTCAAAGTATCTTGTTCCTAATATAATGCACTATGTCAGGAGTGGTAGGTTTACTTTTGAAGTATTATTGGCAGGCATATAAAACGAAATTTAGTGCTAAAATACACGAGGTGACATGTATTCCAAACATATCGTTACCCAAGATTAACTACTTAATATTATAAACACTAATAAAATAACGAATAATAACTAAACTTAAAAATAAAAGCCAATAATGACAATAAAATTAATTTATTTAATATAACACGTGATGTGTATTTCAGGTATAAGGGAACCATCTTAAATTACTCTATGATTATTTAATTTATAGACAGAGTTGATCAAGAGAATAATTAATTATAATGTCTACCAACTCTAAAAAATATATTTATATCCAAACATTGAGTTAGAAAATTAAATTGTGAAATAGGAAATCAACCTTCACAAAAAATGTAAGAATGGCCATATTTCCCTAATTTTGTAAAGGTATTAAAATTAAATTGAGTAATTTCCGTAAAGAGAGAATATCAAATATTTAAAAAAATAAATGGTTCTAGAGATTTAATGTGTATGATGCTATAAGTTAATTGAAAATTAACTACTGAAATTAATAGTTGAGAATGTCAAGTGTTAAATAAAAACGTTTATACGACTAACCGAAGTAGATGTCAACAACGAATTTATAATTTAAATAAGATTAATGTCGTTAAAAAACTAAAGAGAGAAAAAAAATTGAATAAACTAGCATTGAGAAAAAGGAAGAAATTTTATGAAAAATAAATCGTCTTTGGGTTTTGAAAAGGAGAAATTGGTCATTTTCAAAAGAGTATTAACTGTTACCTTTACAGATTCTAGGAAATGATTATTGCTAGATTTAAAAGTTAATGTTGTATGTCAATATATTACTTTGAAAAATTAAAAAATGCTTGTAAATAGTTTTGAAGATGGTTTCCCTTGAACTGAAATATACATTAGGCGTTTAAAGTTTTGTAGAAAATTTAAATTAAATTATAGGTTTAAAATTCTTAAAATAAATATTTTAGCAGTTGTCAATTCAATGTTCAGTTTCATGTATGTTCCAGTAGCAGGTAGACATTTTAGGCGTGCAGCTCACCCCCAAAAAACGATATAGAAATAGAAATAGTGACAAGGTTGTCATTACCGGATGAAACTAATTTTAATCGAAAGTATATGACGAGAATATTTCTGCACAAAGTTACCGCAAATTACCCCATCGGAACATATTTAAAATAACGAAAGTTGTCATTTTTTATATTTTCTAAATTTAGAGAAATTTTAAGTGTAACTCGTCATATCTTGGCTGTTTTTGGGTATATTAGTTTGCAATTTTGACTGGAACATCTTTTGATAATGTACTAAATGATGGTATAAATTTGAAATAATATTATTCAACCACAACAAAATGGCGGATTTGTTTGTAATTTTCAGTAATTTATAGACACGTTTTTTTAAAATTAAAAAGTTGTGTTACAAACTTTAGAATTTTAATACTTTATAAATTGTACATTATTGCTGATAACCTAAAGTTATATTTTGGAAAGATTTGCATTTTTATATAATTTCGTTAAAAAGTTGTAACGATTTATATTTTGTGCGCACGTAAGCGACAGAATCCGCCTGATCGAATCAGTAAGAAAAAACGGGAAATTATATTAAATCTATATAAAAATATATTAAATTATTCAAATAAACATCATTGTCATATATATATATATATATATATATATATATATATATATATATATATATATATATATAACTCTTATTATGTCGGTAGGCATTAAGACTCTTATATTTGTTATTAAATTCTATATATTTAGTTCTATATAAATTGTCCCTAATTATCTTAATACACAGATTACCCTGATGGCCTCCTGGAAGGACGTTTGAAATTGCTGCGTAAATGAAGTGGGGATGTACCTTCACGTGAGCTCGCCCTCATTTGTTTACTTAAGACTTATTCTTTCTATTGACCTCGTGAGCAGAATTTAGTTTCATTTATTTGGAGATTTTCAATCGAGTTTCTACAAGTGAGTTTTCCTTATGGCTGACGAGACAGACATTTCTGTTGATGGTTAAGTACAAGAGATATATTTTTAGTGATTTTATGCTTTTAAGAGTATTTCTCCCTTCAGAAGGAATCAATCTAAATTTGTGAAAGCCAAACAGTATTTTTGCTATTAGTGATAGCGTAGTGTACAGTTTCAAATTTTGAAGACCTTCCAGAACGACTTCAGGATAATACGACATAATTTTTTTTTCATATTGAAGAAAGAAGCCGACACTTCATAAGCTGTTAGAAATTATTGAGGAGCATGATGGTGACGCGATCCCTTCTTTGGGGTTAGATGTAACAATTTTACCACCATCTAACTGCAATAATAACGTAGGGGCCATATCGCGTGATCTGTTTTAATTCATCATGTCCAACCATCATGTTTGTAATAATGATAAACTCGATGAACTGATAGATTGGCAAAAATACGTCTCTTAGATATGTTGAATAAAAGATTTATTGATTTCCTCCCACATGAGTAAAATCGTACGGTTGATAAATCTATGGTGCCGTATTTCGGCAGTCAAAGGGCGAAACAATGTATTAGGAGTAAACCTATTTGTTTCGGTATGAAATTTTGGTGTGGAGATATTTTAAGTGGATATTTAGTTTGGTTAGAGACTTATCAGGGTGCAAAAGCCTGCTCAAAAAAACTATTGTGACAAAAATATGGGATACGGTTTAGTCATGTCATACATTGACGAACGTCCTCCAATGATTCCATATCGAATATATCTTTACAACTTGTTTACAAGTGTGGAATTGTTGGATGCTATGAAAAAGAGACAAATAGGAGGGACAGAACAATCAGGACAAACCATATTCTGGAAGCTGTCCTTTGAAGAGTGTGGAGGAAATGAAAAAAACAGGATAGGGGAGTGTACGATTACTCAACTGATCTTCTTTCGGGAATAAGTCTAACACGTTGGAATGACAACAATATAGTTACAATGGCTACAAACGTTGACGGTGTACGTCCCCTGGCATTAACGAGTAGGTTTTCAAGAGAGAAAAATCAGAAAATCCAAGTCACAACCGCAAGTCATTCACAACTATAATCAGTTAATGGGAGGGATCGACAGAGCTGATCAAAATATTTCATTATATAGATGTGGGGTCCTTGGGCAAAAATGCTACTTTCCCTTACTGACCCATCTTATAGATGTGTGCGAGCACAAAGCCTGGCAAATTTGCAGGCGGAAGGAATCCAAAAATATGGACCATTTAGAATTCCAAAGGAGAGTTGCTGATAATATTTTGGAGTCAAACCAGAGGGTGGTTTCACAACGAGGACGCCCAAGTAAGAGATCCCTAGTGGACAGCCGTTATAATGGTGTAGATCATCTCTAGCTTGCCTACTCTCCCAACTGGAAAGAAGCAACATTTGAAGTGTCAAGCTTGTTTAAAAAAAAAACCACAACGAAGTGTATGAAATGTGACAAACCTCTGCATGTAGATTGTTTTGTTTCATACCACAAAACGTTATATGTATTTGTTCGATGATACCTAAAACATTTCATTTTTGTACATTTGTTTTGTTCATTTTTCATAAAATAGTTGATTTTTGCATAATAAAAAATATTTACTACCACAGATGTTTCATTATCCATTAAAGAAAAAATGATGTCCCAGTAACGTAATGTCCTTCTAGAAGGATGTCACGTTTTTAGGCCCATTGATGGACAAATATTTTTAAATTTAATTTTTTCTAATTTGTTGGAATATAATGAATGGATTTCATCCAAAAAACAAAAAAAAAACTAAGCAAAAAAATTCAAGGCAATGTGGGTTAAGGTATAGGTTTCTGCACCTGGTTTGATAGATTTTATATACCCTATCAATGAATTATTACTGTTTACAAAATTAATAAAAGTTTATGAAATTCTGAATATTTTGACTTTAAAAAGTTGGCTTTATATTTAAGATAAATTTATATTTATTGATATTGACTCTTTTGGCTGGCGTAGTCCCCTGTTTCACTTCACTTGACACAAATTCACTTAATAATATTTCCTTTCGATTTCACTTTCTTTAATCGCTTGAAATGCTACTACTGACTTTATTAAATCACTCCTTTATTGAATTTCATTTACCATTCCATATCTCTTCTTTATTTAATTTCACGTACTACATTTCTATCTCCCTTACTTATTATAGCTGATTACTTAATAATCTCCCTCTTTTACTCCACTTTATATTTAATAATCTCCCTTATACATCTCACTTGATACTTTACATTGGGACTTTAATTTATTTGAATTTAATATTTCTTACTAAAACTTAAATGATTTCTTCCTCGATTTCTGCATTTGGACTCGCCCGAGTCCTGAATATTGACTCTCCCTTCAAGTCCTGAAGTCAATACTCACGATCGCGTTTCAATTTGGATCGTTTCCGTAAGGGTTTAACCCCTTCTTCAAATTTGATATGCTTCTTTATGGAGCTCAAAACTGTTTTAGCCTATCAGAATGACATTCCTCATCAGTTTCCCTTTGGCTTGGCTTGGAGCTTCTTGAACTTTCCCAAGGTGCAGGTGTTTCACTTGATGTGCTTTTTCTGCATTTCTAGAGATTCGTCGCCATAGATCTGCTTGGTCCCTCGATGTCCAAGAAAAGCACCACTCAGTAATCTAGGGATTACCTACAATGACACCATTCGACTTTTATTAATATTTATGGCTTACAAATACGTGCAGTAACAGTTTTTGGCCGAAAGATTAACAATAGACTACCCCTTGCTACGTAGCGATATAATATCACAAGTTCAAATATTCTACAAACAGTTATGACGACTTAATGAATTATAGTATATACAAAAACTCTTACTAAAATGTATTTCTTGAAATTTAATTACGGTAAAATATTTTATCAGATTTTACTTTGCAGTTATCAAAACCTCATACTGTATGTCATTTAATTTATTATATAATATGATCAATGGAAAGAAAAAGCAAAATTAAGGAACAAATCTAAATTAATTACAATTTTAAATATCCCATTAGATTATATTTAGGATATATATATATATATATATATATATATATATATATATATATGTGTATATATATATATATATATATATATATATATATATATATATATATATATATATTTGTGTGTGTGTATGTGTGCGCTCATGTATAATAAAACTATTGCAATTATATCGAATACAACTTCAAAGTTTTCGATAAATCCCAAATTATAGTAATGTTTCCTAACGAGTAATAACGCGGCATAGTTTTAGTAACAAAAGGAATTTTTTCTGATCCGATTCGAAATAGGAAAAAAGAAGACCTCCTTGCTAACAACAGAGGAAGTCTACACTTGAAACCGAGTTAATGGGATTTAGAGAGAGTAAACGTGGGAGGGAGACAATAGAAGCAATCTCGTTATGCAGAGGGACTCCTCCCCACCTAATCCGCAATAATAGAAGATACTATTTTATTTCAGGGCCGAGAATACTCTTTACTGCAATAAAATAATTACTTTTAGCGAACCAAACCGTTTACTCCGTTAGTTTTTCCGAAGTAATTATTATCTTTGTTTTGTTTCAAAATTTTCATACTATTAAATTACATTTAAAAATTTAAACTTCTCATTTAGTTACCTGACATCACTTTTAATTATTGTAAAGTTTGTTTCATAGTAAAAATAAAATTGCCTGTAGTAATAACTAATCAAAATAAATAAATTATATTTAACAATTTATAAGGGATGATAAAGTGGCTCGTATATCCTCTTCTAGCGTATTGAGATGTTTCCTCAAATGCATCATGCTGAAACTTAAAAATAGTAACACAATATACTATTATAATAAAATATCCCATAACCAATAAAACAAATAAAAAATAACTAATATTAGAAGTTAATTAAGATTAAATACTTATGTACATTTCGATGGAATTGTCATCATTATCAGACAAACTTACTACAAAATTACCATCTGGAAAACATTAAGTAATTAGGAAACATTACAAACTAGACTCTTTTTCAACAAATTTGTTCACACACAAGACACTGAATCAGTATACTTTTCTGATTTCGTGATATCTCTATTACTTCATTTTCGAGAACAAGTTACAAATTAAAAGACTAAATAATTTCCTTGTCCTATTCTATTTTATTCCGACGATTTATCTGCCCGAATCGGACTTCTCCTAGTTTTATCTAATACAGAACCCCTGTTAATAAGTGCAAATATTGATATTACTCGCCAATATACACACACAATTGCCTTGCACTGAAATTTAATAATTATTACCTCGTAAACGGTTGTTTTAATCTTAATAAAATGTAAATCAATTAGAACTGAAATATAAAGAAGCTGTGGCAGTTTCATTTTATGAAAACAATTTTAAGATAAAATATTTGAAGCATGTTTCTAGAACAAGGCTAGAAATAAAAGTCATTTCATGAATATAAAAGTTGAAATTAGCCATAACAATGATGTTTGAAGCCATTATTATAGCTTAAGAGATATAGCATTGGGTGGTCTTACGTGAGTCATTCTGCAGTCAAGGATGGTAGGCTAATGTGGTTTCCACTTCCCATTATTACCCTAGGTTTGATCCTAGATAATCCTGTTCCTCGGATAAGTCAACCTTGAGCTGAACAAATTCCCAGAAATACTTTGTCGCTATCTGGAATCGAACAAGGCACCTTTAGTTAGTAGTCAAGTACTTAGCCTCCTTATCACCGAGTCCCTTAGAAGTAACCATAATATCAAAAAAATACTAAAGCCCAATGACACATAAAATGTGTCATGAGGCACAATTTTACACATATTATGTTCTCTCAACCAAGTAATTGCCATTTGTGATTTTAAATAGGTGTAAATATTTTTAATTACTCAATATGCACGTACAGAGTGTGAATGTACACATTCTGGATGTGCAGAATTTTAAACATGATAAAATTGAAAAGTTATTTCCTTATATTTATTCGTTACAGTGCATTTATATTTTGAAAATACAGCGGAGGAAGGTATTTTTGTTACAGAAGCTACTTCGGATAGAATTAGGAAACAAACATTTACTTTTACACGAACCTAAACTAGAATAAATTATTATTACTTGCTTTGGTGAAAACGCTATTTTAACGATATATTTTAAACCTGATATGTTACAAAGTTGTAATTATATTTTATCATTTTAAATTATGTATTTTCCTGTAATTGTTTATTTATTTACTTGGTTCTCTTTACTTCTTTTTTATATTTATTATCTGGCTTCATTACGAAAGTCCTACTTCGTTCGCGATTTCACTTCAAAATTATTTTATTAATATTAAAGAAAATTATAAAACAGTATTAATTAAATACTATAAAAATACAATAGCCGCAACAAATATAATTTTATAATTTTAACTTATGTACATTTTAGTTAGCAGGTAACTTAAGAGGTACATATTTCAGATTTACTTACTTAAATCATTCACAAACTCTTAAATAATAAGTCAACTGCATGCACCGGTGCTGAAGAAAGTTCGCCTTAAAGGGGCGGGGCTACGAAAACCCCTTTATAAATACAAACCTAATACAGTAGGCTACTATAATAAAAATAATTTTCTCAAAATTACACAATAAATAAAATATCTTGAATTTTATAGTCCATTACGTTCGGTTGAATTTTATTAATCACTTAAACAATAGTTTATGACTATCCGAACTTTGAATTTAGTTAATTTGTTAAAACTGCCGATCTTCATCAGTGTCTTCTGCTTGGAGATGTTGGGAGGATGTTGTTGCATCCAACACAAACACGCAGCCTTCAGATCCATGCTCCATAGACTTAAAGAAGTCCCAATGACCACAGAAAGCATAAACAAAGAGCTAGACACAATTAAATATTTAGCATACACAAATGGATACAACACCACAATAATAGACAAACTAAGGCACAAAATACAAAAAAACACTAAAATTAACACTACAGACAGGGAAAACAAATACATCCATTCATAAACAAAAAAACAAACAAAATAGCCCGCAAATTTCAAAAACAGGATACAAAATAGCATACAAAACTAATAACAAGCTACAATACAAAATACAACACAACACCAACAACAAGGATAAACTACAAGCACCAGGCGTATACAAACTGAACTGCGACGAATGTAACAAATTCTACATTGGACAAACAGGTCGCAGCTTTAAACCAAGAGTCGAAGAACACAAACAGAACACCAACTCAACATTTTACAACCAGATAAAAGATACAGGACACAAATACACAGACATTTACCAAAACCTAGAAAGTCTACACATCAACAAAAAAGGAATACATCTCAACACACTAGAACAATATGAAATTTACAGACACACAAAAACACAAAGTACAAACATATTAAACGAACAAACACAATACAAATCACACATACTCTTTGATACTATCGAAAACCTACCTTTAAAACCGTCACCCCTTGGCCCAACATCTCTAAGCAGAAGAGACTGATGAAGTTCGGCACATAGCGATCGAAAACGTTCTGTCTCAGTAAGTCTTAACAAATTTACTAATTTCAAAGTTCGGACAGTCATAAACTATTGTTTAAGTGATTAAAAATAAAATATGTTATGACTACATTCTACAGAAACTAAGAAATGTACTCAAAAATAAAATACCTAATAACTATAAAATCTACTTCATCATTAAGCAAATAAAGAATATAACGCCGAGTTATGGATAATCTATTTGTCTTTATTCATTAATCTAATATTCATACGCACAGTAACTCGCTACCTGAAACTGTCAGTGTGTGTAGAAACCATTTGTCTCGTTTACCGAGAGACTCCCGTATAGTACTGAATCACCTGTATATGAAACATTAAACTTGACAACGTCTCGGCATTTTAAGTCCATATATTTTTATCGTAAATGCTTTTTAATTATTTGCACTTTCAACACTTTTATAACAAAATCTTTTCCCTTGTCCACTGAACAATTCATGTATAACATGCCTCGTATAACTTGAGGGCTGTGTGAATTTGAATTAATTGATTTATACTAAAGATCGAAAACTATTTTTTGGAGCCTACATAACCTCTCTAATCTGGTTAGAACGCAACGGCACTATTGCAAACTAAAACTAAGGTATCATTTCCAGACTGCTTTCAGATGTCTGTGATCACGGGTTTATTGAATAGTACTTTGTTTAGTATTATGAAAGTGTTATTTAATCATTAGGAAGTATATTAGAGAGGAATTTCCTGTCCGTTAGAGAGGAATTAATTTTGATACTCATTATAAATTATTTTATTAGTCCACAAAAAAGCACTTTATATCTTAATTGTGTCGTATTTTCCATTATAAATACCTTTCAATATAAATTTCATTAGAACACTAAGCTGTTTAAATTATAATTTTTAAATTATCTCTTTACCCACTGTACACAGAAAAAGGTTGGCCAGGGGACAGTTGTTCCATTTACCCAGTAAACAGACGGAAAAATTTTATTTCCTTTATAAATATTTACAAAACTACTGAAATTCTATATGTAGTTATTTTTGTGTTTAATATTTAGTACGTTAAAATACATTTTTTTACTACTTTTATAATATTCTATTGTTATTTATAAATTGTATGTTACACGTTATTTAATTAATTTAATGGTCTGTGAATTTATTTCGAATTATGTTTATGTTGTTATATGTATGTAAATATATAATTATGTATATTGTAATATTATATTATAAAAACTTGGAGCAATTCTGGTGTACATTTAA
Organism: Prosapia bicincta; assembly: GCA_036971475.1. Taxonomy (NCBI): domain Eukaryota; kingdom Metazoa; phylum Arthropoda; class Insecta; order Hemiptera; family Cercopidae; genus Prosapia; species Prosapia bicincta. The sequence goes on along the minus strand of JBAIZL010000002.1, from coordinate 402,499,928 downwards.
ATTATAAATAATAAAACATAATAAATCACAAACATTTCCTTATGACCTGATGAATATTTTTATTTCAAAACGATCATCTTCAGTAAAAACTAGTACAAAAGTCAATAGAAGCTACGAGACAAATGTAAATATTAATTTTTCTAACTTTTCTCATTAAAGTAGTTAAATCTTTATTTAGTTAATCAATATGCTACGTTATACCATTGGTTTTATATTTGTCTAGTACCAGATTGAATAGTTTGTCTGGAATTCTAACTTACCGTTACGCAGGAAAACAGTTTCCTTGTACATTCAACGTTTTTGTAAGGGAGAAATATATTAGCTTAACTACAGAGATTTTGTGTGTATAGAAGCTTAAGCACATTCAACTGAACTTGGTATCCCAATTTCCTAGGGATCGGACACACCGGTTATGTACACTTGTGTAATGCAAAGTAAAATATCCATTTAACTAAAAACGAACTTTCCAAAAGTGTTTGTATGTGTAAGGGGTTTTATGTAATAAAAATAAAAATTTTTTTATACTCTTTTAAAGTGAGTTATGAAGCCCAGAAGCTTAGAAAACGTGTTACGCAAAGTTTTCCAGACCATAAATCTTACCAATAAATAAGAGTTTGATATCCTTTTGCAACGTATTTTTTATTTTCAACCCGTGAGTAAAATATATGACTGCAATAAATGTTTTCAGTGTTTTACAAGACTTTGTTCGTATTACAGAGGTTAACATCAGTTACGTGATGTTTCCGTAATAGATAACGTGAAGTTTAACATATTGAGTAACGCTTCCTTTCAGTTTCATTCCAAAGAGCGTGACGTATGTGAAAAGCAATTACTTAAAGAAAGGAATTTATTTTGAAAGAGTATTAAGTTACTCCAAACGTATTTAAACAATGAACCTCCATATTCTGAATAAAAATGTTATTTTTGAAATGAATAATGATAATGTAATGTTATAATTGTAATAATGTATCATAGTTTAGTCATTTTATAAATAAAGTATTTTAAAATTATAAGCTATATATTGTTTTATTTATCAAATGAAATTTATTTTAAAAAAAAATACTGTATGTAGAAACTATATGTCTTGTTTACCGAGAGACTCCTATAGTAATGAATCACCTGTATATTAAACAATAAACTCGACAACGTCTCGGCATTTCAAGTCCATAAATTTGAAACGTAAATGCCATTTAATTATTTGCACTTTTAATGCTTTTATTACGAGCTGAGTTAGTTTAAGTGTTATAATTGTAATAATGTATCATCGTTTATTCATTTTATAAATAAAGTATTTAAAAATTATAAACTATTTATTGTTTTATTTATCAATTGAAATTTACTTTTAAAAATATTACCCTTGTATGTAGAAACCATATGTCTTGTTCACCGAGAGACTCCTATATTAATGAATCACCTGTATATGAAACAATAAACTAGACAACGTCTCGGCGTTTTAAGTCCTTAAATTTGAAACGTAAATGCCATTTAATTATTTGCACTTTTAATGCTTTTATTACGAGCTGAGTTAGTTTAAGTGTTATAATTGTAATAATGTATCATCGTTTATTCATTTTATAAATAAAGTATTTAAAAATTATAAAGTATTTATTGTTTTATTTATCAATTGAAATTTATTTTTAAAAACATTACCCTTGTATGTAGAAACCATATGTCTTGTTTACCGAGAGACTCCTATATTAATGAATCACCTGTATATGCAACAATAAACTTTACAACGTCTCGGCGTTTTAAGTCCTTAAATTTGAAACGTAAATGCCATTTAATTATTTGCACTTTTAATGCTTTTATTACGAGCTGAGTTAGTTTAAGTGTTATAATTGTAATAATGTATCATCGTTTATTCATTTTATAAATAAAGTATTTAAAAATTATAAACTATTTATTGTTTTATTTATCAATTGAAATTTATTTTTAAAAACATTACCCTTGTATGTAGAAACCATATGTCTTGTTTACCGAGAGACTCCTATATTAATGAATCACCTGTATATGCAACAATAAACTTTACAACGTCTCGGCGTTTTAAGTCCTTAAATTTGAAACGTAAATGCCATTTAATTATTTGCACTTTTAATGCTTTTATTACGAGCTGAGTTAGTTTAAGTGTTATAATTGTAATAATGTATCATCGTTTATTCATTTTATAAATAAAGTATTTAAAAATTATAAAGTATTTATTGTTTTATTTATCAATTGAAATTTATTTTTAAAAACATTACCCTTGTATGCAGAAACCATATGTCTTGTTTACCGAGAGACTCCTATATTAATGAATCACCTGTATATGAAACAATAAACTAGACAACCTATCGGATTTAAGTCCATAAATATGAAACGTAACTACCATTTAATTATTTGCACTTTTAATGCTTATATAACAAAATTGTTTTCCATGAACCATTCATAAATAACTTGCCTCGAATAGCTTCAGAGCTGAGTTAGTTTAAATTATTATTTATTCTAAAGATTGAAAACTCCTATGTTTTAGAGAATTGATTAAGCGATGCCTCTCTAACCTGGTTAATGTGTAACGGCACAATTGCAATTCCAACGCTTAAGACATGATGTGTAGACTGCTTTCAGAGATGTATGATCACGGGCTTTCTTGAATAGTACTTCCTTCACTGTTATGAAAGGAGATACTGGGGTTTTCTGTCTCCTGCTATATTTCGCTGTTTTATAAATGGATAAATATATTTTTATTTAATCATTAGAAAATATATTTCCTCCTGTCCGTTGGAGAGTATTTTTGACAGACATTTTAAATTATTTTATTACTCCAACAAAAAGCACTTTATATAATAATTGTGTCATATTTTCCAATATAAATACCTTTCAATATAAATTTCACTATTTATTAAAGCTGTTCAAATTAATATGATAAATTTACTCACTGTACACACAACTGGAAACAGTTGAACGGGGGACAGTTGTTCTATTTACCCAGTAAGCATTCGGATCAATTTTCATTTTCTTAATAAATATTTGTTAAACGACTGATATCTATATGTATTTATTTTTATGTTTAATAATTAGAATATGAAAACATAGTTATTTTTTGCTATTTTATAGAATATTTTATTGTTATTTTTAAATTGTTACTCTGTACCTAAATATGCATATAGAATTTATTTCGAATTATGTTTCAGCTTATAAAAACTTGGAGCAATTCTATTGTAATTTTAAATTAAAAATAAATAAAACCTCCTAAACCATAAACACTTTTTATTTATGTCCTAAAGTACATATAGATTGCAAAGCAATAATCTTCAGAAAAAATTGATAAAATACCCAAAGAGAAGCTATGAGGCAATTATAAACGATAATTTGTAATTTTAAGGATTAAAGTAGTTAAATTTTGATCTACTCAATCAATATTCTATGTTATCAATTGTTTTATATTTGTCTACTCATGAATAATTTGTCTGGAGTTCTAAATTTGAATTACTAAACCTTATGCAGGAAGAACAGGTACCCTTTGATTCAACCTTTTTTCTAAGCGGGGATTACATTAGCTTAAATACAGATGTTTTGTGTGTATATATGCATAAGTACATTCAACTGAACTTGATATGCCACATTTATAATGGTACGGACACGCTGGTTATGTATAGTTGAGTAATGCAAGGTAAAAAATTTGTCCATTTTCCGTGTGTTTTTATAACTTTATCTATTTTAATGTTTATATTTTGTAAAGATATTTCTGATAATATCCTTGTTGTTATAGCAATATAAAAAACAAGATATTGGTTATAATGTTTTTAAACATGGGGATGGGATCTCCTATGTCCTGCATATTATCAGGAAAAATGTCTTTACAAAATACCAATGAAATTGGACATTGGTTTTGATATGTAGATGGTGGATTATATATAAACAAAATAATTTAAATATTGACAAAATAACAAAGGGTATAAATAATATACAAAATATAGATTTTTCCCATGACTTTTATTCAAACAATAAACTTAATTATTTATATATTACAATGACTAGACAAAAAAACTTTGAATGTAATATATACTGACAACGAATGCAGACAAAATAAATAATATCAAATTGTTCAAATCACTCTTATAACCAACAAATTGCAACACAGTATGATTTATTATATGGAATGAATAAAAATACCAAGGAAAATACACGTTCAAATAAAAAAGAAAAATACAAAATACCGAATTGCATTTGAAAATGAGTTTTAAATACCTATAACTTGCATAAATTCCAAGTGAGATTCTTGTTTAAGTATATAAAGTGGAAGTGAAATATTCATAGGTATATAAATATTTCCTAACACAAACGTACATATAAACACACACACACACACACACACACACATATATATATATATATATATATATATATATATATATATATAAAACCAATTTAAAATATTTCAAAAACAGGAATACTTTTAATGAATATATTTATTCAAAGCTTTTCGCCGGTAAAATAGTACCAGCATCTTCAGGAAAATAATTATCTAATCCTAAAATAATTAGATAATTATTTTCCTGAAGATGCTGGTACTATTTTATCGGCGAAAAGCTTTGAATAAATATATTCATTAAAAGTATTCTTGTTTTTGAAATATTTTAATTTATTAACTATATTACAAGAAAACATATCACCATACTTAATATATATATATATATATATATATATATATATATATATATATATATATATATATATATATATATATATATATATATATATAGACTATGGGTTAATGTATACAGAAATTAACCTTACACAAACTAAGTGTAGTAGTCAACGGTGGCACGAAAAATGCGTTCGGCGAAAGATGCGTACATGAGTAAACATAGCAATTGACGAGGGTAAGTCGTAAATGTAACAAACGAAGCATACAAACCAGACTCGGGTTGTCAAACCAGGTCATCTACACCTAAACTATTTGCTTTCAAAGTTTTAGATTAGTCAAAATGGGTCAAAAAACGGTTTCCACTTTGTCAGGGGTTACTTTTCGTTTAACTGATAAGTTCTATAAGGTGATAAGCTAGATTTGTAATCGAAATCGATTTATCAAACGAGGCTGAAACTTCAACTCCTATGCACATGACACTGGACTAACACTTAGAAGAAAGAGAAAAAAAAAGTATATTGAGTTGGACGAAAGAATTAAACAAAACAAAATAACAGTAAAAAATACATAGAAACTACAAACTAAAATCTCTTTCCTACATCGAAAAAAATGAATAATAATAATTAAAAAAATGGATTAGACTAGACCCAAGAAATCAGACGGTAAAATCAACCTAATTAGTCAAGTTGTATTATAGATTAAAATTTTATAAATCTGTAAACTGAAAAAAAATAAAAATATAAAAGAAAAGGCTACCAAGGCTACAAAATGGTTTAAATACACCAATTTGTTAGTTTGACATATCTTTGCCAGTCTAAAGCCTGGAAAAGTGTAATGGCAATTGTGTATAATTGATAAAGTTTTAAAGGATCTCCAGTCCCAAAAAACTAAGCGATATCTATGTTTAGCTCAGATTTAAACCTATTTATGTAGCTCAACGATTTTAAAAAATCCGTGTTCGCCTAAATGTTGTACGACTTTATCTCCTGTCACAATGTACTGACGTCATAGCTTACCCTCGTCTAAACTTGATCCTGTACGCATCTCTCGCAATATTCCTGGTGTACGCATCTTTCGCAATATTCCTGGTGTACGCATCTTTCGCAATATTCCTGGTGTACGAATATTTCGTTGTACGCATCTTTCGTGTATTCGTAGTCAGCAACCATAATGTACTTGAATGTGATATGGTGGTAAGTCCTTCCCTCACTAAATGTCAGTGCAGATCAAATAATGCATTAAGTACATCCCAGGCAACCTAAATATACACTAGATAGATAGTATCCGTTCCCAATAAACGCATATAGTTTGATAAGTTTCTACTTAAGTGTGAAAAGGATGTTTTCTTTAAAGGCAAGTGTTGCATTTGATATACACACATAAATATCACTTCATCGATAAATGTTCAAATTGGCGTACTTGGCCTACGTTGTAACTATCAACGTCCATGACACTCCATATGTATAGCGATAGGTTCCATGATGGTATTTTTAAATATTGTAAAATATATTGTTTAATAAATGGTAACTGCAAAACCAAAATGTAGATACAATTGTAGTCCAAAATAGCTATTGTAATAACATCGGAGGATAAAATAATACGTTTCCAGTTATTCAAAATAAATTGTACAATAAATTTAGTTATATTAATAATACTTGTGGAGTCTATATTAGTCCTTAATAAATGTCTACTTTACCATAAATATTTAAGCTTGTACATTATAACTAAAGCTAAACGCTCTGGCTGTTGTGTGCCCTCCAGTGTTTGGTTTAACCTAATTTATGGATGATTAATATTCACTGGTGCATATTGTTTTCTCACTATCATACAGCTTGTTATAATTAATTATGGATCGTAGAAGAAACCATTTATATATCATCATATTTGATTATGAAATTGTTAAATTTCTGTTGAGGACAAAAAATTGGTATTTTCTATGGTTCTGTTGAAGCCATGAAGGATTATTTTTTAAGCAAACTCCTATTGAATCAGTCTTTAAAGTAAAAGACTGATCTAATTTTTATTTTAAATTAAATTTACCATCAAATAAATTTGTATTACTAAATGAGGTTAATAAGTTTTAATATTAATTTGAAAACGAAATAAAACAATAAGATTGCAAGATTTTACTTAGTTGAATTGTTGTAGACTGTTGAATGTTTTACTTTGAAATAAATGCAATTAAAAGTTCAAAAAATTAAAATAAAATATAAAACTATTTAAATATACAATTCTAATTTAACTATTTACCTATAATAAACTCATGAACATTTTAGTGGATAATGAGTCATAACTCCTATAGTTCCCGTATGTGTCGTTATTTATTTATAAACTTATAGTGTAAACATGTTCAATGGGGAGAGACATGAATGTAATAAGGCAACGTATGTCTAATATCTCCGAGATACAGGATGAGTCAGAAGTACGGATACCCAGTAATACCTTTATAAAGGCTGCAACTAGAATAACAAAAGCTGTAAAACTTTCTACGGTAAGAAACTACACTGTTTTGTCATTATCGCAATTGTGTTCCTATAACCGAAACCCACCGTTCTCTTTGGTGACACATATAAATAGCGGTTTGCCAATATAAAATCAAACAGATCTATTTTCCGATGGATAGCCCCTACTAGCTAGTATGTACTCCGAGAACTAATGGCGCGTTAGTACTCAACTGAATGTCAAGCTGTCCCAACTCTATCAGTTGTGTATGTCCTTGAAATGACTAAGTATAGCTCAATATCAAGCTATTGCATAAGCTTGGGAATCACTTTCAACAAATATCCGACATGTAGATGACTGGTTACGGCTTAAATGCTTCAAAAACCTTTATTTTTTATGTGGAATTTGTGGAGGCGATTTAAAAAGCAGAAAATAATATGCCTAAAGAAAGAAACATCTAGTGCGAACAAAAACTATAACAATCAGTTGAAAAATCAAAATGTACGTCTAGTTTTTATTCTTAGTGAGGTACAGATAATGAAACTACCTTTTTTGTAACGTGCCTGAAGCAACTGCAATAAGTCACGGGTGGATACTTCGCCCTGACAACGCTCTGCTCAAGCAGAGTTTATTATTCAAGTGTTGTATAAAATCCATACATTCACCTTGATCATCCATTGATTGAAATAAAAATCCTATCTCCAGAGGACATGTATATGTGTCATGAGTAATTTAAAAAATCTGTGTGAAGAACATAGCAATAAATTGTATTTTTAAGGCGAAAAATTGCTGTGGCTAGCGAGAAGCTTCGAAGAGCTGTTTATAAAAATCCTATATTCATATGATATTGTGTTATTGATTTAAAAACACAAGAGAACATTTTTTACGTTTATTGTATATACTTAAGTTAAATAAAAAAAATTCCCAGTGTGAAACAAATACATTTTCAAAAAAAGGCAATGTTTTTATGGATTTATATTTAAGAAAACATATGTTCTTCCTCTTTAAAATGAAAATAAATGGCTTATATATATAGAACGTTGTTGACTGAAACAAACCCTTGTTACGCTAAATACAATGGGGGTTGTGTTGTAGACTGTAATCGGGAGAGCCATCCAATCAATGTAAAAGCTTTTGTAATATTTGCTTATTGTTAACAAAGCGGGAGTCACTTTAACGGCAGTTCGGCGCTGCTCTCATTAGCTGAAGCCTATTTATATAATCTTTACCTTCAAAAATGTTCTCCCAGCAAATTGCAATATTTGTACGGTAACAATAAAAACGTACCAGTACAATGAGAAGGCAGTGCAATTTTAGTATTTGTTTTCCTATAATAACTTTTTTAAAGGTTTGAAAGTCTATTTAAATGTTTGTTTATAGTATTTCTATGAAACCAAGTCATATATTACACCTATTTTATTTTCGAAATATATCAACATCTATAATTTGGTCAACTCTTAAAACTGTGACGTTGAGGATGTTGTAAGAAATTAAATAAGCTATTTGTTGACAAATTCACAAGAGTAAAAATCAAAAGAGATATAAAGTTTTTCCATTTTTGTGTCCAAAGCGGAGGAAGCGAGACACGTGTTTGATATGTTAGACTTTGATAAGTTACCTTGTGAAATGTTATTGTTATTTTCATATATGTTTAAATGATATCTGTTTGTGTTAGATTAAATATAATACTGGCCAACAGACGAATTTGTTATTAAGTTACTACATTAATGTTTAAAATTAGTTGTTTCAAATGTTTGAAAAGACATAATTTATTTAAGTAATTAATTTTATATAATTAAATTTTTAAATTAAAAATCTACTCCTAGTAATGTTTAGAATAACTAGTTATTTTAAATAATTACTTTTAAGTTAAAACTACTATAAACTGATATATATATATATATATATATATATATATATATATATAATTTATTTTGTTTAAATAATATATACATTGTTTTACTTACAATACAGAAAGTAATATAAACTGGGAGCCAAAAAAACTCGTCTAGGATGTCACGCGATATTAGATAACATAATCAAATTTAGGAAAGGTAAGATATAACATTTCCGAATAATATAGGACTTTTCTTTTGAAAATGGAAATCTAATAAAAATGCAGAGGTAAACCCTTTATATTGTTGACGTTGCTATGTTAGTCTCAAAGCCAAATACCTTACAGTTTTATTCCTTTTACACTTAAAATCTGGTTCCAGGATAGTAGATTATGTAACGGATACAAAGGTTGAATATAAATATATAAAATGACTAAAGTAAATTTAAATATTTATCTGATATTCAAGTAAATAGATGTTCTTTAACGTGGTAGGTGTAGAATTGTCGCTTGTAGTAAGTCTCAGTAAAGCCAACAGCAACAGGAATCATTAATAACAGCATACTGTTCGCTTGTTTTAGAAGCTTACCTTTAATGTAACTTATTGTAAGTAATATTTTAAAGCCAGTAAAACATATTGAGAAATTTCTGTTTTACTAAAGAGAAGAAATATCAAACTACATTTTGTACGCATAAACTTATGTCAATCACGTATAAAATTAAAATGAAAATCCTGCCAGCTGTTTGGATTCAGAGGTATTCTAATCTAAAACACGAAACTATCTAGAAATTAATTATTGTTCAGACGAAATTAAACTAATATTATCTTTTAATCATAACAACATATTTCTCTGAAAATATCTGAAGGCGTAAAGATTCATGTGTGATGCCTTTTTCCACAGGATTTAGCCATAATGTATGTTTCCTAACTATACTGTATGGCTTTCAAAATTTAATGATAATGTATTTTATTATTTAATAATTATTTAAATACTGATTGGAATTTGGCAAGATCTGTCCTTTTGTCAGAACCCTTTTTCAGGCACTAATTATTAAAGTTATTACTTTTATCTATTTATTCAAAAAAGACATTAACTTTGTTAAATCAATATTTTGTACGATACATAATTCATCTAATTACCCCTTTCAGGTACAAATACAAAACTTGCCCTTTTCTTACTTGATATAAACTAATATACTTTGCAATGTTAACCCATCCTAGCGCTGACTCCATTCTGAACTTAACCTTTACCTACTTCAACCTTAACCACTCTAGCCACTAATTTACCACCACCTTCCCCTTAAACTATCAGATCTTGCCTCCTAATTTAACCTGCAGTGTTTTTACCCTAGATTAGTAGATCTTAAATACGTTTTCCTCAACGCCTTGATGTCTCGTGATTTGTATGCCTTCCCTTTCTTATTCCTGGCTGGTTTTTCATCCGTTCCTCTGGCCCATCAGAACTCTTCTTCCTCTCCTTCCTAAGCATCTGTTTCAGCGAATTTCACCTTATTCGTAAATGATGCTCTATATGTGTGTGTGTGTGTGTGTGTGTGTGTGTGTGTGTGTGTGTGAGGGAAAGATAATATGGTATCATTATTAGATAATGGGACTAAAAATGAGATTCTGAGAAGAAAATGCAAAGTAAAAAATTTAGAGTTGTGTCTTATAATTTGGTCAAATTATCAACAAATCGACTTATGAACTATTACGACTGGTATTGAAAGAATATTTTAGGAAAATGGTGTGTTGAAAGAAGAATATGAGTGAACAACGTTCGAGAATGTTTAAAATGTAAAGCAAATGAATTTTTAAAATCTCCCACATTAAAGTTAAAATTTGTTATAGAACTTCCGATACCGAGGTAGAAACTAGAAATAAAATTTTAAAACCGAAATTCTAAATTCATTTACCCTCCTATTTAAACGTAACAATAATTCTTAACGATAACCGGTAAGCTTTTTTCTCTAGCTTCAACATATTTTTATCGTCAAAAAACATAAACTTGAAATGTTTTCCAATTATCTAGTGTAGTTTAATAAAGGAAAACTTAACGATGCACTTAGTTGCATAAACTGCAGAACATACCCATAAGTTTCGTACATTGTAAAATGTTATCACTGCATGAAGGCAAACTGTAATACCTAGACTACAAGACCATATCCTGAACATTAATTTTGCAGCTATTATTTCAGAGATGGAATAAATGATCATTAGATGCATTAAACGGCAAATATTCAAATTATATAATTAAGTCAAGCATATTTCTAAAAACTACATTGATTTGAAATTACTATTTTTAATCCTAATAGATGAAATTTACATTGTTTTCTGGTATAAATCCATATGCCTACCATTAAAATATAGTATCCTACATTCATTGTTATTTACCATTATGAGAAAAATGAATGCCGTGTATGCACCTTTGTTTAAATCCTTGTTTGTAGATGTCAAGTCGAGGACAGGTTTGTGGCTAAGAAGTGACGTAGAATCACTAGAGTACGAAATTAAAGATTCTGGGTTCGATTGTCAGTCACACCAAATAGTGTCTGTGTGTTTCCTGCCTCCAGGTAAACTCAGAATGTAGAGATGAGTTCATAGGAATAAAACTAGGACAAGAAAAAGCGTAGGTTTGGTCTCATTGAAGCGTACGACAGTGAAACTAAGACAGGTATACACTTCTAAAGCCATGGTAATAAAAGAAAACATTATTACTAAACCCTGGGCAAGTTTGTCTCCTTCCAGTACCTTCCAGTAATTCGACTGCTCTATGCATAAAATATAAACATGAATTTCTGGAATTAGAAGAAATATGAAAACAAAGAAAGAAATATAGTTTTAACAACTAATGTATGTGAAACACTAGAAATATCTAAACAAAAATTTTAAAACAATATAATTAGAGAAAGAGTACACCATAACAACAAACATAATATAGTGACCACATATATTTGATAGATATTGATAAATCTGGTACTGGAATTGAAGTTTTAAACTGGTAAAAAACAAAAATTATTATTTTTCATGAATTACAGATAGTTTGACTTAATATGTAAGAAGGAAAAAAACAAACTCTCATGAAAGAATTAGTGTATTTAATTATATATATAATATTGTGTATACATAGTTACTACATTCATACTATTATTTGTGGTATGACGTATTTTACGTATATTTCATGCTGTCGAGTGATTATACACATCGCTCCTATAACGTGTTTCGTCCGGCATTCTTTTAGATGTTTTCACTTCAAAGAAGATCAAATGATATGTCATGCCTCTATCAAATTTTACTACATTTAGTTTACCTGTTCAAGTAGATATTTTAAAAAAATAACTTCCAGAAGAACAAATTTATTTGCAATTTTCCATCTTCCTCTCGATACAGTGTATATAGTATAGGACTTGGGCTATGAATTTTGTTTGCTACTGTTTATTCGCTTTCTTTTGTTTCACTTATAATTTATGAAGCTGTTGTTGGTCATTAACTTCTCATTTTATCCACCTCTTGTAAAGCTTCACGATTGCAAGGAGTTTTCTCTCATAATTTCGTACTAACATAAATTGTCATCCACTATAGATTAAAATTGTCTTTGAATTTGATTGGATGGATAAAAACATATTTTATTAACGATTGAAAATGTGTACAGGATATATATATATATATATATATATATATATATATATATATAAAGAGAGAGAGAGAGAGAGAGAGAGAGAGAGAGAGAGAGAGAGAGCTAATAGTAAGAACATAAAAAAAAGAATTAAATATAGAAATAAGTTATATTAATAGAGGTTTTGAATTTATATGTAAATATAATGTAATGAGCTAGAACATAATGTTTTTATTATAGAGTAATGCTATTTTTAACTCGATATGTATTTTGAATATGCAATAACAATCGACCACCTTGTTGGACGTTAGTTTAGGCTATAAATGCTTCCGCTATTGCTTTTAAATGAGGTTCCACATACCAAAAGGTTTGGGAGCGGTTATGCTAAGTTTAAAACTATTACCTTTCAACAAAACAAGGAACATAACAAATATATAATAAGGAGAATGAGAGCTAATAGAAGGAATTGAAAAATAAATGAAATGTTCTAGATTCAAAAACTCCATGAGATTTAAATTTTGTCTGGTTTGATTATTAGTAATTGTTAGTGATTATTAGTTTTTCTGGTTTGAGTTAGAAAATATTTTCTCACTAAATATCAAGTCCCACACATTGTGATGATGTGTGATATTTTAGCTTTAAAGCATATGAAGAGTATAACAGTGTCCCATTTATATCTATATAAGATTTTTAATAATTATAAAGGTAGATTCAAGCTAACTTAATTTTAAAGTTTGTTTTGCCAAGAACATATTAAGGTTGATATTTAAATATTTTTGTCCACACACACTTTGTATAACATTTTTGTAAAATTGTAAGCAGATTATTAGAAAACGCTTCCTGAGTTAAAGCCATTATACTGTAGTCACGGGTTTGCTTTGGACCTGTAACTCCTCCCTGGGGAATTACAGCGAGAGCCGGACAGGATTTCCTTTATCCTATCAACTTGAAGTTAAGCAAATATTACGAATAGATTGATTACTTACAGCTTAAAGTGGTGGATAATTCAAATAAAAATCAACTAGATCGATTCGAATTTGGCAATATTTTATCTTATTTAATTACTTTTTAATTAACTAATGCTTCAATTATTTTCGAACTTTAAAAAAAAGGTTATTATAATTTTGTTTAATTTATTTTTGTACAGATAATTAATTAATAATTAATTAACACAGATAATGTTTAGGTATAGAATAAATAAATAACATTACTTTACCTATTCGAATAGCTTCTATTCCCTTACAGCTACAGTGGTTATTTGTAGCAGGATTTAAGAGTGAATCAAATGACGCACGTATTTTTACTTCATTCACAACCGCGCCTACCTTGATGAGGTCAGCACAAGATTTCTGATTTCTGTCCTTGATCTCATTCGAGCGCTCTTTAAGGGCTTAAGTAGCTAATATTAACTACTAGATGCGATATTTAAATAATATTTCCTGCCTCTTGGCTGTTATTCATATTGCCGATCGTCATATTGGGTTTCTTATTTACATCCAATACGTAAAATTGACTATCTCAGAAAATCCAGATTTGTTTGAAACCTTTATTGCTACAATATAACTATATATTACAAGTGTATTTTCCTCACGTTTTCACACGTATTTGACAATTTGTTTGAAATCTGAGAAAAATATAAAAGTTATGTTTGGAAAAACACAACTTCATGTAATCAACTTTTATGAAATTTTATAATTTTATTAGACTCATTTTCAATTTTCATGAGTTCTAAAGAAATACTTATCAATAAGTCTTTCTCTGTTTGTTTCCAAACAAAGTGATTTAAACATTCAAAATGATTCCTATAAACGTATTTTTTCAAACAGGTGTTAACAAATGTTCAACACCTAACACGTTAAACTATTTTAGGTTTGGAAACAATTATTGAAATTCTGTTATTATAACTAAAAGATGGGAAATCTATAATTATGAAAAACAAAAACAGTTCAAAATCACACAAGAGATAAAGGTTTTGTAAATTTAATAGAAATTGGTAGGTATAAAAATATGAAAACAATACCAATGCTCATTACGGTATATATTCTTAAAGAAAATATACGAGTAGCTTGGAACTGAATTTGATTTAGTCTTTCGTTGGTGTTACGTTTTTTAGCTACTTGAGGTGTGCATTATGACCTGCGTGTGCTGAATCTAGGATCTGTGAGCCGAAGGTGAACATTTTCCTTGCACACCTTATTTGCTTGGATGAACCCTTGAGGATGAACAAGTGTCACAGATGATGTCACCTTATATTTGTGTGAACCTATTCGAGTGTACAGATTCTTCTGTACAAAATAGATTTCCTTATACGTGCTTTAAAAGTATATCGCACAGTGAATTATATTTTTGTCTGAGAATTGTGTGTAATATATATTGTAGCGGAAATAAGATTTCGGTATTTGTAATTTATCAGTAGCGGTTGTTTCCATTTTCCCTTTACATGTGATGTGTATTTTTACTATATAAAGTTTTTAAATCATCAGTAAAAGTGTGTACTATTGTCCACTTACTTAAGTGTAACCATCTAAATGGACACCTAACTATTTTTAGCGGGAGTAAAAATGACAAATAACAGTTATTTTTAAAAGTTAAAATATCATATAGCTCATTATTTTGACTAGACAACTAGTATTTGTTAATATAAATTATTGGTTTTTTCAATCTTGTTACTACTTTGCAGGTTATGTTCCGTAATGTTTTAACATAAACAGTACGACAATGGATAACTATTAAATTTTATTACCATTAAAATGGTTTAGGCACAAACTCTTTTAACTATACATATATTTTAACATGTAATTTAAAGCCACCTATTATAACTAATTGCGTTAACTTACAGCACCAGTTTTATTTGTTTGTGAAGTTTGAAGTGTACCTTTTACAAAACAAAGTTTACAATTTTCTCTTCATTTTGTAACAATGATTTTGTGAATAAAATTGGTTTTAAAATGTGATTACATAATTAACGTTTTACGATTTCCCAGGCCGACTACTATTACTCTATTATGTTTAGTTTATATATTGTTTTGAAATTGAAAAACAATATACCGTGAAATTTGTGTATCGATTTATTAAACAATTATTCCACTATATCGATATTTTATCGGTTGAGTAAATTAAATTGTTGACCCCTAAAAGTAACCCATTAACTGTTAATTTAAGGTCAGATAGAGTTATGATTTTAGTCACAATCAGAAACCTATACTAAAAGTAATTAAATAAACTTGACTCGATATTCTACCGTTTTATCATTTAATCAATATTTATCTCTAGTGGTCAAATAAACATGAAATGCTATAATAAAACTATTTCTCTTAATACTTACCTTTACATAGGTATATGTTTTTTTTTTACTTCTTTTCTCCATTTTCTTCTCGGTCTCCAGTACGGTTGTCGCTCTAAAATATAACAGCAGAGCAACTTGATTACTCGACCACACCTAAATCTTCTCTTCAAAACCTGGTATTCAATTATGCATGTGGCTGTGCTTTTTATAAAAGCGGAAAACAATGTGTTAGTGAATTTTCAGTGACTGAATCATTCACACAGCACTTTCTGAGATTATTATTCCATAGTGAACTTCCCTGTCTTAATTTTACTATGTGATATTTTGATTAGAAAGTGGGACAACAAGCAAATTTTACGTATATACGATGGCACACAAAACGTTGTGCAACCTATTGACTATTTATGAAAGGTCACTACATTAAAAATAAAAAACCTTGCGCGTTAACATACATCAATTACGGTGAAGTAAGCTCTCTAAATTTTCATTTAAATTTTCTGTGCATTGCTATTGTTTTTTTTTTTTCAATATAGCCAGATGTGGAAATATAGCTAAAACATATTCGGTTGTTTGGTCCTGGGATTCAATTCAGCATACGCGAATAGACTTATATTTTTTTAAAACCAAATCCATCCTAACCAGATAATTTGTAACTGATTACAATATAGCTATATTGTTAAAAACCACTTCACGTTAGTAATGCACAAAACACGAAACACACAAAGAGCATTTTCAGTCTTTACTCGCAATAAGACGATGTATGTGGACGCGAACTATCAGAGAAGTGCCTGGTTAAACGAATTAGGGCTTGTTAAAAAAATATAAAAGCATGTATTGAAATAATGATGAAAGACATTGTTCATATTTATGAAAAAAAAATGCAGAAGAATTCTTGACCCTAGAGGTTGATTGTGATTCTAAAGTTAAGTTATTGTATGACGACCATTATTGTATGTTAGAAAACAGAAGAAAAAACTAGGCACAATCACAACGTTTATAAAAATTACTTATACTGGTAAAACGGGAAAATATTTTAAATTAACAAAAAATATTTCTGTTTTAGAAAATCTTATTCTATTTTTTTTGTTCTAATTTATCTTTAATTTTAGAGAAAACGGTTTAGTTTATGAAAAGATTATTTTCTTTTAGTTTAGCGTTTTAACATTTTCACAATAATGTTAAATATTAATGTAGTTTATATTACAAGTTAATCAAAACCTCCATTTCAAAGATCTTTTCACAAACACATTATATTTAGAAGGTATATGTCTATCTTTGAAAGAGACATTCATTAATTAGACGAAGTTGAGCGCCTTTTGATGAAAGGGAACGCTAAGTACTTGTCAACATAAAGGAAATTCTAAAAGTAAATTAAGGCAATGAATTTACCCGGGTAACTTAGGAACACATTTTAATATTTTTATTCAAAAAGTTGTTTGAAGACAGTGATTTATTTTACTTTGTGCTTAAATATTTGGTGGAAATACGCTCCTCTTAACATTTATATTTCATCATAACTAAGCTGATGAGTTTACTGGCGAATGTATATAACAGCTAAAACTTCCTTTGTGTCTTTGCATCTTCTACTTAGGCTGGTAACAAGAGGTCTCTTATAAGCTAATTAATTTAAATATGTATAGTAAAATGTAGGACTTAATGCCGTGTAAATATGTAGCCTATTGTTACAAAATTATTTCTAAATAGTAGGCTAGATTGATGTTTATTAAAACTATTACCTAATATTTCATATGTAATCTGTGAGTTTATTAATTATTCTATTAAAATAACATAAAGATCTCATCATCATCATAGAAATTATAAACATAGTTATTTGTTTTACCCTTATATTTTGTATTTCTAATATATTTACTTTTCCTACGCTAACAACTTTAGATTACTTAATTATTGAAACATCATATTAGTTTATTATCATCTATTTTTATTTATCTGACGTTCAGTACCTTACAAATTATGCTTTACCAATTACATTAGATCATGCAATGACTATATGTTTGAATAAACCATACTAAATTTAATATAAAAGTGGACTCTACAGGCTTATAGTTCTTTAATAAAGTAAAATAAAGTAATAATAATTATTTCTCTCTCGGGTCGCAATTTTGGGATCTTCCATAGAATAGAAATGGTGTGATCAAATAAAAATTTGATTAAAATATATTCATACAATGAATGTAATGTATAAGGAATTTTTTCAGTTATTCAAATTTCTGGTGATTGAATCTAATCTAATAAAGATTTGTACTTATATGTTGCGACTCCTGGAATTCCAATGATTGCTATTGATAATCTTGTCACTTCACTTCTGCACAATAATCGGGCCAAAGGTTTTCCGCTGTCTGTGTTTTCTCGATGTTACGCCCTACGGTTATGAATTCGTTGATGCCTCCAGATGTTGAACTTTCGTTTACACTTGTTTTTAAAATTATTTAAACCTCAGAAGAAATATATAGCCTTATATTTGCCAACATGTACAAAATACTGATTTATAACAGTAATTGTTAGGCTCTCTTTGTCGGCTTTCAATGCTACTTTTGTCGCATTTATTCTTTAAAAAGTCTAACTGATTATTATTATTAAATGAGAACACATTTGAGCAATGGAAATTTGTTGGCGGTAGATATATTTATTGACGGTCTACGGACTAATAGTTATAAACTATTTATTAATGGAGGTCTGTAAGTGCTTCATAAAGCCGACAGGTTTGGTAATGGCAGTGACTGATCGAGTGCCTTTCTGGTGTCCAGTTTAAATTTATTTGCAAATTTACTAATATTTACTTTAATTGGTTACTGTTGTTGAATGAATAGATGTGATATAAGTAGATTTTCACAGAGATCACAATATAAAGAGTGCAGTAAAATGACCTCCTGATTTTCGTTGCTCTGCAGTGAGCAGTAGAAGAAACTCAGAATGGCGGGGGTAGCGGCAATCGACGTAGGGGAGTGGGGAGTTTACAGGCGCACGGCGTCAGTCGGCATCATGGTTTTAATGAATGCTGACGATGCGTTTACTCTCAGCAAAAATAAGTTTTCGCAACCCAGAGACAGATCTCTCGATTTAATCCCTTGTGACGTTTATTTGTGGGGTTATTTAAAGGCCGAAGTTTTCAAACACCCTGCCTGCCTGGCCTGATGCAAGCCATACGTGAGGAAGTTCAGCGCATTTATCAAGCCACGCTGGACGAGCTCCAGAGTTTGGTTGCAGCAGTGTATCGACAACCAATGCAATTACTTGTCCGATATTCTTTTTTAAAATCACTGATGATAACCTTAATAGGTTTTTCGCCTGGAAAAAAAAAAATTTAAAATCACGTAGGCAAAAACTTCGGTGTCATAGAATAAGTTTAAAAAAACTGACTATAACAGGAAATATTATTCTGACAAGCATACTAATAAAGTATAACCGGAAGTGGCGCGGAATTATTCTTGACGTATGCACAACTGTTTCGTGACAACGCTGTCCACACACTGCTCAGTTGACATGGGAAACCAATGTGTGTCTCCCAGTCATTACCCTCGGAGTACGTATACAGCTCCATCTGATTTTTCATTGTTTATAACTAAATGAGACGATTAGTAATACAATAAATAAGGCAATAAATATTATCATTGGAAGTCATTGTTATCATTGGAAAATGTGTTTAACATTTTATATTATAAAGCCACATTTTATTTAAATAATCTTGAAAGTATAGGAGAATGATTTGAAGGGGTATTTGTGTCTAGGACGTACTTCAATTATTTATTCACAAGACAACAATTTGTTTTACTTTGCTTAGTGGAAAGGTTATTTTTTTTATTTGTTAAAATATCTTTGTAATACATATACGAGTCTTAATTATGGTTAAAGTTATAACTTGATTTCGTAAACTTTCATGGAGAAGGGAACTTTAACAGTGTATACAATATTCTACTGATGATTAAACAGCTTTATAACCTATTTAAAGCTATTTAAGTTTTTAAAACACAAAACCTTTAAATGTATATGATAGAAATACACAAAAGTAAAGGCCAAAGAGGATGACATTATTAATTAAAATTCCAACTGTAACATAGTATAATAGTAAACGCATATAAAAGACAACCAGACAGATTTTTTGGTAACTAAAAAACTAACGTCAACATACCGCTATCAAAGACCTGTAGGTAAGATTTGTTCTAAATTGAATACGATCAGCTGATATAGTTATCATCGCCTACGATGACATAAAAAAGATTAATAAATATATATATAGGACTAATAGAAGGATATAAAATTTACTACTAGAAGATACTGTGGCTATAAGCTCATACAGAGGTATCTACCTCATACACCCTCTTGTAAGTTGAAGGATACAATATATATTGCACTTTTAAGGACCATAGAAAGGACATATTGATTCCTTGATCCATTGAAAGGAAGAAAATTATTACATAGAGGTTGCAGGCTCACTTATTTGAAAAGGACCTGCTCTAAGCCGGGGTACAGAGAGTACCCTAGTAGGAACTAAGATGAGGCGATGTAACCTAAGTGAAACATGCATCCAGGTTTGAGACTAGTTTATAGTTTCTTTCAAATGATTTTATTATTGAGAAAAGGAAAACAGCGGAAAAGGGTACAGTAATACATACTGTTTCCTAAACTACTATCTAATAATTTCCTCAAATATGGTTTTACAGCAACTCCGATGCTAAGCGAGTAGAATACTTTTCATTTTAATAATGCAGCGACATGCATTTCAAAGGCTTTAAATTTCTGGAATAAAGTAGATTAAAATAAGGGAAGATTTCAGGTTTAAGCAGCATTAAAGAATCTCTTAGTGAGATGGAAGTATGAATGAGATATTTTTAAAGGAATATAAAAGGACTCTAAAAGCATGTTTCAGTCACTGGAAAATATAAACAGTAAGATATACCTTAACTAGGGTTTATTTTTAAATAATACATGTATAGCTTCTTATAAAGATGTTGATGGAAAAGAATATTTTTATTTTTGAGCAATTTTCAATTATTTTGTCAAGTTAGGTGTTTAATTCATTTCTCCTTACTTTATTTATATACATTTTAAATAAATTCTATTTTAGATATGAATATAACTATACCACATTAGTAAAAGTTTGAAATTTACAAACTTTGCTTTAACCACTGTCATTTGTTTGTATTACAGACCATTTTTCATTAACAGCTTTTTGGACATCATATATCATTCTGTAAACATAGTTTCGAATATTATGTTCTGAGTCAATCTTAATATACCTCGACGCTTATAATGTCTGACAAGTGTTTTGCATTCCCAAGCCGAAGTTCATGACCTTGTAAATAAATTTATATAGAGACTGAAAATAATTTAAATCATTACAAACATTTCCAGAGAAGAGGAATTGTTGAGTAACTCTTTTTGCAACCGCGTTACGTTAAAATTATATTAATATACTTATGTTATTAAACATTAAATATAGTGTTGGGGCGATTAACCAGAACTTATAATGAATAGCCTATAGAGATTTGTAAAAGTTATATAAATCTAAGATAAGAGCATTTGCCGGAAGATATAATATAGTCCCGTATCGATATGTGAGGGTATCGTATGTGTAAAGTAGGCCTACTGATGTCATAACAATGTGTTCAGACCTTACATCTGTGTATAGAGAATAAAGGAATATAATAGCATTGATTGGTCAGGGTCGCTTACCTGAAGTAGCGTTGTCCCTATCCTAGGTGTCTACCTGCTGCTGGAAAATACATGAAGCTGAATATTGAATTGACAGCTACTAAAATATTTGTTTTAAGCATTTCAAACCAATAATTTAATTTAGGTATTCTATAAAACTTTATCTTTGTATATCATAAATTATATCTGGTATTGTGACTTGATACATCCGATAAAATTAAACCTACGCGAGTAAACATTTGGTGCGTTGTGTCCAGGAGAGGCATAATTTGCTCATACTTCGTTGGAGACGGTAATGGAAATCCTCTTACTGTAAATCGGGACCGATACAGGATCATTCTTGGTAGTTTTATAGAAGACCTCAGGAGGATTTATGTCCGAAACCTGTTTTTTCGTTCAAATTGGTTCCAGCAAGATGTCGCAACCAGCAACACTGCCTTATATAACTTTGCTTTATTTCAAGAAACCTTTAGCGACCTCATCTCCCTTAGAACAAACTTTCTTTACCCAGTCCACTCTCGACTTTCCACCACCTGATGCCTAGGACTGGAAATGATAAAGGAGAAGTTTTTCTGTGATGACCCACCAACTAATATAGTCCTACTATAGGAAAAAATAACCATGTGTGTAACAAGAATGAAGCAGTCCCTCTTCCCCAAATTGATTCAACACCTTCAACAACGGTACGAGTGTTGTCCCAAATTAAACAAGGGTAGTCTTGTACACCACGTTTATACCCGATTTAGTTTCTTTTTACTTCTATATGTTTGTAAACCTATGTAAATAAAATAGAAAGAAATAAAATAAAATAAAATAAAAACAACTTTTAAATTTTTTCAGTACTGTTTATTTTGGCGCATAAATTACTTTCTGTATTGAACAATCAGCAGAAATTTAAAATGTATTTTTAAGAAAAGCTGTGTGTGTGTGTGTGTGTGTGTGTTGCAACGGGCTAAAAAAGTCACATTTTACCGTTGCAGTTGAAATAAAAATTCAATATATTTTAAGAGATTTTGCAGGCAAAATAGCGAAGCCAAAACCAAATAAAAATGCCTTAAGCAAAATGTAAAATTTATTTCACCGAGTTTAAGGAATAGAAATAAAGCCATTTTAGGGATTTTTCCCAGGGGGGAAAGTCTAAAATCCACCTAGAGAGAACATCGACATTTGAGGGGACGCAAAATGAAAAAAAGAAGGACAAAGTGAAGAGACAAGAAACCAGATGCTGAGCCAACCGAAGGAGTTGAAGTAAAATTTAAAAAATAGTGAATATTTCGACAACCGACTGATATATCGTGAAAAGATCAAGCAGGAAATAAACAAGGCAAAGCTTCAGGTCACACAAGCGGTGGAAAACGTTTGTTATCTGTCTAAAGCAGCCGGGAGGGGTTAACAAAGCCTGAGAAAGTCAAAATTTAGTGTATTTTGAAACCACGAAGGGATCGGTCGTGTACGAGTGTGCTCCGGTTGGTACAACTCCGACCGTGTTTCAAACCGATAGTAAATGGTAAAAATGCAGGGCTAAGAGGAAGATAGACCGCTGAAATGTAGTGCCGTGTGTTTTAAAACCCTTTTTATGAGGAAACTCTCCAAAATTGGTTTGCATCGTTAAACAGCAACGTCGTAGCGTCCTTAAGAAAAATTGTAGCAGTAGATTAGGTCGAATAAAAGTTTTGAGTCAGTGCTAATACAAAAAATAAACAGTGGTTAAACAATGTAGGGTGAAAAATAACCAAGTTCACCGATAAAATTTAAATTGGAACACTGAAAATAAAAAACAAGTCGATTAAAACCGAGAGTAAAATTAAGTTCGAAAATTAGTATAAAGACAGTGTTCAAGACGTGTTAAAAGACTAAATCCAGGAATGTAAATTTAAAACCATAAATATAAATAAAAAGGTGTAATTTCGAGATAAAGATAAACTAATTTTTTATTTCTGGTATCATGCCAACTCGGGAACAATGGAGAGCAGGTGACGCGAGTTTTTTGCGAATCCTACATCCAAGAGGCCAGCCACCAAAGGAGAGAGATGACATCACACCAACGATGGACCAGAGAGGAAGTGACACCGGAAAGGTAAGTTTTTTGCTTTTCTCTCTCTCTCTCTTAAATAAATTATAAATTTCTTTAAAATTTTTGGGGAATTTTTTTAAATTTTAAAGTTTAAATTTAAATAAATTTTGCAAAAGTTGCAAAATAATAAATTAAACAAAAATTACAAAATAATAAATTAAACAAAAATTACAAAATAATGATCTTATTATTACAAAGGCTGATAAAGGTAATGCTGTAGTTATTATTGATAAACAAGAACATATAAATATAACTGAAAATTATATATCTAAAAACCAATATACACAAATAAATAAAGATACCACAGACAAATATCAAAATGAAGTAAAAAATATAATAAAAACATCATATAAAATGTTTAATCAAAAATATACTAATAATTACATAAATGAGAATCCTAAAATTCCAAGATTAAATGGACTAATTAAATTGCACAAAGAAGATAAACCAAATAGGCCATTAGTTAATTTTACAACTGTTCCTTCTTATAAAATATTTGGCTTTATTACTTAAAGTAATGGTAAAATTAAATAGTACTCATAATATAAAAAAATCAATTGAGCTTTTTGAAAAACTAAAAGATATTAAAATTGATAATAATACAAAATTAATATCATTTGATGTTAATAACATGTATAATAACATACCTATAATGAAAACACTTGAGATATTAAAAAATAATATAGATACATTTGAAAAAGATAACACATTAGCACAAGAAATAATAAATACATTAAAAATCATATTAAATAAAAATTATTTTTTATATAATAATAAAATTTATAAACAAAAGGATGGATTAACAATGGGCTCTCCAATGTCCAGCATATTATCGGAATTATTTTTACAAAATTTAGACATTGATTAGATAATTATTTTCCTGAAGATGCTGGTACTATTTATTGGTGAAAAGCATTGAATAAATATATTCATTAAAAGTATTCTTGTTTTAAAGTTTTAAAGATATAAAAAAGTTTACAAACTGTGCTGTAACGTAACTTAATTTAAAAATGAATACAAACCACGTTTTTTTAATAACTTGGGACAAAACAGTGATTATATTTATTTAAACAAATTTCTTACACAATCCTAAACCAAAATAATCAATTAGCCAAAATATGCCTTCAATATGAACCCATTACCCTGGATCGGATACCTAAAGGGTTAAATCTCAGCGAGTTACGTTTTTAAATAAAGTTCAGTTACTGGTTCTCCGGCATATTATGGCGAGCATTGCACAGGGGTTTGGCCGTCAGAGAAATATTTACCTAGCATCGGAGAAATTGCTGGCGGCGGCGTTTCACGAAAGTGTTGCGGGCGTTGAGTCTTTGGGCTGGTCCGTTGCAGTGTGTGTGTGTGTGTAGTGTGTAAGAGACTTGTTTGAATAAGTTTAGGAAAACATTTTATGTATAGGAAACTACCAATTGTTTGAAGAAAATCTTGGCAATTGGTGGACAATTTTGTCAATGTTTACAGGGTGAAGCCGCGAGTTAATAGAAGTGAGTCAGTCTAATTGAATCAAAATTTATTTGTTGTCATTATTTCTTGTTTTATTCACTAACAGAAAATCTACGCGTAGGCCCAGAAGAAAGATATTTAGGAGTCTGCAGGAATTTAATAGGAATCTGGGTGATATCTGTCACTGGTGTATTAATTAGGATGTTAAACAAACATTTATATTAAATTTATACAATTTTACCTATTTTTAATGCAACAAAATTATACATCATCAACGTCATCAAAAATTATTATGTAGTATTATTAAATTGTTGTAATATTTAGTAAGATTTGATAACTAGCCTACCACGACAATCGGAATTTTTATTGTTGTGTCCGAAAATCGTTTCCATGGAATTGGAAAACTGTTTGAAATATTGAACACAGTATTTGGTTTTAACTCCAACTTTGTTTATATTTACGTAAAATTTTACTAGAAAAAAAATAATAGACAGAAAAAACAGATTGTAAATATAATAAAAGAGATTTAGTATTTGATAATAAAAAATTACAACTATAACATAATTTGCAATTACACGTAAAACTTAAAAAATATTTTTCCATATAAAACAGATCTCTA
Source organism: Prosapia bicincta (assembly GCA_036971475.1). Classification (NCBI taxonomy): domain Eukaryota; kingdom Metazoa; phylum Arthropoda; class Insecta; order Hemiptera; family Cercopidae; genus Prosapia; species Prosapia bicincta. The sequence continues at coordinate 402,474,304 of JBAIZL010000002.1, read as the reverse complement.
TTTGAAAATATATGAAATAGTTGTATAACATGCTTCATAATATAATATTAAACTACCCCATTAGGAAAGTTAAGATCACAGACAAATTTTTTATCTACTGTTGTAGGATTTGATTATAAGTGTATTTTATTTTGGTATTTTCAAAATTTTAATTTTAATTTTTGGTTAGTGGCATTTTGGTTTTTCCCATATTTACTAGCTTGTCTTTACGTAACATATATAAGTCTAAGGAAATTAAAGGGGTTACGTTTAATATACGCATATATTGTATATAATTATCTTTGAAATAATCGTTACAGACATTATATAATGGAATTAATTTATTTTTAATTGTACATAAAAGCTTAAAATGTGAATATATAATAGTTAAATAACAAAACCATATGTTACGATCAATATATGCATATATTGTATATATATATATATATATATATATATATATATATATATATATATATATATATATATATATATATATATCATTTGAAATAATCGTTACAGAAATTAAATAATTATATTAAATAATTTGTAATGATACACAATAAGTTTTAATAATGTATTTACAAGGGTCAAGTGACAAACCCGTATTTTAAAAACAAAAATATAATGTCTATGTAATTTCTGTAACATATAAAACACATTAAAATTGTATATTTTAAAGTTCATTCTAAAGTTTTAACTGTCCCTATGTTATATTCAATAAATGCTTAAATTTTAATAGCCCTCAGAACAGGTTCAATTTATTATTGGGAAAATCATAAAATCTTCGAAAAATTTGAAAATGAAATGGAAATTTCATAATTACTTGTGATATTCTCTTCCTAATTTTACAAATACTTAACTAGTTTGTCGTGTTAGTTATCAGGAAGTAATAAAGTGCATGTATATTTTTAAATAAAGAAGGACCGGACCAAAGTTGCAGAGGAGGAATTTACTGCAACGAGATTGGTTGTAATAGTTTTTTAAAATAAGGGGCGTGGCGAAGTAGTTACCGGTTTATGCGTACATATTTGTTGTATTCTTTTGTTTAAAGTTAGTTGTATTTTTAAAATACCTTTAAAGACGATTGCTGGGCAATTGAAATGTACATAAGGTTTAAATAAATGTTATTTGTGGTTTAGAGGTTTTATTTATTAAAAAATAAACATTACGCAACAGTTGCTTCATACAGTTATAAAAAGCGCATGCATTTAAGGCACTTAAATTCTGACGAGAACCTAACTTCTTTTCGAAACAAAATTTTCAACGGCTCTTAAATTTCATTATAATTTCTGAGGTGTCTTATTCGCAAGTATCTACGAAAACGTTTTACACTCTTTTTAATTCAGTGAAATAAAAAATAAAAACAATTATTAGAATTAGCACATAATTACACCCAGATTAGAAACAACAGCAATTCCATAAATACATTTACAGTATCTAATAAAATGAATTTCATTGTCGGTCGGGAGTGTTGCAACAGCAATAAAATTTAACAATAACATTGACTCCCAAACATAAAATATAATTGTATCAATAGGTTCTAAAACTTTCCGTATTGCAGAAACCCATCGTTTGCTGTATCGGTTAAGGTAAGGTGTATGAATTACTTAAGTATAGAAACAGGAGGCAAAATGAGTTATTTTAGAGCTCCATTTGAAAACTCACATTCAGGACAAGTAAGAATGTTGTATCCTCACTTGTGTTACTTCCACACTAGGATTTGTTCTACTTTATTACCTAATTAATATTTTCCCATCGTCCGCTTGTTTTGATTTATATCGATTTTGTACGAGTTTATGAAATTTACATAAGCAAATAGATATAAATCAATAATTTAAGAATAATGACAACATCTATATACTCAAGTTTGCAACTACACAAACTTATATTATACCGCTCGTATGCTTATATAAAGCTACATATTTCAATCATATTAACTAACCATTTTCTGACACATCAGAAGATCTCATGGTAGATTTCTAAACCAATAGACAGAATGCCTTACTAGTTTGAAAAAAATATAATTTGTTTTTGAATTTTGGCCAATAATTGATAATTTAATCGTATCCATGGTAATTAAATAAAGCATTTACCTTGCATATAAAGGGAACGAAAATGTGTGTCTTAGTAAAATCGATATTTTTTGAGACAAATAGAATTATCGTATTTATGTCCAATGTTTTCATTTTCATAAAATTTAAAGCTTTTGCTGACTGACTGTCCTTTGTCTTTTAATGAATAATTGTAAATAATCCTGCTTGTTGGTTTTACCTTCTTTCCTTCAACATATCCGAGACTGCCTCAGCCTTCTAACTAAACCCTAAAGATTATAATTCCCCTTTACACTTCTCTTAGTATGAGTTTTGTAGCCTGATATTTTATGACATTTCGTTACATAATTAGGAAGAATAAATGGAAAATTAAAATTACGATTTATTAAATTCATTGATGCAACGATACAAGAGTTTATAATAGCTTAGGCTATACCTTTATGACTTAGCATTTAGGCCAAGGGTAATTTTTGTACTATGTGTAACACGTTCCCCTAAATTATAACTTGGGTACAATTTTCCCCTTACAGTCAAGCACAGTTTCTCTGTGGGGATTATCTACTATTTTGTCGTCATAAATATTTATTGTGTCGTAGATTTTATAATGTTCTTTTGGAGTTTTAATATTGCTTATAGCTGCTCATTTGCTATTACAAATTTGTAAATTTAATAAAATATTAAATAATTGCCCGATATCCTATTTGTAAGTAAGTAATATTTGTAAGTATAGTATAAATTAGTCACTATAATTTGTTCATAATTACGCCAAGCTAAGAAACTAGCAACTACATGTAAGTAGAATTTCCATATATTCATCACTTCTTCATTCAAACACAAAATTATTTTAAATATAAACCATTTTTCAACATATCAGATGATTTCATGCAAAAGCAATCTACAGCTCTAATTTTAAAATTAATATAGAATATATCTTCCTACTTTGAAAAACAATAATTTTGTTTTAAATCCGGGTCAATTGTATCAATGGTAATTAAATAAAACACCTGTCTTTCCAAAAATTGAAACGAAAATCTTGTACGTATTTCGTGAATATTAATATTGCTAATACAAATAAAAGACGTAAATAAAACGCACAAATTAGTCATTTATTAACTCATTCGCGTTTCAATGACAAAGTATTCATCATCAGTGAGGGTTGCTACTACAAACTCTAAATTACAACTAAGGTGCAAATAAGGTCACGGTTGTATATTAAATTTATACCATGGCGTGAGAACGCCCACCGGTCAAAACAACAGCTGTTACAATACATCAAACATTATACATCAAATATAAATCTTATACATAATTCATTATTTACAATAAAATTCCTATCTATATAGATAATTAAATATAATCAAATTATATCATTAATAGTTCAGCATTATTTAAAGATTTTAACCAAAAAGTTACTAATCAAAATTTCATGTGTCACAATAACTCCGAATCGTATTAAGTCAGTGGAAATACACTTTTGTAAGTAATGTTAATAATCACAAACAAAATAAACTAATCGATAAATTTACACAAATCAATAAAAGTGTATCCTAATCAACTGTTTATTTTTTCTAGTCGGTTATATTTTGAATATAGTATCCTATTGCTATCAGGTCCTGCAATTAAAAATCTGTAGTAATTGTTATTTTGTATTCACCTCCTACTATATACTGCAACTATTCTATTGTAAACTGTAAATGAAAAATGGTTTTAATTACAGTAAAAATGTATTTGTTATTGTACAAAATATTTGTCACAAAGGTATATTGTTTCAATGTTGTTTGGAAATGTGTTTAGTTATAATAATATTAGTACACAAAATATCATTCACATTTATGAAATTGTACATTCTGAATCAAACAATTAATTTTGTATCGTTTATTTTCACAAACTTATGACGCCGCGTCAGTGAGTGTGTAGGGAGAGACGAGTATCTAGGGATTCATAGAAGGCTCTCATTAATTCATAATTCCCAACCAGGACAATAAATATCACTAAAAGTGTTGTATATATCTAATGAATATATATGTCACGTGAAACCCAACCACTGTACTCTATTCTAAAAATTAGTTGGTTTTTGCATTGAAGCCCAGAGACGATGTCTACTGGCAGATCATGTTTAAAGAACACAGGAGCCTTATAAAAAAAGGTATCTTAAACATGATCATATTTTGCACGTCCCCTTGCTGTGCCTGCAGATCTCATGAAGCGGTAAGATTCTTTGAAAATTTTGTGTGTTTATATAAATGTTGTTTCTTTCCAGCTGACTATTTTACTGACATGTGTGACTATATGCAGACCCAACAAACCTGCCAACCAACTTAGGGGAGGTCATACAAACGTTAAGGTAGAGGTCAGCGAGAACAGGCTTGAATTTGGGCGTGGTACATTACGCGGGAACACAAGACAAAATTTAGAGATCTTAACACGTTACACAAAACGGTGTGAGCAGCAGATATAAAAATATATAATAAATATATTATTCTGCAACAAAATCAAACATCAAAAGCGAAACGATGCGGAGCAACGCACACATCACGCAAAGCGAGCGGGAAAGGGAGGGGGACGTTGCAGTATGTATTACAAAGATAGTTTTTCAAATTTTCAGAAATTCAACATTTCTATTAGGCAAAGTAAAACAGGTTGTGTAACCTTGTGAAAAAATGATTGAAGTACGTCCTATACACGAATACCCCTTCATAAACATTTTCCAACCTTTTCAAGATTATTTACACAAAATAGGACTTTAAGATTGAAATGATTAATATGTTTTATAAGTATATTATTTTATAAATAAACCATTTTATTTTTACGTTTTGATCATTGTTTAGAACATAGTATTTGTTTGCAATTTCAAATGACCGATATTGCTTAGGTGCAATTAACTGTCGTGTAAATTTATTACTTTAAACAAGTTCATGTATATGGATAAAAATGTTAATTGAAAACCTATTTCCTATATTTAGCATAGGATTTATTCTACCATAATTTTTTGGACAATATTGTTGTCAGAAAAACCACTTCAACTTATTGTCTCATTTAGTTGGAAAATCAAATTGAGCTACATATGTACTCCGAAGAGAATGACACGGAGACAATATATTGGTTTCGCATGACAACTGTGCAGTGCGTGTACAGGGTTGTCACGAAACCTTTGTGCATACGTCAAGAATAATTGCACACAACTTCCGTTCTTACTATATAAGTATGCATGTCAGAATAATATATCCTGTTTATAGTCAGTTGATCTTTCAATCGAAATCATGAAATTGATTTTCAGCGCATAAAAGAGAGGTGGTATTATTCCTTTACTGATTGGGTCTGACACTATATGCAGGTGAACTCAGTAAAGTGTTTGTTATACAAGATTAACCTCACTATTTCTAAATGTAAATGGAAACATTGTTTTTCTGAATATACCAAATATTTTTTTCAAACTTATTCTATGACGGGAAATTTTTTCTTCCTTCGTGGTTTTAGAAAGGATATCGAACATCTGGTGACCCTGATTGTGAATACACTGCTGCAGGCAAACTCTGAAGCTCGTAAAGTTCGTTTACATGGGTTGAGGTATACGCGGAATTTCCTCGCATATTGTTTGCTTTAGGTCAGGCATGCTTCTGGGCCGATGTTTAAAAACTTCGGCTTTCAAGTAACCCCACAACAAACAGTCACAGGGGGTTAAGCTATGAGATCAGTCTGGGGTGCGACTCCTGATGTAAATAAACGCCTTGACTGCAATATCTATATCTCTATACGTTCGTCCACATCATAATTGCGTCTGACGCCGAGGGGATGTAAACTACTCCCTCTCTTATGCCGCTATCCTCACCACTCAGAGTGCCTCCTACTGCTCACTACAGAGCAACGAAAATCTTGGGGTTATTGTGCCGCACTCTTTATAATTATGATCTGTGTGGAAATCTACTCATTGACGTTTTTTAATTCAACAGTTATCAATTAAATGTGTTTTTAATAATCAAACGTTGTATTTCCTTATTAAATGAAACATTTATTTATACCAATATCTGGATTCTTCAGATTATTCACTCGTATTCTGTCAACTATTACATACGGTTGTGTTATGATATGTATTTTAGTAATACGTTTTTCAAACAAATTATATTTATAAAAGAATGCAATTTAATTTTTATAATGTTTTCTGTTTTTTTTTTTACCTACCCAATTTATTTTCTACCGTTCGTAGATTAATGCAAGCAGATAAAAATAGATACATGTAGGTTATAAAGTAGAAAGGTTTGAAAAGTGTTTCCAACTGTTAATTTAGGTTGAATATAACTAGGATACCTAATAAACTGCTTTATTAGTATTTATATAGCGTACAAGATCGCGATAGGTAGAAAAAAGGAGATAAACCTCAAATGGACCAGGTTTTACAAGTGTTATTTTAACCAAAACTACAAAAGATGATAGAATAAAATACTGAAAACAAAATGTTAAAAAGTTAAATACTCTGAAACCATATCATACAGTATAAACTAGATCATTATCCGAGTCGTCTTAGGAAGAGAAACACATTTAGTCAGTATTTATTGTGGTTGTATTTTGCGACTATTTTTTTTTTTTTTTTTAGTTCAAAAGGTTATTTAAATAAATATGTAGAAATGTATCTAAATACAAAAGCCGTTCCACATAGTTTCACATCAGACCTGCGTCACCTATGGCTATGTACATTTAGTTGTAATTAAATATCGAGTGTTATGTGGGATCTCGACGTGTATTAAAAATAAACGCTTCTTATGAAATTGAAACAACTAATAATGCACAGCAATAAAACTACTCGCAAAATTTATTATTTTCTTTAACTAACTAATTAAATTGTGAACAAGTGTAAAACAAACCAAATTGATAGGACAAAACATTTGTATGCCCACTTTTCAATCCTTAATACTTAGAAATTAAAGATGATTCGAAAACAATTTGCTTTTATCCATGATAAACGCTTAAACCATAACCTCAGCTATTGTTACAGTGTAAAGACGTGTTTTACAAATAGTTTTACCTCAAGACCTATCCACAGAAATTTTAATTACAAAATATCTGTGACATCCAACATAATGATTAATTTATTTTTTTCACTAACAGGGCTATTGCTACATAAAAATATTTTAAAGTAATTTTAAACGATATAACAATATTTCATACTACATATCTCAATATATAAAACAATATTGTAAGTAGCTTTAAACGTTATTGTAATATTACATATGAAACAAAATATTCCATATTTCAATATTTTAAACAATATTTCATAACAATATTGTAAGTAGCTTTAAACGATATTGTAATATTACATATGAAACAAAATATTGCATATTTCAATATTTTAAACATATATCACATAACAATATTGTAAGTAGCTTTAAACTATATTGCTATATTACAAGTTACACATTGAACTAAACTAATATATATATATATATTTAAATATTTTTAAAAATACTACAAAACACTATTGTAAATCATTTTAAGCAATATTGCAATATTACATACTACATATTACATAACAATTTACTTATTTCAATATTTTAAAAATATTCCATAACAATATTGTAAGTAGTTTTAAACGATATAACAACATTAGATAAAATATTGAGTATTTTAATATTATAAATAGTATTACATAACAGAATTGTAAATCATTTTAAACGATATTGCATTATTACAAATTACATAAAAAATTATATGTTTCAATAATTTGAACAATACTATAAGACAGTGTTGTAAGTAATTTTAAACGATGTTGCAGAATTACATATTACATTAAATGTGTATTATTTTCATAGTTTATACAATATTACATAACTGCGAGTATATAGTAAGTAATTTTAAACGATATTACATAAAATAATACATTTTAAAATATTTTAAACAATATTTCATAATAATATTGTAAGTATTTTTAAACAATGATTTTTTGCAAAAAAAAAACATTTCAGGTAATTTTATTATATGTGTTATCGATGAACATCACCGGTTAAAAATATTATCTTTTCATATAAACTTCCATCAGTCATTTAAATAGAGAAGAGGAGATGTAGCTCTGGGCGCATAATTCCGCTCCATTTCCCGTTAACACGGCAGAACCGTGTATTTATGGTAATCTAGGCTATACTGCCATGTTTAACCCACAAACATACAACGCGGAAATGAATGGAAATAGACGTTTCCATTAAAATGCAAGGGAAACACTCTTATGGAATCACTGCCTGAAACAATTTTCAAGGATATTTCTCTGTGTAAATAGAGACGTATAATGTTTTTAGATATATAATGTGTAGTGAGGAACGTGTATTTGCGTTTACATTTATATAAAATTGGCGACGAAACAAATTTTATTGAAATATTTAGAATTAACCCAGGAAGAGATAATTAAATTTTCTAAAATAAAGACTTTAGTACGAGATTTCGTAAATTACTCCTGAAGTATTTCAGATGTAAAAATATTCAATATTCTAAACCCCTCTAAAATTTTGTTTATTTCAATACAAAGCTTATTATAACAATATCACTTATTGACATCGTAATTTGCGCTACTAGTTGGCACTAGTTACTATACACGGCCTCTTAATTATTAAGGAGAGTCCTCCGTTGGTAATGAATTAACGTTTAGAATGTATGGATGGTTCTCGCTTAATTTATTGCTCCTAAAATATTATTATCAGGGTATATTGCATAGAATTTCATATTTTACTAGCTTAACATTGTAGTTACTGTAATGTTCTACATTACACATACAGTTTGACATATTAACTAGTAAACTCTAGCCTGTAGTAGTGCTTACTTTTCGTCTGAATAGGGACGGCCTTTTCGAAAGGAGTGTTTGTTAGTATTAATTCTACCCTTAGTAACGGGGAACAACTCTCGAAGCTTCGCCATTGTTAAGACTAAAATTATGTGCAACTATATGCAAGCGTTTGGACATTGTGGTTTTTTTATGTTAGTACATGTATTATTTAATATCTAACAACTGAACTATAATGACGTCGAATGGCCCAACAGCCACGGACGGGCGTTGGCTAACTAAATATAAACATGTTTTTAAACTTAAATCTCCCAAATAAACATAAACGAGGATTTAATATAACCTGTCTTTGTAAGAGCTATTAAATAAACAAGCAGTCAGTGTGCCTGAGCTAATAGGTAGATACAATTGTTTAGACAAACAATATACCCGGCGAGTCTCTGTAACTACAAGTGGATAAAGATAATTAGAGTTTTTTTTTAAATAAGTTAAAATCAACTACGACTCCAATTACAAAAACTAGGAGGTTTACATACTTTCTACATTTGTCTGCCTAAAACCATCAACTTTTATTCTTGTTTTGTGCTATTGAGGAATTTGTTCAGTGTTTCTATTAAAAAGGTATTTGGTGAAGACTTTCCCCCTTTAAACAAATCAAAATTGAATTTACCAATATTTTTTGGATGTCCAATTATTCTTTACAAATTATTATTCAAGCAATATTTATATTTAGAAATTCGAGTAATATAATAAGAACTACACTATTGTGTTAGAACAAGATAACTCAGAAATTAAATTCGATGTAGGGTATAACTTGTAACCGTTTTAAAAAAAATTCTTTATTTTCTTTAATTTTAAAATATTTAGGTTTTGCTGAAGATGGAACTAAACTTGAAAGATGTTTAAACAATGACGGATTTTATAAATCCTATTAAAACTACTTTTATATTTCTGAATCACAAACTCAGAATAATATTTTGTATTATTAAAAAAATATAATATTTTGTATTCTACGTAATTTCATAATCTTTAAAACTTAATTTTGTCGACAAAGTAACAAAACTATTTTTTTACCCCGCAACGTCGAAGACCTCACAGGTCTTCAATGCTTAAAATTAATGAATACTTAAACAGATTATTTTCGTTTATTTGATTGTGATTAATTAACGGTTGTTGCCAAGGGTATTTTATATCGGCCACCGTTATAGTTTAATCATAATTAAATAAAAATAGATTGGTGGGAAGAGTAAATTATTAAAAGCTGTTATATACAAAATAAGGTGTAAGCTAAATCTAAACATTTTATTATTTGTTGATTTTTCAGAAGTAATTGAGTTAAATTTGTAATTTTATACAAAATTATTAGTTGCTACAAATATTAATTAAATGAAATACCCTTCGCGTTATGTAGCCAAGCAATGACGACTTAATAATTAGTTATTAACGGCAAAAAACCATTGTTATAAGAACGAAACAAATTTATCAATTAATATTTTTCCTATGTAGATTTAAAAAACTCTAAATAAATAATATTCTTCTATTTTATTATTATTTATACGAAAATTGTGTATATTCACAAATGCGTTATTTACTTAATGACTCCTTGGATCTCTCTGGAAACTCCCAGACTGACTGTAGAAGAACCGTATAGTGTAGAAAAAGACTAAACGGTTTAATAAATGTCGGTTGAGTACTAAGACTCCGGTGGATCCTGAATCACATAACATTGCTGGCAACGAAGTCAAGCACGGAACAACCTTCCCCAGCTTGAGCGTCTAAGTTCACTCCAGTCCTCCAAGGGAGGTATAAAGGTGACTACCTATGTATGAAACCAGGCTCGGATAAAATAACTCTCGTAGAGAAAGCGGTGGGAAAATCTTGACTCGGAGGAACAAATTGACCGTAATTCTCAAGGGCTGTTAGAGTTGTAGAATTCAGAATGAAGACGGGTCAGGAGTACCCTGCAGAGCACCTCCACAGTATCAATGTGCTGCCGGTCCCGGAATGTCTGCTATGTGGTGGTGAAGTCATGTATGTCAAACACTTTCAGGATTACACAGCCCAGGACCAGGCACAGGATTAAGACAGTCACTTCTTGAAGGGAACACCTCTCTACTGATCAACGCGACGCTAAGTGCCAAAACCTCCAAGGGGCGTTGACTAGTAAGTAAATGGAAGTAGTAAAAATACGAGACGACTAAGGCCTTAATTTAATTTTTAGTCAATTTATTTTGTCAGATTTTGGAATAACTGATTTATTTATTAAATAGCTTTTCCTATTTTAGAAAAAAAAATAACCAATGCTGTGGTGTCCATTAGGCTGTTACAAACAAATAGGGAAGAATTTTGGAAATAGGTTGAATAGATTGTTCATTACATGTTTTCTAGACGCTTACAAAATACCCAAATACGTACTGGCAATTCAATCTTACGGCCCAGAGAAATGGCAAGGCCAGTGAAAGAATTTTAATGTCTCTCATAATATACGTAAAACATTATGCTTTTCTAAACCCTGATAAAATTACCAAATACGTACTAGCAATTCAATATCAAGGCCTACAGAAATGTTGTAGCTACTGCAGGAGTTTTATTGGCTGTAATAATGTACCTACAATTTCATGCTTTTATTTCTCACCATAATACGTTTTTATTTTAAAAAAGCTTTTCTGTCTTACATAGTAACATATGATACACTATTATCAAAGGTTTGCTTCAGAAGAAAACTTAACCATCATTGCCAAGCATCTATTCAGCAACAAGGGGACGATATGGTTATTTACTTAATATATCACAGGTGTCACAGTATCTTATTCCTAATTTATTGCACTATGTCAGGAGTGGTAGGTTTACGTTTGATGTATTATTGGCAGGCATATAAAACGAAACTGAGGGCTAAAACACGAGGTACAATGAATTCCAAACATATCGTTACCCAAGATTAACTACTTAATATTATAAACACTAATACAATAAAACAATTATAACTAAAATGAAAAACTAAAACCCAATAACGACCATAAAATTAATTTATCTAATAAAAAACTTGATGTGTATTTCAGGTACAACGAAACGACCTTTAAAGTACTCTATGTTTATTTACTTTATAGAAAGGGTTGGTCAAGAGAATAATTAATTATATTGGCTACCAAGTCTAATAACACTATTTACTTCCGAAGAGTAAATTTGAAAATAAATTGTGAAACTGTAAATTAAATTCTCAAAAAATGTAAGAATCGCCGAAATTCCCCCATTTTATAAATGGTAATACAATTAAATTGAGACATTTCCGTAATGAGAGAGTATTAAAAATCTCAAAAAAGGGTTAATCTTGACATTTATTGTTTACGAAGCTATAAGATCGTTTAAAATTAATAATAAACTATGTCAAAAGTTAAATAAAAACATACAATTTAAATTTTGTAAAAAATGAATCTCCTTTCGTTTTGCAATTGGAGCAATTGGTTATTTTCAAAAGCATTTTTAAATTTACTTTTACAGATTCTAGGAAAAAATTCTGGCATATTTAAAAGCTAGTTATATATGTCCAACAACATTACTTCTAAAGTTAATAATAAGAAATTCGTTAGAAATGATTGAATGTAGTCCTGAAGATAATTTCCTTTTAAATAAAATACGCACAAAGTGTAATACTTATTAAATTAATTTTATTATGTTTATTTTATTTTATTTTATCACAGTCCACAGTTCTTCAAGAGAATAATTACTGGATGTATCAATTCAAAATACCAGATATAATACAGTGTATTTAAAAATAAAGTTTTCTAGAAAACCTAAATTAAATTATAGGTTTAAAATTCTTTAAAAAAATATTTTAGCAATTGTCAATTCAATATTCAGCTTCATGTACTTTCCAGTAGCAGGGAGACGCATAGGTTTGGCACAACGACTCTTCAGGTAAGCACCCAATGCTACAAGATTTCACTGTTCCCTATACACAGGTTGAAGCATAAAATATTATTATGGTATCAGTAGTTCTACTTCAGACATACGCCCCTCACACATCAATACAGGATTATATTTTACATATTTTGGCAAAGGTTCTTACCTAATTTTACTTAATATGTCCTGTCGAATTGTTTAAATTACCATTGTTTAAATAACATACTGCTTAATCGCCTTAGAACTAAATTTATTTTATTTAATAAATTACGCAGGGTCTTATTATAAATTTAAGGTAACGCCAGTCATCTGAAAAAAGAGGTACTCAACAATTGCTCTTCTCTGGAAATTTGATTAATGATTTTAATTATTTTCAGTTTCTAAATAAATTTAGGTACAAGGTCATGAACGCCTGCTTCGCGAGAATACAAAGGATTTGTTAGACATTGTAAGAGCTCATGGGAGGTAATTTCCATCATTAAGCAATCTATTCCCTGCAATTAGTAAACAACATTCTCCCTTAATAGTCATTAAGCTTTGGTTTTGTTTTACCTTTATTGATGTTCTTACTGTCAAAGACAAATTTAGAACCGTTTATACCATGTGGTAAAATCTAAAATATATTGTCGATTTGCACAAACCATTTAAAACCACAGGTTTGATATTGCAACTGTGTTATTAATATCAATGAATCAAGTACATAGATGTTACAGAAAAATGGAAATATATACAGCATTGATAATACAAAATGTTATTTCCATAAAATATTCCTATATTAGCATTAATCTTTTATCGTACAAAATTAACATTGTTTTAAACTTTTGGTCGCCTCCCTTTTATTAAGTGGTTCTTACAATATGAAACTTATTGTACCTTAGAATCGTTTATGTTTACCATTAACTCCCTGGTGGTCGCATTTATGATTTTTGCCCTCCATGTTTTGCTCCATGTAGTAGTACTTTTGAGTAAAATAAAAATGGTATGTACTTTGTTTGTTTGTTCCTTTGTTTTGATAAAAGGTTAGTTATATATTTTGTTAAGACAAATATAATTAAATGTTTTTTAATTCTAAATAAAACTTTGCCGTGTTTAAGCTTGAACTTGTAATAAGAAATTAGTATTTCTTACCAGTATCAATATACAAATATTATCGAAAAATTTTTTCTAAAAAATTATATAATAAATATATAACAAACGTATTACAATATGAAACACAATAATTGTCTCCATTGATCGAAATATTTGAAGTTTAGGCCTAAATAAAGGAAGACTACTTTGTTACCCAAAAGTAAAAGACGATTTTTTATGATATATTCTTCTAATCCTAATAAGGAAGGAGACTTTTCTAATATATTTCGTTTTAAGTCTGAGTTTTCCTCAATATTATTATCGTAAGTAGAATAAACTTTAAAAATATATTTTAAATTTTCGTGATCGTTTTTACCAAAAACATAGTTTTATGTCGCATTAGCTTGTGTAATAATGGTTCGTGATTGAACAATTTGTTTTTTAATAAATAACATATTATATATATATATAATAAATAATAACATTATATACCATGTAGCAAAACTATATATATTTTTAAAATAATTTTTAAAACACTTCTGGGACGAATTTGGTAGTGGAGAAGGCAATCTATTTATAAAATTAACAGACTCTTAAAAAACAAATTCTAAAAAAATGTATTTCACTCAACTACAAAGCTAGTACTGCTTAGTAATCAAATAAGAGGTAGATCATTTGTTTAAATTCTCTCACAGCCGATGTGAAAATAAAGTTATCAAACGTCATTTGGGTGACCATTTGAACTGTCATATGGGTATATCTCTTCATTAAACAGCCATAAATAAAACAAAACATCTTCTTACAAGAAACACTTTAATTAACAATGTAAACATTTTTGTCTTAAATCAACTATCTTCATAGGTAAAAAATAGAGCAAACCACTCTCCCAGTTCAAGGGCTTTATAAAAACCTAAAGTAAATATCATTTAATCCCATAAAAGTTTTAATAATGTCCGAGTTGAAAAGTTGGGACTTGTTCTTGTTAGCTTTAGAAAATTACGATACAAAACTTTACAAATAAGACATTTATAAAACGCTTTTCTTCAACTTAATAAACAACAAAATATCTCTATTTCACTATTGTCAGTTTCTAAAATGATTACAACTCTGAGGCTATTGTAACTAGTTACAATATCAAACCAAACAGAGATTACTTTTATTTCAAGGGCTGCATTTACTAAATAAACTGTTTTGCTATTTCGTGGATTATGTTGTCCATTAGACAGTTTCGTTTTAATCTTACCAACTAAAGGACTTGAGGAGTTGATAACTTACATAAATGTATAGCTGACATGTGACACTGATTAGGAACTTGTGTTACTATTGGAAGGTTATTGGAACACTGTCAGATTTTCATCAACGTACTCATCTTTAATTTATACATTTTGCAGGATAAAAAGTTTATTTCTAAAATATGATAGGTCGACTATCTAGAACCTAAAAACGTTTTTTGCTTGATTTTTCTTATCAAATAAATTTGGCACGGGCACAACTAAAATGAGCGCTAATGAACTTTTGTTTATTTGTTTCATATTTTTAAACATAGGTATTTAAAAATTACAGTAATTTTTCAGAATAATTCAAATACAGAAAGAAATAAGAAAAATGAATGTAAAACATGGAGTTACATGGGTTAGTGTGAAAGTAAACATAAACTGTTTAAGAAAATCGGTTAACCTAAATAGTGAGTGACAATCTATAGGCACTTTATCTGTATAGACAAACAAATACAAGAACGTGTTTTGTCATGAAGATACTTTAGAAACGTACAAGCGCTCTACACTTGTAAGGCGACCCCTTTACGTGACAGCGAGT
Organism: Prosapia bicincta; assembly: GCA_036971475.1. Taxonomy (NCBI): domain Eukaryota; kingdom Metazoa; phylum Arthropoda; class Insecta; order Hemiptera; family Cercopidae; genus Prosapia; species Prosapia bicincta. Next base: position 402,458,725 of record JBAIZL010000002.1, on the reverse strand, counting down.
ACGAGATGCGATCCCAAAACGCCCAAATGCAAATCGATTATGTAAAGAATCCGTATCGCATCTCACACCTACATCCTCCTTATTTTACACGTAATGTTACTCTTTTTTATTTATAAAGTTTTAGTATTTTACCTTATGTATTGGAATATGTATGGTAACTTTTCATACATAACATATATATAGGAGTTATTCATAATTTATTTCATAATCAAATGTGGACGGCATTTGTGACGTAAGCAGTCTCGAATGGCAAGAAAGTTCATGCCAATGTAAACCTGTTTCGTTGAGTTGGTAATTTAATATTTTACTCTTAATATAAGAAATATTACTATACATATAAATTTTAGTCCTATAGCCAATTGTTACTACTTTGATTGATTGTTACTGCAATACAAAAATCGCTCAAAAGGAAGTTTTTCCTTTTCCCATCCTGGATCAAAAACATAAATGTATAATGTCCCAAACAAAATGAAATTTAAGTCAAAAATCACATTTCCCTGTGTACATAGAACAAAGTTATCATAGATAAATATTTAAAAGTAACATTAATTAGTTTATCTGAATTTAGTATCTTGAAGGATGGGAGAAAATAGATAGGTCATTCGATATAGTTTACTTATAAATTTATTATTAATTTATGTTTTTTTACATTCTTACTTATTTATAAGCTGTTTACAAAGCTGTACAACGTTTTAAATTAAAATAATAAAGGAAAATTACTGAGTGAACATGAAAACTACGACAGTTTTAAAGTAGTCCAAAAGGTTCGATCACATTCTCTTTTATAAGATTATAAACCCCTGTATTATATTGAGTACAATATACTGTGACGTCTTTTGTAATTTTAATACTAGCACGACTGTTGTAGCATACGAAAGGATTAATGACTTACGTAGGGTTAAATTAGGGATATGTAAGCCTCTCGTAGATGCCACAAGGGGATCTATGGAATCTAGATTACAAAGTCACTCACTCGAAGGAAACCTACTCTATAGTTTTGGTACAATCTACTTTAATATAATCTACAAAGAAGGGCAAGGAATACTACATAAAATTAGTTGAGACGCAGTGATACCATTCCCCTGGAGATGGAGGTGTGGAGCAATAGTGGTTAAGAAAGATGTTTACACGGATACAAATATGCGTTGATAATTTAAGTCGTTGCAAAAACATAGACGTTGCAAAAATAGGTTTCGCAAATGCTGGAGACGTTTTTTAACATCAGCAACGAATTGAAAGGTGTCGATTATGTACTTTAATACCGTTAAAATATTGTCGTTTAAAAGGTTTTACTTGTTTCGACATTACCAAGAAGGTTACACAGTGTAACTGCTTCAGAATACTCTTCGTCAATCTAATACTATATTTTTTCTAAATTTAGAAAATTTGACAACAATTTTGCTTCGTATTTTTATATGAAGTTAATAATTAAAATCTTAATCTGTGATAAAAGAGTATTATAGATGCAAATCATATATAGGACACTTATTTTAGGACTTATTTAAAACGTTACAAGATAAATTTAAAAAACTACTATATATATATGTATATATATATATATATATATATATATATATATATATATATATAAATATATATATATATATATATATATATATATATATATATATAAATATATATATATTTAAGATTAAATAATATACACTAATTACAGGAATAATTTATTGAAATAATACACTAAAAGCTTTTCGTTGGTTGACATTACCAACATCCTCAGGAATTACAATACTAAGAATGATAAAAGAACTGTCTAACAAATATAAAGCTACTAGATCATATTTGATCTACTTGATCTAGTAGTTTCATATTTGTTAGACAGTTCTTTTATAATTCTTAGTATTGTAATTCCTGAGGATGTTGGTAATGTCAACCAACGAAAAGCTTTGAGTGTATTATTTCAATAAATTATTCTTGTAATTAGTGTATATTATTTAATCTTAAAAATAATTCTAACAGGAAAACATATTTAACATTCTACATATATATATATATATATATATATATATATATATATATATATATATATATATATATATATATATATACCTAGGTTGGGTGAAAGGTTCTCGGCCTGGCCCAGAGATGGCATTCTAATCTTTGGAAATGTATAGACTTTTTGTAGTAGTCGCAGAGTATTTTTGTTAAAATGGATAAACCTGAATATTAAGATAAGATAAATTTTTATGCTTTGGATGGATTAACCACTTTAGCGTATTTTTCTTTAAAATGGATAAACGTGAATATCATGCTAAGGTCAATGTTTATGTCAAAATTTGTAGAAATTTTAGTCCTATAGCCAATTGTTACTACTTAGATTGATTTTTACTGTAATACAAAAATCGCCCAAAGGAAGTTTTTCCTTCTCCCATCCGGGATCAAAAACATAAATGTATAATGTCCCAAACAAAATGAAATTTAGGCCAAAAATCACATTTCCCTGTGTACATAGAACAAAGTTATCATACATAAATATTTAAAAGTAACATTAATTAGTATATCTGAATTTAGTATCTTGAAGGATGGGAGAAAATAGATAGGTCATTCGATATGGTTTACTTATAAATTTACTATTAATTTATGTTTTTTTACATTCTTACTTATTTATAAGCTGTTTACAAAGTTGTACAACGTTTTAAATTAAAAGAATAAAGGAATAAAGGAAAATTACTGAGTGAACATGCAAACTACTACAGTTTTAAAGTAGTCCAAAAGGTTCGATCACATTCTCTTTTATAAGATTATAAACCCCTATATTATATTGAGTACAATATACTGTGACGTCTTTTGTAATTTTAATACTAGCACGACTGTTGTAGTCTACGAAAGGATTAGTGACCTACGTAGGGTTAAATTAGGGATATGTAAGCCTCTCGTAGATGCCACAAGGGGATCTATGAAATCTAGATTACAAAGTCACTCACTCGAAGGAAACCTACTCTATAGTTTTGGTACAATCTACTTTATTATAATCTACGAAGAAGGGCAAGGAATACTACATAAAATTAGTTGAGACGCAGTGATACCATTCCCCTGGAGATGGAGGTGTGGAGCAATAGTGGTTAAGAAAGATGTTTACACGGATACAAATATGCGTTGATAATTTAAGTCGTTGCAAAAACGTAGACGTTGGAAAAAAGGTTTCGCAAAAGCTGGTAACGTCTTTTAACAAGAGCAGCAAATTGAATCGTGTCGGTTATGTACTTTGATACCGCTAAAACATGTCGTTTAGAGGTTTTTACTTGTTTCGACATTACGAAGGTTACTCAGTGTAATTGCTTTAGTATACTCTTCGTCAATCTAATATTATATTTTTTCTATATTTAGAAAAATAATTGAATCAATATGTTTGACAACAATTTTGCTTCGTATTTTTATATGAAGTTAATAATTATAATCTTAATCTGTGATAAAAGAGTATTATAGATGCAAATCATATATAGGGCACTTATTTTAGGACTTCGTTAAAACGTTACAAGATAAATTTAAAAAACTACTATATTTATATATACCTAGGTTGGGTGAAAGGTTCTCGGCCTGGCCCGGAGATGGCATTCTAATCTGTGGAAATGTATAAACTTTTTTGTAGCAATCGCAGCTTATTTTTGTTAAAATGGATAAACTTGAATATTAAGCTAAGATCAATTTTTATGCTTTGGATGGATTAACCCATAGGAAATTCTTCCGAAGTTGACAAAAATGTACACGAAAACTCTGCTCATTCATTTTCAAAAATGAAAAAGTGGGAAGCTGAATTTAAACGTGGTCGCACGTCACTGGAGGATGAATCACGTGAAGGACGGCTAAAAATTTCAACCAAACCTGAAACTATCGAAACGTTGCACGATGTCGTATTGTACGACAGGAGAGTAAAGGTGCTTCATATATCTGAGGCTGTTGGAATATCAGTAGAAAGGGTTTGAAATATCTTGCACGAGTATTTAGTGATGCGAAAGCCCTACGTAAGATGGGTGCCGCAATTGCTAAATACGGAACAAAAGCAAATTCCCAAAAGTCATTCACAGCAATGTTTGGACTGATTCAAGAAGAATTCGACTAATTTTGTGCAGCGATCTTTCACTATGGATGAGACATGAGTCCACCACTACACACCCGAAATTGAATAACAGTCGAAATAGTGGGTGAAAGCCGGTGGTTCAGCACCAAAGAAAGAGAAGTCGATCGGATCTGCTGGAAACGCCATGTCCACTGTGTTTTGAGATACCAATGGGATCTTAGTTATTCACACTCTAGAAAAGGCTGAACAATTACGGGCGAATATTACTTCAACTTTGTTGACCAGCTGGATCTCGAAATTCGCGAGAAGATTCCTGGCTTGAAGAAGAAATTAGTCATCTTTCATTGAGACAACACACCGGCAACTAATATATGTTGGAAATGGAAAAATTGCTAGATTTTTAGTACGATTTACTTGTCCATTTACTCTCCTGAATTAGCACTTTTGTACTTCCATCTCATCCCAAACCGTACTGTAACGTCTTTTGTAATTGTAATAATAGCACGACTATTCTAACCTACGAAAGCATTAGTGATGTACGTAGGATTAAAGTAGGAATATGGAACGCTCTGATAGATGTCACCAGGATATTTATGTAATCCCGAGTACAAAGTCACTCACTCAAAGGAAACCTACTCTATAGTTTTGGTACAATCTACTTTATTATAACCTACGAAGAAGGGCAAGAAAGGCTATATGGAATTAGTAAAGAGACGCAATGATAACATTGCTCCTGGAGAGAGGAAGGTACAATCGTGGTTAAGAGAGATGTTTACACGGAAACAAATATGGGTTGATAATTTAAGTTGTTGCAAAAACGTTGACTGAACGATTCTAGAACGCAAACTAGAAGGTAGAAATTCAAGTTATAGCTTTAGTCGATTGGTATGTGTCAACATTTATATCGTTTACATGGTTGCCTCTGGGGAAATCGAACTTTATATACACGGTGATATCAAGGCTGTCACGTGTTGCGTTACGTTTTCTTGCAGAAGTGGAACGAAGTCAGGTCTTATTGAACGTAACATCAAAAGTTTTGCAAATGCTGAGAGAAGCCTTCTAACAACAGCAGCAGAAAGAAAGATGTTGGTAATGAAATTTGATAACGTTAAAATATTGTCATTTAAAACGTTTTATCTATTTGGACGTTACCAAGGTTACACAACATAATTGCTATAAAATATACTTCATCAAACTAAAATTATATTTTATTCTAATTTATAAAAATATTATATTTTTAATTCATAATAAAAGGGTTGTATATTATAGATGAAAATCATATACATCCCACTTATATTAGTACGTATTCAAAACGTACGAGATAAATGTAATAAACTACACTACAGCTATACTCCTATATATGTATTGTTAGTAAAATGTATTTATTTTAATTTGACCAAAGTAAAATATTTTATCACATTTTACTTTGCAGGTATCAAAATATTATATGTAATTATTTATTTTATTATACAATTTGATCAATGGAAACGACAAGTTAAATTTAACAACAATGATGAATTATTTCAAAACATTTTATTATCACATAAAGTTTTATAATAAATAATTTGTCAATATATATAAAGAACTAAGTCAAAATACAAATACAAGAATTATAATTGAATTTACAACTATAATTGTAAATTCAATTATAATTCTTGTATTTGTATTTTGACTTAGTTCTTTATTAATACACAAGAATATATATATTGCGCACACATGTATATTAAAACAATTCAATTATATTTAATACAACGATTTTCTACAATTCCCAAACTAAAGTAATGTTTCTTAACGAGTAATAATGCTGTGTAGTATAAAGGCATTTTCTAATATCCAAGTCGAATTAGAAAAATGAAGAAGCTAATATATGTATATATATATATATATATATATATATATATATATATATATATATATATATGCGCACATGTATATTAAATCAGTCTATATCCGAGACCGAGTAATTGGGATTCAGAAGGAGAAACGTGTGAGGAAGAATATATAAGCAATCTGGTTACGCAGAGGAACACCTACCCAGCTGTGCCCGCAATAATAGAAGACTCGATTATATTTCAGTACCGAGAATACGCTGCACTGCAATAAAATAATTACTTTTAGTGGGACAAACAATTTTCTCCGTTGGTTTCCCTGAATTAATAATTATCTCTGTTTTGTTTGAAAATTTTCAAACTAATAAATTATTTATTCAAGAAATGCTTTGATTAAATTAAATGCCTTCTAATTAGTTTTAAATGTGTTTTATTACAAAAATTAAAATAGTTATTGCTGGTTATAATTAGTAATTAATATAATAAAGTTTAATTTAATGGTTTATGAGAAGTGGTAAAGATACTTTTATAACCTCTTCTAGCCTACACCTAATTCCATTCTCTCGGCATAACCTCTTCTAGCCTACACCTCCCTCCATTTTCTCGGCATAACCTCTTCTAGCCTACACCTCCTTCCATTCTCTCGGCATAACCTCTTCTAGCCTACACCTCCTTCCATTCTCTCGGCATAACCTCTTCTAGCCTACACCTCCTTCCATTCTCTCGGCATAACCTCTTCTAGCCTACACCTCCTTCCATTCTCTCGGCATAACCTCTTCTAGCCTACACCTCCTTCCATTCTCTCGGCATAACCTCTTCTAGCCTACACCTCCTTCCATTCTCTCGCCATTACCTGTTCTAGCCTACACCTCCTTCCATTCTCTCGGCATAACCTGTTCTTACAAACAAGGATCTTGAGATTATTTCGTGGCAAATATTCGTTACATCAGTACAGAGAAAAAAGGTCTGAGAAATTATTTTCAATAAGATGTCACAGAAAAATCATCGACTCCAAGTATAAGTAATGAGTGATCAACGCACAATTGGACCACGATATAGCTCAAGAATCCACTATGGTCAGGTCTCTTGTATTATATATATATATATATATATATATATATATATATATATATATATATATATATATATATATACACAGTAGAGTCTCGAAATTCCGAATCCCAATAATTAAAGGTTACGTAAAATTAGAGCTTATTTATTCTATTTGAAAGAAAATCATGAACCGGGCTTCCAAAAAAAGTTTATAGATATACGGTATGCAAAAGAAACGATTCAGGTCTCTAAGATATGTTCATATCTCATATATTTAGCTTCCAAGAAATATTCATATCAATATGGTATGCAAAGGAAATGAGTGGAGCTTCCAAGAAATATTCCTTATCAATACGGTATGCAAAAAAATGAGTCGGGGTTTCAATCAATGTCTAAATAAATTTCTATAAACTGATTTTGTACATTCTTAACTATGCTACTGCATTGGGGTTCATTAATACACATATTTTTTCTAATGCACAGGAACGTCCGTGTAATCCGAGTTTGCGGAATCCGAGAGGGTCCCCATCTATATCGAATATTCCGGACTCTAATACATATTAATTCACACACTCACACCCACACACACCCACACACACACACACACATATATATATATATATATATATATATTTAATGAACTCAAAAAAATGTATGGTTTTATTGTAATTGAAGCAAACCTTACGTTTGAACAAACCAAGTACATCGAACACAAAGTAAATATATTAAGAGAGGACAAGTTGATTATATAGAGGAGAAATAATAATTTAGTCCCTCAGTAAAAGAAATAACCTTTTGAAATTAAAAAAAAAAGGTAAAGTGGGATGATTTTCCTTCTGCAATTCAGAAACTTTGCCCATCCATAGAGCTAAACTTTATTGAACCACTCTATATACAATATACAAACTACAATAAACTACTAGCAGAAAAACAAACACTCATACTTAAAGAAGATAGTAGACAGATAAAAACCATCAGTCCAACAAATTATACACCTTAATAGAAATCCGGGAGAAGTTACAATAAGGAGCTGATAAATTAAATGAAAAAAAATGTGACAAAATTCAGGAAGGCTACAGTTTTCTCAAAAATTAATTTTGAGGATAAGATGCAACACCTTTTTAGAAAAACGCGACAAGCAGTAAATGTAATAGCCCCATTTCTAATTTTAATAACTTAAAAATTTAATTATGCGACAGCAAGCATGCATTAAAGCTACTACTATAGATCTCATTAGAGCCACAGCATTTCTCCGTAAACATTTCTAAAACATCAAACTTTTAAGAGATTCAGTTCTTACACCTATGATTATAAATTTAACACATGTGGTAAAAACAATTCCAATTCAATGAAAATAGTTTAATATAATTCCAATTAGAAAACAAGATAGCTTATCAAGTTGCTAGCCTAACTATTTCCCCGTCTAACATTATTGGGAAAACAGTGGATGAATTGTATGTCAGCGTCTTACTGGTTCTTCTGAAATCAACACAAGTCGATACACAACCTTATTTAGAATTTAGGCATATATCTAAATAATAAGATTTTACCATCCGACACTAGTTAAACGTGACTAAGAAGGCAAGAAACATTAATTTCAGTAACAACTTTTTCGATCTAGATGCGGCTGCGCGACATAAGTTCTAAGTAAAATTTATAAAACATTTATAAAACCCATACTCTTTTCTGGATATAAAGTGTTAGTGTAACACCCAAAGTTAAACTAGAAATTGTACAAAGCTAAAAAATTAGACTGATAACAGAAAATGTTAAAATGCGTCCCAATAGCATTAACCCGAGAACAATCCGATAGAGCAAGACATCAAAAAACTAGAGCTGAATTATTGTTAGAAGCTCTCAGATAGCCAACAAACGGCATCTGAAAGAAATATAGTAGACATAGTAGAAAACCTAATTCTCATGCAGAGATTATAGAAAATATTCATAACATAAAAATAATAAGATTCCTTACGACTTCCCTGAATGCCTCCCTTTGCCTCCTCCTTCGGATCACTTCATAGATTTTACAAAACTATTAACTTTAATGAAGTGTACAAAAAAATGTACAGCTAACCGCGTACCGAGACACCTTTCATGCTTTGAAATAGGTACGATTTTATGTGCATGCAGAATGATCTTGCAACAGGGGAACCTAATCATGGCTCAGGTCCACTCAAATTTATGCAGATATACTCTATAAATCTATGGAACATTTTAAAACGACGTTGGTGAAATAGAAGCAATTTCCTTTAATGTTAGCCAGTCAGTAATCGGGAGCGAGCTCTTTGATAAAACAGTTATATTGTTGTACTCAGTATCTAATATTCAGGCTATCGCCGTGCCTCATCTGATGGAAACTATTCGAGTTATGTACGTGAAATATGGCCTTCTCACAGTACGCAATTCGTCACCAGCACCGCAACAATAGATCACACGATGGTGTCCTTTACACATACATCAGCTGTTACACACCACCAGCAGTTACTTCAGTTAACTTTGGCACCACTGCAGTTAACGCGTCGCCAGCTCGACAACAAAGTTAAAGTGCTCATATGATAAAATCTCTGGCAGCCCTGTACTTGTGGACCAAAGGATTCCATTGACTACTTCCCAATTTACCGGTAATGAGAAAACCGGAAGCTTGGCTAAAACGTCTATATCAAATACGCAACAAGTACTCAAGACTAAAAAATTTCAAACCTTTTTTCAAAACCTAACAAACAACAATATTTAATTAGTATATTAACAATGCTATGAACAAATCAACACGCCAAATCTCGGATCTTGGAAGAACCCCTGGGTTACGAAATTTCGAATGGTGAAGACTGCCTTCTCTGTAAACCTTATCTCGGAAGCCCAAGGTTTTTCACATTATGCAGGAATCCTGTCTCTGCTATGAAAGGTGAGCAAACGAAGGATTTTAATAAATGATGCTCAACTGTAGTCTATAGGGAGGCACGACGGCGAGTGAAGTTAAGGCAACTGTTTGAACACTAAACTGTTACTACTAGTTATAGGTTTATATATATATTGTAAATAAATCATATAAGTTCCAAGATAATAATTATCTGGTTGGTAAAAGATGTTATTATCTTTTATAATATTGTTATAAACTAAACTCGTCACCCTCCAGGAAGATATCCACCCCGGAACCGCCGAAGCATTACTTCAGGGTGGTGCCTCTTATACTTCCTCCATTATATTACGGATCTAGCCATCCTTCTTCTTTTTTACATCGTAGAATAGATTCGATGTATTTTGATGCCATATTCCAGCTGGCTTCCGATGCAAGCATCGTCCGCACAAAGCTCTCTGGGGAGAGACCCGTGTCATCAATCGACTCCTCTGGTCTACGAAACTGACGCACTCAAAGAAGGTGTGCCTCGAGTCATCCAGTTTGTCGCTACATATCCGGCAGTTCTGGAACAGAACTTTTCCCATCTTAAACAGGTATGCTCTAAAGTACCCGTGGCCTGTCAGAAACTGTGTGATATAGAAGATCACTTCTCCGTGCCTGCGTTCTGTCCATTCCATTAGGCTTCTTATCAGAAGGAACGTCCACCAACCTGACCGTTCATGATTCCATCGTTGCTGCCACTGGTTCATGGTTTGTGCTCTGGCTCGTTTGACCGCCTCTATTTGGCCTATCTCTTTACTGTTATTATATACAAATTTCTCTCTTGAGCCAATAGGTCGATTGGCACAACACCTGCCACAACCAGCACAGCTGCCGACGAAACAGTATGGTAGGCGCTCGCTATTCTTAGCGCTCCCATTCGTTGAATCGTATCGAGTCTGGTACGGTACTTTTGTACCTTCAAAGTGTCGGCCCAGATTTCAGCACCGTAGAGCATGATGGATTGCACCGTAGACCATAGGAGTCGTCTCCTGCTTGCCCTTGGGCCACCGACGTTAGCCATCAATCTTGCGAGTGACGAGGTCACAGCCACAGCCTTATCACAGGTCATACGAAGATGTTCCCCGTACGTCAGTTTGTTGTCCAGCTTGACTCCTAAGTACTTCACCGCTCTCTTAGTGAAGAGCGTATCCTGTCTCACAATTATTGGTACCACCATCGGCATCCTCCTTCCAGATAATAAAACTATCTCAGTCTTGGAAACGGCCAGCTGTAGACCGTGTTCTGTCATCCATAGGTTAATCCTACGCATGGCCTGATTCAGCCGTACCTGCGCCAACTCAGTGCTGCGAGCTGTAATGACAGCAGCAACATCATCGGCGTAGCCCACCAGATATGCATCTTCTGGCATTTCTAATCTCAGAAGACCATCATATGACACATTCCACAGGTCTGGTCTCAGTACCGATCTTTGGGCTGTTCCAGCTGTGATTTCCTTTGTCCACTGTCTTCCGTCAGCAGTCCAGATCAGCCGCCGATCCCTCAGGTAGTCTCTGATCACGGCCAACAGATACCTTGGAACAAAGAATTTCCATTCCAGCGCCTCCATTATGGTCGACCATCGCACAGAGTTAAATGCGTTCTTCACATCTAACGTTACCAGCATAACAATCGGTCTGGCACCATGACACACAAGATCTCCCAATTTCCTGGCCTCTATCATCTGTTGGATCGACGTTACTGTGAAAGCCCTTCCCTAAATCCATGCTGGTTCTTGGTAAGGCCTCCTGCCGCCTGTATTGCCTTTTGTAGCCTCGGTCTTATTAATTTTTCCATTACCTTACCCAATGTGTCCAGCAGGCACAACGGTATGTAAGATGATGGATCGTCAGAGGAGCCCTTCCCTTTATTTAGCACAATCCGTGCTACCTTCCACTGTGATGCGAATATGCCTGACTTCAGACAGGCATTGTACATGTCCAGTAGAGGGCTTGGTTGTGCTCGAACCACCACCTTCAATACCTCTGGTGGGATTCCGTCTGGTCCTGGGCCTTTCCCATTTTTTAATGACATCACGGCCGTGATCAGTTCTGATTCAGTGAACAAAGGAATATCACCGCTCCCACGTGGTTCTTCAGGAGAGATCAGACTTTGGTGATCGGGAAATAGTGCTTCCACAATTCGTCTCGTTGCGCTGGCGCTCAATGCCTGGTCAGAGGATCCGCCGCTCAGCTTTCGTGTAACTATTTTATAGCCCATACCCCAGGGGTCTTCATTAATCTCTTCGCAAAGGGATCTCCAGCAACAATCCTTGCTCTGCCGGATTGCCAAAACAAGAGCCTTTTTTGCCTCCTTGTGCTCTAAGGCTAGAGCCGCTGCCTTAACCCCGCCACGAAATCTCTGTGCCTTCCGTCTAAGTTGAAAACATCTTCTTCTGAGATCGGCTATATCGTCGGTCCACCAATAGGCTTGCTATCTTGCTTTGCGGATGCTCTTACGAGGCATTGACATTTGACAGGCATTGACATTCGGCAGGTGTCGTATGACGTAGGTCACCTGTTTAACGGCACTTTCTATATCCCCTACATTGGATGAATCAGGATAGGAGGCCGGATTACATTGCCACATGAAACAAAGTGCTTCCATCAACATTGCTCCATTCATCTTTCCTACACTCCACCTTGGCTGGCATCGGATCCCGGAACGAGATGTTATATACTCCTCTTCAATATCAAAAGATATAAGTAGTTATGACCCCACTTTGGGACAACTACCCCTAACTGGCCCTGTACGTAGCCTAGGACTATAGGGGTAGTTTTGGATGATGCACCAGGTCGACGCGCCCCTGACCGTAGCCTCGGGGGGTGGGTTTGACCACGTTTAGAGGGGTAGGGGGTAGTTTTTCGAAAAAAATAAATTCTAACCCACTGACCTAAGCTAGCCAAATTGCATCTAACCTAACCTACCCCCAGTTGCAGGGGTGTCCTCAGCTACGTTCAGGACCATCCCCGGGGGTAGCTCTGGGGATAGATTCGGGGTGGGGGATAGTTTTCGAAAAAATTATGGAAAAATGTTTCTTGACTGATAGGGTGAGTTTAGAGTGTATTATCGCTACGGTTGGGGGTAGTTTCACCTAGGGGTAGTTTTTAAATAAAATATGAAATTGCCAAAGATCGATCGGATGGATCAACAGGCAGTACGGGATATGTCTAGAGTCCAGTACGGACTGCTGCGGGATGGTTTCACCTAGGGGTAGTTTTTAAATAAAATATGAAATTGCCGAAAATCGATCGGTTGGATCAAATGACTGTATATGGTATGGTTAAAGTCCATTATGGACCGTTGTGGGGGCGGGGTCACCTGAGGGCCGAGTTCAGATTGTCAAAAATAATCGGGGTCCTAGGTAAAATCCACCCGGGAACCAGGCATTAGTTAAAGTCGCCAAGGAGCAGGTAGAGGCAATATGGAGCATGGTCTCGGTTAAAACCAATCCGAAGCCTTGCCCTAGGAACCTGGCCTTAGGTAAAGCTACCCAGGAGCCCGGCCCAAGGTAAAGCTACCATGGAGTTAGACCCTAGGTAGAGCCAACACGGAGCAAGGCCGCAGGTAAAGCCAACCTGGGTAAAGTGACCCTGGAATCAGGCCATTCCTAGAGACACCCAGGAGCCAAGCCCAAGGTAAAGCCACCATGGAGTAGGGTGTTAGATAAAAGTCACCCCGGAGTCGTGCTCGAGGTAAAGCCAGCCAGGAGCCAAGCCCAAGGTATAGCCATCCCGAAGCCGGCCCCTAAGTATAGCCATCCAGGTGTCAGACCCTCGGTAAAGTCACCCCGGAGTCGTGCCCGAGGTAAAGCCACCCAGGACTTAAGTATAGTCTATACGGAGCAGGGCCTTAGGTAAAGACATCCCGAAGCCTGCTATTAGGTAAAGTAACCCTGGAATAGCTCCGGTGGTGGGGGTAACTTTTGGAAAGATTTAATGGTTATCTGATGACGTATCAGCGCTCGAGCGACTCTAGGCAAGTAGTAGGCTAACCTAAAATGAATGGTCTACCCCTAAATGTTTTGGGTGATGCGGGGCCCGGGGTATATGATTGCCAAACTCAAAATTTGTCTATGCTACAAAATAATAATCAAATCAACAAAGCCTTATCGTGTGAGGGAATACGGTTGGCCTACATAGCTGGTGACCGTGTGTTAGACATGTGCAGACTTGCAGCGATAACGCATTATCTTAAAACCGCAACGGCAGCCGGTGACCGCTATAGCAGGCATAAAAACCCGCACAGCTGTGTCGGTGTGACTCAAGGTGACCGTTTTTGTTTTGATTACTGTATCGATTTATTATGTACTGCCGGCACACCAAGGCATACATATATAATAAAAAATCAGCTATGTATAGACCCTACAGCCAGGATTGTGTTTAAATATAATCGTATTAGGTATACATAAATGTAGGCTGTTATAGTTTAAGTAAACAGATAGCTTTTATGGATATATTCTATAATTGTAAATAGGTTTAGATAAAAAGGTCTATGGAGAAACACTAATAACGAGGTCTATCATATAACATGAATAAATATATGCTATAAAACGAACCTAACTATCTATTCAACAGAGTGTTTTAGCAATATAAGATCTGTATAAACATATAATATTGGATAAAGCGCATGATATAAGGATCCGTTATGGAAAAGGGCAGGTATATGAAATAATATATACAATAAGGGTATTCAGCATGATGATTTATTAAACTAACATATAAAAATAATTTTACAGTGCATAGATATAAATTGTTCTCAATATTACGTATATAATTTAAATGTGTCGATGATCCGAGATCTGCAATTTGGGCAGCAATTACTTGAGAGACAGGTTAAGTAAAAGACATGTTCGCATGGCGTGGCAACAGCGTTGCGAGGGTTCTCACAACATATATTGCTTAAGCTTATCTCCGCCGATCGTGGCTTATTCTGAAGGCAAAAAAAAAAAGTCAATTAGTAACAACTGTATATGCATATACAAATCCTGTAAGAAACAATATGATTAGTAAATCGGTCCAGATATCCTGAAAGAAAAGTCAATCGAAAAATTATGAAAATCTACCTACATTATTGGTACGCTGGACAGTGTAGTCTCCCGCCACCACAATATCCTGTAGGAACCGTCTCGTCATGCCCCAAACGTTATACGCAAAGGTCCGACTCGTCCTGTAGTACGCTTTTGAAGCAGCCGTCCGCAAATCCCTAATCACCAGCTGGAGCTCCATTAAAGTGTAATCCAGCGTCTGTATGCATGTGTGGGGTGAAGGCGGGTCCCTCGGTGGATGAGAAGCCATTAGGAAATCGTGTAGGCGAAACGAAAACGAATCATCCCTACTATAGCAGGGTCTATGATCCTCGTCTTCCTCATCGCTGCCCGTATCAACGCCAGGCGGTCGGGAAGGTAAATCTCCTGGAGACGAGCCCATAGGTAGTAGTAGAGGCGAATAGGATGACGAATAGGTTAGTGAAGAATCTGAAAGCGCAGTGTACGCCTATAAAAATGAAAAAAAATCTAAATAAACCAACACTCGATATACTCCGTGATCTAGGCTTCAGATAATTTGAACAAATAAATGACGCTACCTCATGTCTAAAATATGATACAATTAAAAAAATATATATTAAACGCTATTGAAAATAGATTACCACTCATTCAATATACTGTGTGATCTAAGGCTTTACATAATTTGAAAAAGGCCTGACATTAACATATAATATCTCGTATCCAAAATCAGCTTTAATTTAAAATATATATATTAAACGCTAAAGAAAATAAACTACCATTCATTCAATATATTCTATGATCTAGGCTTCAGATTATTTGAAAAAGAAATGACGCTACCTCATGTCCAAAACAAGCTTCAATTTAAAAATATATATTAAGCGCTATTGAAAATAGACTACCACTCATTCAATATACTGTGTGATCTAAGGCTGTACATAATTTGAAAAAAATCGACATTGACATATATCTCGTGTCCAAAATATATATTAAACGCTATTGAAAATACACCACTCCTCATTCAATATAGTCTGTGATCTAGGCATTACAAAAATTGAAAAATGAAGTCTGAAAACATGCTCTCCTATAAGTAAACACCTATTGTGTCATCTAGGCTTAACGTAATTTGAAAAAAGAATAGTTACATACAATGCGAGTGTTTATAGGTTGTTGTGACGTAGACGCCATCTCTCGTGAATGTATGACCTGCAGATTAACGGATCACAATAGTTGATCAAAGTATAGCTCTCTTCCGGGGTTGATTGTAGAAAGTCTTCAAAACTAAATAATTTAAATAACGGGCTTAAACAGATATCGCACCAGTTATCAGAGTCCCAGATATGGTGTAAAAATTCGAAGCCGTCCACTTCGGCTATAGAGTATATGTAACCGGTTCTTGTGATGTTGAAACTATCTGCCTGACGGAGTAACAAGTAACTCAAACACTCTCGGCAAATATCATTAGGCAGACCGGTGTAGTGAAATTTAATAAAGTTGAAAATTGTCCTCTCATCGACAAATACAGGCACCTCGTCAGGGTGGTTCATCAACATTAAAAAGTCTGAAAAATTTAAATTATTGAAATCTATAGATGAAAAATCAAAATCAGAGCTATCACAAGGCTTCATCAGTACATAGTCTTTAAAAGATTTCATCAACGTCTGCTTTACAGATACAGGTAAGTCCAAACTGTCTATATCATTTCTGTTCTGTACGCATGCGCAGACCTCAATAGCGCATAGATTAAACAAAGGTAGAGGCGCTGTAAAATTTTAAAAAGAAACATGCTGAAACGTTTTAAAGAATAATATTAATCTGTTATGGCCAAATTCACAGTTTGGCCGACATGTTTGATAACAGTTAAAAATTTGCCTATAATAGAGCTCAAATCTTCCACAGTCAACGCCGTAGCGTATCGCTTGGGAAGAAAGACAGCGCGTCTGTCTTCATCATCTACCTGTAAGTCTACAAGTACGGCGTTACCATACTTTGCTTCGACAAAACGCGCATTTACAATTCTATAGGCTTTGCCTATCTTTAGCCCACGTATAGGCATAGAATCTACAGAATTTAAAGCTGAAAACTTTGCCGACACTGATGATGACATTTTTACTACTTACTGACACACACACAGATCACTCTAAACACAGACTATGCAAAAATACTATATCTCCACCTGTATATAATGTAATATACATAGCTGTGGAAGAGTCCATTTGAGAGGGAAGTGGACGAGTCCATGCGAGTTGGACTGATCCATAACCACGACTGTTGATTATAGCACGGCGGGCGATGCCGTTTGTAGAGGTAAACACATCGTATCCGATGAGAAGTTTAAATACAAGTTAACACATAATATAAAATGCATGGCCTGACTAGGGTTTAACAAACAGTATCCGATGAGTAGATTGACTAAGGTTTATCTCGTAGTATCCGAGAGGTAGGCCCTAGGTAAAAGACATGCCTGAGGGCAGCTCTCAGGTAAAGCCACTCTGGAATCGAACCTTAGGTAGGCCCTAGGTAAAAGCAACCTTTGAGGTATGCCCCTGGTAAAACCAGGCTGTAGTAGAGCCTTATTCAAAGTCGTGCTCGAGGCCAGGTCTCAGGTAAAGCCATCCCGAAGCCATGCCTTAGGTAAAGCTAGCTTGGAGTGGTAAAACAGCTACCAATCAATAACCTAACACAATAGTATACATCCTGTATTAAGCCATTACGTATGTTACCCAACAAACTGTGTTAAGCTAATAAGCATGGACACCTACATTCTCTCTGTATTAATCCAATATCTATGTTACCCTACATTAGCCTACAGATTGTGTTTAGCCAATATGCACGTGAACCTGTATTAAGTATATATGGGTGTTAACCTCCATAGGCCTACATATTGTGCTAAGTCAATATAACTGTAAATCTACACACATTCTGTATTAACCCAATATGCATGATACGGTGCATAGGCCTATAAGTCAATATGCAATGTTGTTATTATTATAAGTTTCATTACAGGTGTAGAAAAGTCCACACACAGAGCTCGACAAATAAATGCGTGTTTAAAACCTATACATTAATACTGTTACGACCGCGATAGCACACTCTGAATTTATCAGCATAACCGCAGCAAATGACGTCAAACAAAATGTCGGTCAGGACGGCGTCCGGACCATCAGCAGGTCATCTGTATAGGTTTAACTGTTGCCTGTATGGGTTTGCCACCTATACTTACTTTAACACTAGTCCATCTGCAGGGCTGGGTCCTCGGGCAGTTACATACTTGTGCCGTGTCCAATGATTAGACGTTATTCAGGGGGTTCTCATTTCAAACAGGATTATCGTGTCTGCCCCATCTACAGGGCATACTAAGATAAAGAAGAGGATCATCACGGCCTCTACCATGTCTACGCTAGCATTTCCAATATACTCTGGTACAGTATAGGATCATCCTGGCATCTAGTATGTCTAAGGTGGTACTACCAATATACTCTGTACGGAAGAGGATCATACGGGCACCTAGCGTGTCTAAGGTGATATTTGCAGCATACTCTGGTACAGAAAGGATGATCCCGGCATCTGCCATGTAAAGAGATATTGTAATAGGTTATGGATTGGTAGATGTCCTTACGGAGCACTTGTCTTAGCTCATGCACTAACATAGGTCTTCACTTGAATGTTTTTACGGAGCTATTGTGCTACGGTATGATATTGTAGCTGTCTTCACGGGGCTATGATGATAGGTAAAATCCATTGACTTTACGTAATTATTGGCTTTGGTCAGGCATTAGTAGATGTCTAAACGTAGCTATTGCCGTTGGTCATGTGTTGATAGAGGTAATTACATACTTTGGTCATGGGTTGGTATCAGATTTTACGTAGCTCTTGTTAAGTGGTAGCCGTCTTTAAGGAGTTATTGCGATAGGGTATGCGATATTAGCTGTCTTTACGTAGCTATTGAGATTGGGCAAGCATTGATAGCTGTTTTACCACTCCAAGCTGGCTTTACCTATGGTCTTGCTTTACCTAAAGTTGACTCCAAGGTGGCTTTACCTAAGACCTGACTTCGGGATGGTTTTACCTAAGGCCTATTTCTCCAGGGTGGATTTACCTACGGCCTGACTCCAAGGTAGCTTTACCTAAGATTTGATGGAGGTATTTTTAGTATGTTGTAGCTGATACAACATACCTAGACAACATGTGTAAAGCCCCAGATCATAATGGCCTTGACGGTTTCTGCATAGCTATTTTGGTAAGCGTTGATAGCTATAATTATGTCTAAGGCCTAAAGCTTTTGCCGGTGCCTTCACTAACCATAACCCATCTGACCTCGGTGTAGATGTTGGTTGATTAGCGTAAGTTTTTCAACGCTGATTAGCTGAAACGTTGAGCTAGCCTTCACCAGCCGTAGTCTATTTGAACTTGGTGTAAATGTTGTTAGTTTGACCTTCGTGTATGTTAGTCGGTTAAACTTAGCGTAAAGTTGTTTAGTTGAAACGCTGGTTATTTGATCTAGCCTGCACTGGCCATAGCCCGTTTGAACACGGTATCAACATAGCCGCCATCTTGTTCTCCGCCCTGGATGACGTCATATTCGATCCTAAGTTGTGCATCGGATACTATGTGTTACCTTATATCACGCCACTCATCAGATGCTATGTGTTAGCCCATAGTCAAGCTATACTTCGGGTGCTATATGATGAACATTAGCCAAGCTATGCAATGGATATTATGTGTTACTTTGTATTCAAGCTTCTCATCGGATACTATTTGTTAACCTATAGTCAAGCTATATGCATCGGATACTGTGTGTTACCCCTAGTCAAGCCATTCATCGGATACTATGTGATATGCATTAGCCTAGCTATGCAACATGTACTGTGTGTTATCCATTAGCTAAGCTACGCATCGGATACTGTGTGTTAACCATAGTCAAACTAACCATTAGTTATCCACTAACCTAGCTATGCTTTGGATACCATGTGTTAACCATTAGTCAATCTATACCTCGGATACTATGTGCTAATCCTTGTCAGGCTATGCATCGGGTACTATGTGTTAATCAAATCATTAGCCTAGCTATGCAACAGGTACTATTTAATAACCATTAGCCAGACTATGCAATGATTATTATGTGATAGTTTGTAATCAACCTACTCTACGGATACTATGAGATAAACCTTAGTCAATCTACTCATCTGATACTGTTTGTTAAACCCTAGTCAGCCCGGGCATCGGATATTTTGTGTTAACTTGTAGTCAATCTATGCATCGGATATTATGTGTTAGTTTGTAATCAACCTACTCTACGGATACTATGAGATAAACCTTAGTCAATCTACTCATCTGATACTGTTTGTTAAACCCTAGTCAGCCCGGGCATCGGATATTTTGTGTTAACTTGTAGTCAATCTATGCATCGGATATTATGTGTTAGTTTGTAATCAACCTACTCATCGGATACTATGTGATAATCATAGTCAAGCTATGCTTTGGATACTGTTTGTTAAACCATACTCAAGCTATGCATTGGGTACTGCATGATGAACATTAGCCTGGCTATGCACTGGAGATTATGTGTTGGGCTATAGTCAAGCTACTTATCGGATACTATATGTTAACCCATAGTTAAAAATAACTATTAGTTAACCATTAGCCCAGCTATGCATCGGATACTTTATGTTGGTCATTAGCCAAGCTATGCATTGGATGTGTTACCCATTAGTCAGGCTACACATCGGATAATATGTGATATTCCATGGCCAGGCTCAGCATCGGCTACTATGTGCTAACCATTAGCGAGGTTATGCACCGGATTTTATGTGTTGGGGCATACTATGTGTTAATGATTAGCCAGGCTAGTGTTTCTTTCCAGCTGACTTTTGAAATGATATGTGTGACTATATCTAGACCATACATAATTGATAAGCCAATTTTGGGGAGTTTATACTTATTTAGTGAGGCTATGCACCGGATATTATGTGTTGGGGCATACTATGTGTTAATGATTAGCCAGGCTATGTATCAGGTATTATGTGGTAATTTATGGGCAGCTTGTAGGACAGTGTGTGATAACCATTAGCTAAACTATGCACTGGATATAATGTGTTATACTTTGTAGGCCCATGTCTTCTTAGCATAATATCTATGCAGGCTTACACACATATATGATTAACACATTATGTATTCTATTATGTATTTAGGCTTAACATAGTATGATAGCATGCATGTTGGCTTAGCATAGTATTTATGTAGGTTTACACGCATATTTGTTTAACAGCGTATATATGGCTATTTAGAGTATATTGCATGCTGGTTTAACATAGTATATATGCCTATATTGGTTAGAATTGTATGTATATAGGTTGCGTGACATTTTTTAAAATTATATTGTAATATTTGTTGACCGTCACGGGCGTGATAAGTTATGCATTGTTAGCTATACCATATAGTACTTCCCGTATTATACGGTTGCCAGGTTCTACCTGATAGACGAGGTGTAAATGTGTGTCAGGCTCAGATCATATAGGCTTTGGCCAGTGGTTTACCAACATAGTAGGCCTTATAGTAGGCACATTTAGGGATTCATGTAAGTCGGCTTAGCATAGTATGTATGCAGGTTTACACGCATATTTGTTTAACACATTATGTGTGCTATCACGTATGTTGGCTTAACATGGTATATACGCCTATGTATGATAGCATGCATGTTCTCTTAGCATCGTTTTAGGATCGTTTTATATCATATATTTATTCACGTTTTGTGATAGGCCTCATTATTAGTGTTTCTCCATATATACCTTTATATCTAGATACATTTACAGCTATAGGATATATCCATTGAGGCTATTTGATTATTTACACTGATTTCTTATTATATATGTAGGCCTTGGTATGCCGATAGTACATAGTAAGTTGATACAGTAATCAAAACATAAACACGCGCCTAGATTGACAACGACACAACCGTGCGGGTTTTAAGCTTGCTATAGCGGTCACCGGCTGCCGGTGCGGTTTTAAGATAATGTGTTATCTCTGCAGGTTTGCACATGTCTAGCACACGGTCACCGGCTATGTAGGCCTAACGTATTCCCTTAATCGATAAGGCTTTATTGCATTGTTTATTAATTTAGTAGCATAGACAATTTTTGAGTTTGACAATCATAGCCCCTTGCCCGGGATCAGCCAATTTATTTAGGGGTAGAACACTCTAGTTAGGGTGAGCCTACTACTTGCATAGAGTCGCTCGGGCCTCGATCAGAGATACGTCATCAGATATATTAAATTAGAGCCTGACTCTAGTGTGAATTTGCCTCAGGCCTTTCTCCAGGGTGGCTCTAGCGAGGGCCAGGCTTCGGGGTGGTTTTAACCTAAGCCCATACTCTGTGGAGGCTGTACCTGAGGCCTAGCTCCTGGGGGGCTTTACCCATTGGGCGACTCCTGGTGTGACTTAGACCCGACTCCGGGTTGGCTTTACCCAAGACTTGGTGGAGGTAATTGTCTTGGTCGAGAGGCTGTAATTGATATAGCAACCATCCTGGACCTAGGGCTGACTCCAAAGAGGCTTTACCTAAAGCCTGACTCCATGGTAGCTTTACCTAAGGCCAGATTCCGGGGTTACTTTACTTAAGGTTAGGCTTTGGGGTGGCCCTACCTAGGTTCATGCTCCAGGTAACGCATGGCGATAAGGCCTTGTTGCTTTGATTATTATTTTGTAGCATAGACACATTTTGAGTTTGGCAATCATATACCTCGGGCCCCTTATCACCCAAAACATTTAGGGTTAGACCATTCATGGGCTTTATCCAATATTATATGTTTATACCGATCTTATATTGCTAAAACACTCTGTTGAATAGATAGTTAGGTTCGTTTTATAGCATATATTTATTCATGTTATGTGATAGACCTCGTTATTAGTGTTTCTCCATAGACCTTTATATCTAAACCTATTTACAATTATAGAATATATCCATAAAAGCTATCTGTTTACTTAAACTATAACAGCCTACATTTATGTATACCTAATACGATTATATTTAAACACAATCCTGGCTGTAGGGTCTATACATAGCTGATTTTTTATTATATATGTATGCCTTGGTGTGCCGGCAGTACATAATAAATCGATACAGTAATCAAAACAAAAACAGTCACCTTGAGTCACACCGACACAGCTGTGCGGGTTTTTATGCCTGCTATAGCGGTCACCGGCTGCCGTTGCGGTTTTAAGATAATGCGTTATCGCTGCAAGTCTGCACATGTCTAACACACGGTCACCAGCTATGTAGGCCAACCGTATTCCCTCACATGATAAGGCTTTGTTGATTTGATTATTATTTTGTAGCATAGACAAATTTTGAGTTTGGCAATCATATACCCCGGGCCCCGCATCACCCAAAACATTTAGGGGTAGACCATTCATTTTAGGTTAGCCTACTACTTGCCTAGAGTCGCTCGAGCGCTGATACGTCATCTGATAACCATTAAATCTTTCCAAAAGTTACCCCCACCACCGGAGCTATTCCAGGGTTACTTTACCTAATAGCAGGCTTCGGGATGTCTTTACCTGAGGCCCTGCTCCGTATAGACTATACTTAAGTCCTGGGTGGCTTTACCTCGGGCACGACTCCGGGGTGACTTTACCGAGGGTCTGACATCTGGATGGCTTTACTTAGGGGCCGGCTTCGGGATGGCTATACCTTGGGCTTGGCTCCTGGCTGGCTTTACCTCGAGCACGACTCCGGGGTGACTTTTATCTAACACCCTACTCCATGGTGGCTTTACCTTGGGCTTGGCTCCTTGGTGTCTCTAGGTATGGCCTGATTCCAGGGTTACTTTACCCAGGTTGGCTTTACCTTAGGCCTTGCTCCGTGTTAGCTTTACCTAAGGCCTAGCTGCTGGGTGGCTAGGCTCGGATTGGCTTTAACCGAGACCGTGCTCCATATTGGCTCTATCTGCTCCTTGGCGGCTTTAACTAATGCCTGGTTCCCGGTTGGATTTTACCTAGGACCCCGATCATTTTTGGCAATTTCATATACTATTTAAAACTACCCCTTGGTGAACCCATCCCCGCAACAGTCCATAATTGACTCTACACATATCCCGTACGGTCATTTGATCCAACCGATCGATTTTTGGCAATTTCATATTTTATTTAAAAACCACCCCTAGGTGAAACCACCCCCGCAACAGTCCATAATGGACTCTACACATATCCCGTACGGTCATTTGATCCAACCGATCGATTTTTGGCTTTTTCATATATTATTTTAAAACTACCCCTAGGTGAAACCACCCCCAACCGTGGCGATAATACACTCTAAACTCACCCTATCAGTCAAGGCACATTTTTCCAAAATTTTTTCGAAAACTACCCCCACCCCGAATCTACCCCCGGAGCTACCCCCGGGTAAGGTCCTGAACGTAGCTGAGGACACACCTGCACCTGGGGGTAGGTTAGGTTAGATGCAATTTGGCTAGCTTAGGTCAGTGGGTTAAAATTCATTTTTTTCGAAAAACTACCCCCTACCCCTTTAAACGTGGTCCAACCCACCCCCCGAGCCTACGGTCAGGGGCGCGTCGACCTGGTGCATCATCCAAAACTACTCCTATAGTCCTAGGTTACGTACAGGGCTAGTTAGGGGTAGTTGTCCCAAAGTGGGGTCATAACTACTGATATATAATCATGATCACTCCCCGAGTAGTCCGGGAGCACTCGCCAATTCCTACATCTCCGCCCCAGGTTTTCCGATACCAGCGTCACATCTGGAATGGAGTATCCGTAACCGGGCCGATGATATGTCGGGGTACTACCAGTGTTTTGGATATGAAGTCCCAGTCTGGCTGCCATTTCCAACAGAAGATTTCCTCTTCTATTTGTGCGCGGCATTCCCCATTCTACCGCTCTGGCGTTGAAATCTCCGGCCATTATGATTTTTCCACCCACCTCTCTCACTGAATCCTCCATAGTATTCCATTTTTCCTGGTAAATGTTGATACTATCGTTTGGAGAGAAGTAGCAGCTGACGAATGTCAAGTCTCCACTTGTAATCCAAACATAGCCACTTCCAGAGCCAGTCTTACTTATCGGAAACTTCCACAGGTCCGTAATCCAGATTACTGCCATTCCAGATTCATCCTTTTGCCATGCTGATTTCCTTTTATGACGGTACGGCTCGCTGATGATCGCTACGTCGATTCCTGTTTCCAGTACCAACTGATCGATCAATCCATCAGCAGCCCGACATCTGTTGAGGTTACCTTGTAGCACCTTCATGCAGGTTTGCCCTTGCCCTTTTTCAAAGCGAGAGCCTCTCGAAAAACTTTACAGAATCCCGATCCTGATACATGGTTTAGAGGGATATCCTTGTAGCCTTTTTCAGTACAAAGGATACAACGTGCTTCTGTCTTACATTGTGCCGCCTTGTGGTCTCTGTGTCCACACTTCCAGCACGTGTCGCTTCTATCAAGACCCTTACAGTCGCTTCTTACGTGACCATATTGGAGACATCTGTAGCAGCGACGAACCTCGACTCTTCGTCTGATTCTAGCAGACACCCATTCTACTTTAACTTTGCCTTTCTTTAGGATTTTGATGCCCTGTGCCTCTTCTAGCTCTACAATTGCCAGACATTGTTCTCTACGGTTAGGGCCAAGAATGGAGACCTTTATCTCCCCTTCAACCTCTTCCCGGTCAAGGGCCTCTTTAACCTCCTCTTCAGAAGTGTAAGAATCAAGGTCCAGAATCTCCAGCCTCATCTTCGGGATCAGGCTACGGACCTCTCCGCTCTCTCCGATCGCCGTTTTGATGGCGGTTTGGAGCGCTGTCTGGTCTCTGCAACTATTGAGTTCCAGCAAAACTCCACCCTCCCTCGTTTTCCTGATGCCGCGAATCACCGCACCACTGTCTTCTGGCCGCACATCTTTCCTTATCGCACCTAGGATTTCCGCATAGCTCTTTCCAGCGGAAGCCTTAATAACTAAGGCGTTCCTTCTTGGTCTTCCCTCTTTCTTCGCCTTATTGGACAACCGGCTGTCTTGCTGCCGTATGATAGGCGTCAACACGCGCTGCTGCGTCTCTGGTACTTTCTTTGCCTTCCCCTTCTTCTTACTGGCCACTATATTCCATTTCTCGGTTTTTGCCGATTCCTGGATGTTAGTATCCATCGCCTCCTGGCTGTTTGTTGACTCCCTTGGGCGCTTTCGTGGAGGTAGGTTTCGTCTACCAGGGCTACTTCCTACAGACACAGATGCCCTCTCTGCTAGAGTCCAAATTGCATTCTGTCGTGAAATTCTACAGGCTCGAAGCACCTCCAGACCATCCTCTAGTTTGACGAGTCCATTCTTGATAGCCATGTTCACATTTTTCTGTTTTGCAACAGATTCCCTCATAGTACGTAGGATAGCGCTAATAGCTCTGATTTGCTCCTCCTCGCTCTTATCTGCCTCGCTGATCTGTAATTTCAGCCTTTCGACCTCGGAGGATTCGGCCTCTGAAATAAAGCTCTGCAAATCTGTTCTCACTTCGGCGTCCACAGCACGTTCAGGAACATCATCAAATGGATCCGCTACCTTACTACTCTCCAAGGTTCTTGTTAGAGGCGGAGTCCTTATTGTGCTCTTGCTTTTCTTAAACGGGTCTTTTTCTTTTTCTGCACTTGTAGCTTGCGTCAGGGCCAAGTGTTCCACCCTTTTCGAAGAATTGCAGTCATGGGCTAACGACCCAGGTGTGGCCTGCTCAGTCACCTCCACCTGTGCCGGTACTGGGGATCCGACTCCCTGCACCGTAAAAGATATCTCCTTCTCACTACTCATATTATTATTAATACTATTATTATTGCTAACGTTATATTAATCATTATACTATCATTATTATATTAATAATTAATAGTAATAAATAATAATAATAATTATTATAATAATAATAATAATAACATTGTTTTTGTTATTGATCTGCTGACACTTAAGAAGAGGACCTTTGCAGAGAAGCGAAACTACAGGGATAACCGTAGGTAAGCGAGAAGGTTGACGATGGAGATATCAACGCTGGGAAGCAACGTCGGGCGATTATTGTTGGTACAATAGAGGTAACATCATATATCTAGAGTATTCACCAGGAGTCCCACACACCAAGTCTGCCAGGGCAGACTTGATGGTGCGTAGATGCAATCCAAACTCCAGAACAAAAATTAAATAAATATTATTATTACTAATAATATTGTGATTATTATGAATAATAATAATAAATATATTGTCATTGTTACTACTATTATTATTTTACTATTATTATTATTATTATCATATTGTTATTAATAATGTTATAAATAAACTCGTCTCCGGATCTGGAAAATGTATAGGATTTCGCCAAGCGATAGAGCCAGAAAAACTAATAAAAAGAATGGCTAGACGGACTTTTAAAGGAAATCCGGGCAGAGGGAGACTGGCTAATGACCTGCTTTCGCAACTTAGATCAGAATATAAGGCTGCCATTATAATATTAAGTGAGAAATATAAGGACTGTTCTTCGTGTTTTTTGAACCATCTCTTGGAGAACCCATCTATTCGGATACCGGTCGGGAACTTCGCCATTGAAAGTCATGGCTCTTGAAACTGCTATGTATGAATTAAAAACAACAGTTTTACGTGCGTCAGTGTTTACCTAACTCCCAATGCGTCCATCGGAGACTTCCGTTAAAAGTAGGACCGCTCGAGGACAGACTGCAGGCTACGAACGGTACCATCATTGTTAGAGGACAATTCAACCAGGGTTACAGAATTGGGGGATTGAGACAGATAACAATAACTCCTAAGGCAAACACGTGATGGAAGTGGGATCAAGAATGAGACCCGTCGTCCTTAACACAGGGAATATCCGTCAACCAGGATAAAGAGGTAGCATTATCGACATTACTTTAACCTCAGAGTCACTATTCCTTATAATTCAGGACTGGGTTTTGATGGAGGACTATACGGCGAGCTATCACCAGTATATCATAATCATCATCAACCCTAAAAAACTAAAGAGACGGTTGAGAACACTGAGAAGAAGCAGTGGAATTTCGCAAGAATGAATCAGGAGAGGTTCTAGAAGGTTTGTTGGGTTCCCAATTGAATGCCACGGAAATGAGACAAACATCGAAAAGGGTCAGGTACTCCGAAGCTGTAGTAGACACAACAGGGCTAGAAGACAGGAGGGCTAGATGTCCTGCTCTTCACGGAAGAAGAACTATAGACTACAGCCAACTCACTCCAAAACAACATGGCTCAGGGACCTGATGGAGTCCTTTCTGAAGTTCTTAAAGTCGTAGAGAAAACTCAGCCGCACACATTACTCAATATGTACAACCACTGCTTGAAAGCCGGAGTATTTAGTGACTGTTGGTAGCAAGATTGGATCTCATTATAAAAGGCAAGTTGAACGTAGATTCAGACCGTTGTGCATGTTGGATGCAGCTCGAAAGTTGCTAGAAAAACTGATTTGGCCATGGCTTCCCTTGACCTTCCGCAATGCAGGAGATCTTTTTGACAGACAGTTTAGCTTTTGGAAAGACAAGTCATTGATGCTATTAGGACAGTAGTTAATGCTGCTAAAATAGTCGAGGTTGGTAACCATTTTTCACGACCTGTTTGCCTTCTGGGCACCCTATAGATACGTAAAGCCATCAACACAGCGCTTTGGAAAGATATACTGAATGCCCTGGAGAAGACATTCATTCTGCCTGAGTATCTTTTTCGGATAGTTCGGGACTACTTTAACAATTGGTAACTGATATATGAGACCTTAGATGGACCTAGAAGGAAGAGAGTAAATGCTGGAGTGGCTCAAGGTTCCATTCTCGGGCCGGACCTCTGAACTGTAAATTACGACAGTATTTTGCGTTTAACAATGCCAAAAAGGAACGTTTTTGCTGGGATAAGCAGACAACATTTCTGTGATGATTACAGAGAGAAACCAAGAGTTCGACTGACCCGAGTAATGCGTTGTGTTAAAATCTGGATGATGGAGCATGGGCTTCCCTTGGCTCTGGAATAAACCAATATCGTTGTGATATCCAAACGACACCTTACTCCTAGCCCTAAAATGATCCTAGGAAAGGAAATAATAGTGGTTATAAGTGCAAATTAAGTACTTAGGCATCATGAATGATAGGAAGCTGGTTTTTTTCAAAATCATGGTTAATACGCACCTGAGAAAGCGATGAAATCACAACAGCTATGAGTAGGCTTCTAGCTAACGTTAGGGGTACTACTCAGAGCACACTCCGTCTTCAGATATCCGTTTAGCAACCTTTAATGCGGAACGGAACGGAAATCTGAGCAGACGCACTCAAAACCTAGAGCAATAGAACGAGGATAACCTCGTTACACAGAACACTAAGAGTAACGTGTTCTTATCGAACGTCAAGCTCAGTGACCAGACCAAATAGGGTCAGTTTTAGAAATAGAAACAACTGGGGCTATTAAAGGGCCTTCTGATCAGTAAAAATGCTAATACAGTGATGCCCTAGTCAGATCTATAAAGGGCCGGAAAGGAGGAAGGGTTTAGTGGGTATTCTCCAGGGAAGATTTGGTGCGTAAATTCATTCAAACTCCAAAAACAAACTTTATAAGTAATAATAATATTAGTAGTTGTTGTAGTAGTAGCAGTAAAGTAAAATCAAATTTAATCGTCAAATTTTAAACTATAATTTCTCAACTTTACCAATTACTCGGTTTTGTTACCTAAGTTGTTGAACCAGTAAAACATTCCAGCAAAATAAGACGAGTGATGTTTTTGTTTAACCCACAATGCATATTTTAATAAAATTAGTTGAAAAATTTCACAATTTAAATTATTAATTACAAAGTTTTACGTGATTTTGTTGTACTTTAGTAGTCTATTATTATTGAATTTGGTTTATTCCAAAGTAAATCTCCTAAATTAATGGTGATCCTAAAATTACCTAAAAATATTGAATATGTCTGCATCTTCATTTAGCCAATGGAAATGGGGTGCAGTTAGGGGCCAGACCGACGCAAGTAATGACAGTTAAAATGCATTGCTCGTCACATTGACTTCAAAAATACCAACATGGCCGGTCTAAAGCAGAACATATAGGCCTTGTAATATGTCAGTGGTAAGAAAGTAGACATTATTATTTATAAAAATTTATTTTGAAATATTTTTATTTCCTAAAGACTTAATATTTGTAAAATATATACAAATCAACATTTAAACACCTTTAAATTCCTAATTATACATAAATAAAACTATTAAACTACCAAAACCTTTTATTTATTCCCTGAAGTAGATTTCCATTGCAAAGAAATTATCTTTAGAAAAATCTTAGGCTCGTAATAATTTCTACTGAAGATAATTGCTTTGCAATCAAAATATACATAAGGTCATAAATAAAAAGTGTTTGTGGCTTAGGAGGTTTTAGTTATTTACAATTAAAAATTACATCACAGTTGATCCAAGTTGTTATTACCTTTAAATCTCTTATAATTTGTCTCCCAGAAGTCTTCAGCCCGTTTTGGTCAATAATCTCATGCCCGCAGCCCTATTGCTCTCTATCTTCTAACCGTAACTCTCTCCAGAGCGGCCTCCACAGAGGATAACTTCAAATCAGGGAAGGCCTTATTTTATCTTACCTTGCTTTTCTCTAACATCGTTTCCAACTTCGATACGTCAGAGGGAAATGCAAAAATTCATTATTGTTTTGTTATTAAATATAACTCGTGTATTTCAGACTCTTATTTTTAGACGTTAGAGGCCTATGCTTATATTATTTGTGAGGATTTTTTATTGTTTATGTACAGCTTACAATTTTTCTTTTCCATTTAAAAAAAATATATTTTTCAGCTTTTATATTTCACTTGCTTATAACAATAAATAGTTTAATATAATGCTTGTTTTAATACTATTTATTTGAAGCTACTTTTTTATTTCAATAAACTCCTTAGATCAAGAAGCAGTGAATGGAGCTTTATTAAAATTTTCTATGTTTCAAAAGCATACTAAAAATAAGACATGTGTAACATTTGTTTTCTCTGACACTTTTGATTTCCTGAGTTAATCTAGGGCTCTTGAATTTCCAGATATCTGATTTCATAACATGTATTATAAGGTCTTGAAAGACTCCCTCTTTTTCAAGCTCTACAGCTTAAAACACTCCGAAGCAGAAAGACGCGTAGTTGCACAAAACTCATGGTTGTTACTCAAAACTGAGAATCGGTAAAATTTAGTGATTTCTTGTTGTTTATAATACTTATTTTTCGAGAACATGTTACAAATTAAAAGACGAAAGAGTTCCCTTGTCTTATGCTATGTTATTCCGACCATTTATCGAGCTGAAGCTAACTTTTCCTAGTTTTATCTTATACATGACCCTGTTAAACACTTTGTTTATAAATATTACTCGCCAATACACACATACAATTTCCTCACGCTGAAATTTAAAAATTATTGCCTCACAAACTGTTGTTATAGTCTTAATAAAATCTAAATGATATAAATTTAAAAGATAAAAAAGAGGTGGCATTTTTGTTTTCATGAAAAGTATTTTAATTTAATAAATTAGAAGATTTTATTTAGTTTAATTTAGAAGGCTAGAAATAAAATTGTATGCATATTTCTATAACAAGGCTAGAAATTATTATTTATGAATTATTTCATGAATATAAGGGTTGAAATAATAATAATAATAATTCTTAAATGCCCCTATTGTAGTTTAAGACATACACCATAGAGCTCCCTTATTTGGAAAATACTCTACTCAAGGCGGCTAATGCGATTTCCACTGGGTATTACCCTAGGTTTGATCCTACATAATCATATTCACTGGATGAGTCGACTTTGAGCTGAACAAGTTCACAGAAATACTTTGTCGCTAGCAGGAATGGAAAAAGAAACCTTTAATTAGTAATCAAGTATTTAAACACCTGATTAAAGCCTATCGTAAGTATCCATAACACCAGAAAAAAAAAAAAAAAAAAAAAAAACACTGCTAAAGCCCAATGACGGCTAAGCCTAGGTACAGTTTTACAGACATTTTCTTTTCTCAAGCAATGAATTTACTGTTTTTCAAATTAGGTGTTATAAATACTGTATTTGTAATTACTCAATATGCACATACAGAGTTTTAAACATAATAAAATTAATAACTTTTTCATTAAATTTTATTCGTTACAATGCATTTATGTTTTGCAAATAATGGAATAATAGTGTAACAATTGGAAACAAGTGTTTACTTCCACACGAACTTAAATTAGGAACAATTATTAATAATCGCTTTGCTGAAAACAATTTTTTAATTATATATTCTAAATCCTAAACTGTATTCACACATTAGTTGTTATAATTAAATATCATCATTTTTAATCATTCAATCATTTTCCAGTAATTGTTTGCTTAGTTTTCTTTACTTCTTTTTTACGTTTCTTATCTGTCTTCATTACGGATGTCCTACTACGTTCGGGTTTTCTCTTCAAAATACTTTTCTGAATTATAAAGTAAATTATAAAACATATTCATTAAATACTATAAAAATACAACAGTCGCAACAAATATACTTTGATAATTTTAAATCAGCACCATGTGTACATTTCAGTTAGCAGGTAACTTTTTTCAGACATACTTGCTTAAATCATTCACAAATTTTCCTAAGCATCAAGACTTTACCGCATGTTTCGATGATGAAAAATATTCACCCTAAAGGCGCGGGGATCTAAGAAAACCTTTTATAAATATACACCTAATACAACTCTATAAAACATAAATAACTTTCTTAAATTTAAACAAGTAATAAAATATGTTATAATTACATTAACGATTACACGGTAACAACAAACTCATAAATGTACTACATCTAAAAAAAATATCTAATAACTAAAAAAATCCACATCAATATTAAGTAAATAAAGAATACAACGGTGAAATAGTGATAGCCTCTTTGTCTTTATTCATTAATCTAATATTCATATGCTCAGTAACTCGCTACCTGAAACTGTCAGTGTGTGTAGAAACCATTTGTCTCGTTTACCGAGAGACTCCCGTATGTTAATGAATTGCCTGTATATGAAACGTTAAACTCTACAACGTCTCGACATTTTAAGTCCATTAATTTGTAGATTAAAGACTTTTTAATTATTTGCACTTTTAATGTTTTTATAACAAAACGGAAACTCTACCTGTAGTTATTTTTATGTTTAATAGCCAGTATATGAAAATACAATAATTTTTTTCTATTTTAAAAATGTTTATTTTATCCTTAAATTGTCTGTTACACAATATTTAAATATTTTTATGAAATGCATTTCGAATTATTTTTCTGCCCATAAAAACTTGGAGCAATTGTGGTGTAACTTTTAGCTATAAATACACGAAACCTAAAACACAACACTTTTTATATATGTACTGGTGTACACTTCCAAAATCTTTAGAAGTAATTATAAGACTTCAGAGAAGCTACGAGGCAAATGTAAATGATAATTTTGTAATTTTAATTATTAAAGTAGTTAAAATCATTTCATCAATCAGTCTGCTACAATATGGGTTTTTTATTTGTCTACTGCTAGCTTGAATAGTTTGACTCGAATTCTAACTTCGAAATACTAAACCTTATGCAAGAAAAACAGTTACCCTTTCATTGAAACGTGTTTGCTAAGGGAGATTACATTCGCTTAGATACAGATGTATTGTGTGTATTTAACTAAGTCCAATTAACTGAACTTGTTATGCCACTTTTCTAAGGGTACGGGACACACCGGTTATGTACACTTGTGTAATGTAAATTAAAATATCCATTTAACTAAAAACGAACTTTCCAGAAGTTTATATTAATTAAAACAACCTCTCACCACAAATTCAACAAATTTTATTTTAACCTTATGTACATTTCGACTACAAAGTAATCATCTTCAGAGGTATTTTTACAAATAACTCTTGTATTTGTAAAAATACCTCTGAAGATGATTACTTTGTAGTCGAAAGGTACATAAGGTTAAAATAAAATTTGTTGAATTTGTGGTGAGAGGTTGTTTTAATTAATATAAACATTTACGCCACAGTTGCTTTAAGTTGTTGTCAACATGATTTCCAGAAGTGTTTGTATGTGTAAGGGTTTTTATGCGATAAAAACCACAAATGTTTTATACTCTTTTAAAGTTAGTTACAATGCCTAGAAGCTCAGGAAACGTGTTACACAGAGTTTCCCTGACCATATATCTCAACAATAAATAAGAGTTTGATATTGTTTTGCTATGTATTACTTTTTTATTTTCAACCCGTGAGTAAAATAGATGATTGCAATATAAGTTTTTAGTGTTTTACAAAACTTTGTTCGTATTACAGAGTCTAACATCAGTTACTTGATGTTTAGATAAAGTACCGCTCCTTTACGTTTCCCTCCAAAGAACGTGACGTATGAGGGAAGCAATTACTTAAAGAAGGAAATTTATTTTGAAAGAGTAATAAGTAATACCAAACATATCTAAGTAATTTCGACCATGTTCCGGATACAAATGTTACTTTTGAAATGAACCATAAAAGTTTATTGCGATAATTAAAATAATGTATCATCGTTTAATCATTCTAAAAATAAAGTATTTAAAAATTATAAACTATTCACCGTTTTGTTTATCAATTAAAATAGTTTGAAAACATTTTATGACATGTTTATCTAGTTAAATAAAACTCCCAAAAAACAATCAAAACTAATTATAATATCCGGTATTTTGGCTGATTATAATTAGGAATAAAAGTGTTACTGCACAAAAAACTTGCAAACAGGCAGACAAATTATGGGTGAAAAATGAAATAAAGAATTTATGTAAAAAGAAAAATATTTTAACTAATGAATTATATAAATTACATTTAAAGTTAGCTTATTTTATGCATAATTTGAAATGGGAAGAAAAATATAATAAAATAATAACACATGTAAATCAGATTAGAACTATAAAAATAAACAATATAAATAAAAAACTTGAGAATTTGAAATTTGAATATAAAAGAAAAGAAGAAATTATAGTTAAATATCATAGTTTTCATCCTAATGTAGTTAATCTATCACAAATTACA
>JBAIZL010000002.1:402376353-402418853 GCA_036971475.1 Prosapia bicincta | reverse complement strand
AGAATCTTCGAGATACAGAGTGAGTCAGAAGTACGGATACCCAGTATTACCTTTATAAAGGATCCACTCAGAATACTAAAAGCTGTAAAACTTTCTACGGTAAGAAACTGCACTGTCTTTGGTCCTTCTTTTTGGTTTCACATATAGGTTGTGGTTTTTCAATATAAAAGGAAACAGATCTATTTGTCCGGCTAAGAAATGATGGACAGCCCCTACTACCTCGTATTTACTTTGTGAACTAATGGCCTGATAGTACTCAACTGAATATCAAGCTGTCCCTACTCTATCAGTTGTGAGTTTCTGTTGTGTTAGTCTTTCTCGAAATGACTAAGCAATGACTCCACATCAGAACTGTGGAAAAGCTTGTCTCCCAACAAATAACTGATATGTTGAGGGTTGGTAACGTCAGGAATGCTGTAAAAACCATTATTTTTTATGTGGAATAAGCGTTATGTGGAGACAATCATATGCCTAAAAAACTTTTAGTGCGACCTAAACAAAAACGATCAGTTAAATATTCAAAAATTTACATCTAGTATTCTATCTTGTTCACCAGGATCCTTCTTGATGTACATGTATTAATATTACTCTCTTTGTCACGTGCCTTAAGCAACTGCGATAAGTCACGGGTGGATCCTTCACCCTGACAACGCTATGTACACTCAGCGTTGACTGTTTAAGTCTTGTAAAAAGTCCTTTATTGAAATAAAAAGGAAAGAAGAAGTCTAACTGTAGAGGCAATTTAGATATACCTTGAGAAATTTAAAACTTGCTCTGGGAAGTACATAGCAAGAATTTTTAAGGCACAAAATCACTGCGGCTTTGAAGCTTTGAAGATTTGTTTGTAAAAAAACCCTATTTGTATGATCTTATATTAGGTATTGATTATTAATACAAAGAAATATCTTATTATGTTTTATATATATATTTAGGTATTTAAAAAAATCGGTGTAAAACAAATATATTTTTGTAAAAGGACAATTTTGTATAGATTTTTTATTTGACAAAGCCATGTTCTTCCTCTTTAAAATGAAAATAAACGGCTTTTATATATAGAACGTTGTTGACTGAAACAAACCCTTGTTACGCTAAATACAATGGGGGTTGTGTTGTAGACTGTAATCGGGAGAGCCATCCAATCAATGTAAAAGCTTTTGTAATATTTGCTTATTGTTAACAAAGCGGGAGTCACTTTAACGGCAGTTCGGCGCTGTTCCCATTACCTAAAGCCTATTTATATAATCTTTCCCATCAAAAATGTTCTCCCAGCAAATTGCAATATTTGTACGGTAACAATAAAAACGTACCACTACAATGAGAAGGCAGTGCAATTTTAATATTTACTTTCCTGAAATAACTTTTTATAAAATGTTGAAAGTTGTTGAAATTATTATTTCATGGTATTGTTATCAAACCAAGTCGTATAACACACCTTTTGTTTTTCTTATTATAGAAATAGATCTATAATTAGGTAAACCATGCTTTTAAAACTGTGACGTTAAGGATATTGTAAGAAATTAAATAAACTCTTTGCTAACAAATTTAATAGTGCAACAAACAAAACGGATTTAAAAGTCGTTAATTTACGTGTCCAAAGCAAAGGAAAGGAGACATATATTTGATATGTTGAATTTTTAATATGTTAATGTTAACGTATCTTGATGTGCTATCTGTTTGTTTTTGATTAAGTATAACATGGACCAACGGACTAATCTGCACTATTAAAATACTATAATTGTTGTTTAAAATTGGTTGTCTCAATTTTTTGTAAACCCTAGTTTATTAAGATAACCAATTTTACTAATTTAAATTTACATTTACCAAATTGGTGCTACCAATTTTTAAATTAGTCGATGTTTTAAATAGGTTATTTTTAAGTTAAAATTACTATAAATTGATAAATAAAATTTACTTTATTTTATTTTTAAATAACTTCTGACTTACATATAATACAGATAGTAACATAAATTGCAAAGAACAAACAGCTCCTTTAGGAAATCATGGGATATTAGATATCCTAATAAAATCTAAGACATTTCTGAATATTATAAAAACTTGAAAATGGCTGAAACCTAACCTAAATGCAGACGGAAACAGCTTTTACGCTCTCGACTGCTCTTAACGGTGCCGTGTTAGTCTCAAAGCCAAATACCTTACAGTTTTATTTGCGTTAAACTTACTGATCTGATTCCAGGATAAAAGAATACTTTTTTGATCTGAACGTCAAATATAAATATATTAAATGACTAAAGACGTTTAAATACGGTTTATGCGGTTTAATGTATCTGATATTCAAGTAAATAAACGTTCTTTTAGGAGGCAGGTGCATAATTGTCGCTTGTAGTATGAGGTGATGCATGTCGCAGTAAAGCCAACAGCTACAGGGAATAATAATAACACTAGCATACTGTACTACAGTTTTAGACGCTTATCTTAATGGCTTGTGTTGTAATTATTATTTTAAACCCAGTAAAACATATTGAGCAATGGTTTTGTTTTACTAAAGAGAAACGGTATCAAATTAAATTTTGTACTTTATATCAACTACGTTAAAATCAACGTAAAAAGGAGAAATAATATATCCACAGTAATAAAACTTGTAAAATAATTTAGTTAATAATAATAATTAATATCCTGCCAGCTGCTTAGATTACGAAGTAAACTAATCTAGAATAAGAAAGACTTTAGCAATTAACAATTGCTCAGTGTAATTGATCTAATATTTTCTTAAACAAAACAACGTATTTACTTGAAAACTATCTCAACACATAACGATTAATGTGTGATGCCTTTCTTCATAGGATTTACCCAATAATGTCTGTTCCCTTAATATACTGTTTTAGCTCTCAAAATTTATTGCTAAAAATATTTATATTTCAATAATATTACATATATATATTTAGCTTTTATTTGTATACTTATTTGAATCATGTAACATATGTCCTTTGTGGTATAGTCACAAATGTACAGCAAAATAATTTTTGAAATCCACCACATTTAAGTTAATATTTGTGTTTACGTTATTGAGCTTTCGGCACCGAGACGTAAATGAAAAAGCAAATACAATTTTTAAAAGAAATTTTTAAATTCATGTATCTTTTTATTCAAACATGGCAATATTTTCAAATGTAACTTAATAACACTTTTGTCTCTAGCTTTAAAATGTTTTTATAGTCAAAACACATAAACGATAAATGTTTTCAAATATTTACTGTATTTATTAAAGGTAAATTTAACGATCCCCTTGATTGCATAATCTGCAGAGCACACCCATTAGTTTCGTACTTTGTAAAATGTTATCACTGCATAAAACGAAACCTAGACTATTAGACCGTATCCTGAACAATATTTCGCGTTTATTAATTCAGAGACGGAATAAATGATCATTGGATGCATAAAACGGTGAATGTATTATTTCAATGTTAATTGTATAATTAGGTGAAGTATATTTCTAAAACACTGCATAGTTTTGAAATAGCTGTATTTTTAATCCTAAAAGACGAAATTATGAAATTTACTTTGGTTTTTTAGCATACACCTGTGTGCCTACGGTGAAAATATAGTAGCCTATATTCATTAAACCTTTTGAGTTTATGCGAATCATGGATAGTAAAAATGCACCTTTGTTTAACTCTCTGGTAGAGATTAAGGCTAGTTTACCTAAGCCCTGGATTTTGGGTACGAAGTGACCTAGATTCACTAGACTAAGAAACTAACGATTCTGGGTCCGATTGCCAGTAGCGCCAAAGGTGTGTTTCCTGTCTCCAGGTTGACTCAGCCCTTGGAAATGACTTCATAGGATGAAACCTTGGGGCAATAACGAGGGGTTGAAGAGAAGGGTTTATCTGATTGAATACCGTATAGCCCAAATGAGAAATTTCTACTCTCCTAAAGCCTTGTAGTGAAAATGAATAATAATTATTATTATTAATCCCGGGCCAGGTTTTTTCCTACATTTTCCGGGTCTCTAGACTTCCTTACCATTCTTCCTACATGGCGATATAGTGGGTCTCTACACTTCCTTACCATTCATCCTACATGGGCATATAGCGATTCTCCATACTTCCTTATGGTTTTTTCTACATGGAGATATAGCGGATATCTACCCTTCCTTACCATTCTTCCAAAATGAGGATATATCAGATATCTACCCTTCCTTATCATACTTCCAACATTTTCATATAGCGGATATCTACCCTTTCTTCTTATTTTTCCTACATTGGAATATAGCGGATATCTACCCTTCCTTACCATTCTTCCTACATTGGAATATAGCGGATATCTACCCTTCCTTACCATTCTTCCAAAATGAGGATATATCGGATATCTACCCTTCCTTATCATACTTCCTACATTTTCATATAGCGGATATCTACCCTTTCTTCTTATTTTTCCTACATTGGAATATAGCGGATATCTACCCTTCCTTACCATTCTTCCAAAATGAGGATATATCGGATATCTACCCTTCCTTATCATACTTCCTACATTTTCATATAGCGGATATCTACCCTTTCTTCTTATTTTTCCTACATTGGAATATAGCGGATATCTACCCTTCCTTACCATTCTTCCTACATTGGAATATAGCGGATATCTTCCTTACCATTCTTCAAAAATGAGGATATATCGGATATCTACCCTTCCTTATCATACTTCCTACATTTTCATATAGCGGATATCTACCCTTTCTTCTTATTTTTCCTACATTAGAATATAGCGGATATCTACCCTTCCTTACAATTCGTCCTACATTGGAATATAGCGGACATCTACCCTTCCTTACCATTCTTCCAAAATGAGGATATATCGGATATCTACCCTTCCTTATCATACTTCCTACATTTTCATATAGCGGATATCCACCCATTCTTCTTATTTTTCCTACATTGGAATATACCGGATATCTACCCTTCCTTACCATTCTTCCTACATGGGGATATAGCGAATACCTACCGTTCCTTACCATTCATCCTACATTAGGTTATAGCGGATATCTACCCTTCCTTGCCGTTCTTCCTACATGGGGTGTAGTGGGTATCTACCCTTCTATACCATTCTTCCTACATGGAGGTGTAGCTTGTATCTACCCTTACTTATCATTCTTCCTACATTGGGATATAGCGGATACCTACCCGTCCTTACCATTTTTCCTACATCGGAATATAGCGGTTATCTAACCTTCTTTACCAATCTTCCTACATTTAGGTGTAGCTTGTATCTACCCTTCCTTATCATTCTTCCTACATTGGGATATAGCGAATACCTATCCCTTGCCATTCTTCCTATATCGGAATATAGCTGTTATCTAACCTTCTTTGCCATTCTTCCTACATTTAGGTGTAGCTTGTATCTACCCTTCCTTATCATTCTTTCTACATTGGGATATAGCGGATACCTACCCTTCCTTACCATTCTTTCTACATCGGAATATAGCGGTTATCTACCCTTCTATGACATTCTTCCTACATGGAGATGTAGCTTGTATCTACCCTTCCTTATCATTCTTCCTATATTGGGATAAAGCGGATACCTACCCTTTCTTACCATTCTTCCTACATCGGAATATAGCGGTTATCTAACTTTCTTTATCATTTTTCCTACATTGGGATATAGCGGATATCTATTCTTCCCTACCATTCTTGCTTCATGGGGATATAGCGAATATCTACCAAACCTTACTCTTCTCGTTATGTGGTGATAGGAGATATTGAAAATTAAATCAAATTTATAGATTAGGAAACTCCATAGAATTTATTATATTTGTGAAGTGATTATTAGTTTTTCTGGTTTGAGTTAGTAAATATTTTCTTAATAAATTACCCGTTCCATTCATTGGTATGGTATGTGTGATATTTTACAATAAAAGCATATCAAGAGTATAACAATATTCCATTTATATCAAAAGTTTAATTAGCTTTGCGATCATTATCAGGGTAGAATAAAGCTAAATTAATTTTAAAGTTTGTATTGTCAAGTGTATAATAAGTAATATATTTTAATATGTTTTTCCACATTCACTTTGTATAACATTTTTTGTAAAATTGTCAACAGATTTTTAGAGAACGCTTCCTGTATTAGAAGCCATTATTCTGTGCTCACGGGTTTGCTTTAGGGCTTTAACTCCTCCCCGGGGATTTACAGCAAGAGCCGGATAGGATTTTCTTCATCCTATTAACTTGAAATTAAGCAAATATTACAAATAGATTGATTACTTACAGCTTAGAATAATTAAACTAGATCGATTCGAATTTGACAATGATTTATCTTATTTAATTACTTTTTAATTACCTAATTGTTGAACTATTTTCCAACTATACAAAAAAATAAATGGTAAACATAATTTTTCTCAAATCTTTTTTGTACAGATAAATAAATAACGAATATTTGACACAGATAATGTCACACAATGTACAGATAATAAATAACTAATTATCATTACATTATTTATTCCAATGGTTTATATTCCCTCAGAGCTACGGTGGTTATATATAGCAGGATTTTTGAGGGAGTCAAACGACGTAAGTGAGACTAAAGACACTTTGGCAGTAACTACCCTAACTGTCCTGTACGTCACCGCTGAGTATAGGGGTAGTTTTGGATGATGGAGGGGGTTGGTATGGCCTTGATCGTAGCCTTTGGAGGGGGTTTGACTACGTTTAGAGGGGTTGTTTTGGGGCTAGAGGGTAGTTTTTGGAAAAAATCTAATCTAACCCAACCCTTCCCTTATGTCTGCTGTGTGTTAGGGGTAGTTGTTAGGTAAGTTTGGGGGTTGCCCCGGGGGTTTCTCCGGGGGTAGATTTGGGGTTGGTGGTAGTTTTTAGAAAATTTTTTGGAAAAATGTGTGTTGTGTGTTAGGGGTGAATTTAGAGTGATTGTTGGTAAGATGTGGGGGTGGGTTCACCAC
Organism: Prosapia bicincta; assembly: GCA_036971475.1. NCBI lineage: Eukaryota > Metazoa > Arthropoda > Insecta > Hemiptera > Cercopidae > Prosapia > Prosapia bicincta. The sequence goes on along the minus strand of JBAIZL010000002.1, from coordinate 402,411,946 downwards.
GGGGGTAGTTTTAATTAATATATGAAATCGCAAAAAATGATCGGTTAGATCAAATGACCAACGGTTCAACTAAACAACTGTATGGGGTATGTTTGGAGTGTGGGTAGGTTAGATGTGGGGATGGGTTCACCCTGGAGGTAGTTTTGAATAATATATGAAATTGCCAAAAAATGATCGGTTGGATCAAATTACCAACGTTTCAACTAAACTCTGTCTTACGTTAAGCTTGACCGACCAACAATTACATTGAATTCAAATAAACAACAGTCTGTGCGGGGAATCGACCAATCACATTGCAGGGGCTCGGTAGGATACGCCTGCCGGACGCCTCGCACGCGGTCGCAGTAAGGCGTGGATACCGTAAGGTCTGAACGGTGTCATCATCATCCTATGATATTGTAAGACGCCTCTAAATTACACGTACAAATGATAATAAATATCTAAAAAACATTGACCTTAAAATATAACGAGTATTATCGTGTTGAGTGTTTGCAAAGCCCTCATCGTTATGATTTGAGCCTTACACACACACATTCTCCTCTAGGTATTATCTATCAGGTAGAGACTCAGGTAGGCAGCCGTATAGTTCATATGGGAAGTACTATATGACATAACTACCAATGCATACCACCATAGCTACGTAAAGGCAGCTACCAATGCAAACCCTATAGGGTAGAGCAAATGACCAACGTTTCAGCAAAACAACATTGAAAAAAACTGTCTTAAGCACCGTTTAAACAACATTCATACCGAGTTCAAATGAGCTATGGCTGGTGAAGGCACAGGCCAATGCCTCTATGATCTGAGCTTTACACATTTTGTCTTCTATTCTAGGTATGTTGCTGTATCAATTACAGCCTCTCGACTAAGACAATAGTTACATAAATACCTCCATCAATTCTTAGGTAAAGCTACCTTGGAATCGGGTATTAGGTAAAGCTACCTTGTAATCGTGCTTGAGGTAGAGCCACCCAGGAGCCAGGCCTTAGGTAAAGCTACCTTGGAGTCAGACCTTAGGTAAAGCTACCTTGGAGCAAGACCGTAGGTAAAGCCATCCCGAAGCCAGGCCTTAGGTAAAGTAACCCTGGAGTCTGGCCTTAGGTAAATTCACAGTAGAGTCAGGCTTTAAGTAAATGCACTATGTGGTCAGGCCTTATTTGAAGCCTCTTTGGAGCCAGACATTAGGTAAAGCTACCCAAGAGTCAGACCTTAGGTTAATCCACCTGGTAGTCAGACCTTAGGTAAAGTCATGCTTGAGGCCAGGCATCAGGTAAAGCCTCTCTGGAATCAGACTGTTGATAATGCAACCCTGGAGTCGGGCCATAGGTAAAGCCTGCCAGGAGTGGTAAAACGGCTATCAATGCATGCCCAATCTCCATAGTATACATCCTGTATTAAGCCGCCATGTATGTTACCCTACATAGGCCTAAATACTGTGTTAAGCCAGTAAGCATGTAAAAGCTACATACGTCCTGTATTTCGAAGGAGGTAAATAACCACTCCTAGAGGCCCTATCCCTTGGCAGCTATGAAGACGACAACGACGATGATGATGGTTACGAAGACAATCTGGTTTGGGAAATAGCCGAATGGCATGAACAAAGGGGGATTTCGGGATGGGGACATAAATGAGTGTATCAGTTCATTTATTAATAAATGTATATACAGATAAAGTATTTGTTATTATACGTTTTAGTAAAGGTGTAGGTAAGATCACACACAGAGTTCGACAAATAAATGAATTTATAAAACCTTTACAGTAATATTGTTATTCGTTATCACCCGACCGCGATAGCGTACTCTGATTATATCTGCATAACCGCAGTAAATGACGTCAAACAAAATGTCGGATGGTATATGTAATATCGGTAAGTCATACGTTACCCTCTGTATAGGATTAACTGTTGTCTCTATTCACAGAAAGAAGAAACCGGCTTCTTGCTGAGCATAAGGCGGGTGTATACAAATCTGGAAGTGTTGAACGAGTTCAACCTGCCTCTGTATCTCCTTGCTCTGTCCCCGTGGTAACCCCTACCAGCCTTAGACTTGACGGATACAACCCCTACACAGAGAACAATATAAGCACGAGCAACACAGACTCAGTCTACAGACAACACCATGGTCGGTGTTTACTACTGAACAGATACTCTCACAATCGAGAAAAAAGCGTTCCCCAAACTAACGTCGTATCAACGTAGATTACGCTCGTTTCGTACTTGGACAGGGTTGTCAAATTATACTGTTAACCCGATGCGTCTCAGTGAGGCGGGACTTTTTTACACCGGACAAGAAGATTAAACCTTTTGCTTTACATGCGCGGGGGGTCTAAAAGGTTGGTTACCGGATGAAGACCCGTTAGAAGAACACGCAAAGTGGTTCCCTAGATATAAATATGTGGAGGCTGTGAAATCTAAACGAGCACAGATGGAGGTAGACTGTACGTCCGACGACGATGACGACGCAGACGATGATAGAAACATTCAATCTCAGGATGGACGTACGTTATGCAAGATTTGTTGTATCGAAGAAATACAGATTGCCCTTCTACCATGAAGACATGTGTTCGCCTGTCAAGGATGCGCCTTAAACCTTCAAGAGTGTAGCGTTTGTAGAGAGCCGACATCCAGCTTGGTAACAGTTTATCTTTCATAGTCTTCACCGTCATGTTACTAATTAGTTAAGCCTAATAAAATGAAACTATTATTTATATTGTTCAATAAAAAAAAACTTAATGGGATACATGTGTTAGTATTTATTTTAATAATAAACAATTATTGCGAGTACTTGGATGTGATAGCGGTGTTTCTTTTAAACAACATGGGATGACGCATAAGGTAATAAGTAATAGCAGTATTTGATAATGGAGACGTATATATAGATTAGTATTATGATGTGTACAATAAACATAATTAAACATTCAATGTTACATTTCTTAAATTTAGTTACAAATACTCTGCTATTGTTTTATATCCAATACCACGATAATTGTACAAAAGTTATATGACTGATGGAAATTCGTCTATCCCAAGACAAATTAATAGAAATTTAGGCAGTTTATATAATATTTCTGTATCATCCTATAAAATAGGATTCACAAGTTTAACACTATCTCTTAATATTGGACATTTTTCTGTAAACTGTAAAAACTCTATATATCTATGGTAAATTCATCTGTGAGCTAAATTTAATTTATAAAGGTTCGATATATATTCACAAAAGCATGTAAATTCATATCCCCGGTCTATTGCCATTTTTAGTGTCGCATTTCTAAAACAATATAAACTGTCGTTAAAAGCTAGTAAAAATTGATTAGGGCAAAACACACTCATGGTGATGTCATCATGATAATTCTTTGAGAACCAAAAGATATAGCATCCTATGTATAGCACATGCTACCTCGAAAAGTTTACATCCAAAAATATTTTTTAATATTTTTTTCCTAAATTATAGGCAAATTTCATAAAAGTCTGAACAGTTTTCTTATACACATATAAAGGTTTATGGGTATAAAAAATATTTAAATAGGTAAATATACTAATGAAATCTTCATATAAATAGCTTATAATCTTGTCGCTAAATAGCGGATTGGTGAAGCATTCAACTGATGTCATGGTTTGTCTGAAAAGTAATAAAAGGTTATTGCAATAATATTATCTAAATTTAGTTCACACAAATATCCCCCGAAGGGGGAAAGCAGAAGCACCAGCCCCGCCTCCACTTCGTGACATCCATCCGAAAAACAAAATGATGCCTCCGTATTACCGACAGTCCTGCTTGAGAAGTATATTCACCTTACAAACCTTTACGGCCGCTCCAGAGGGGATGCATAATCCTTACGAACTGATTAGAGCTACGCCAGTAGGCATTCATTCTACACATTCATACTACCCATCAAGCAGGAGGGTACGGTCTAAGAATTACTTATGGAAAACAGTGTGAAATAGAAAAATCAACATTCGCTAGTACATAGCTATTCAATTTGTTCACTCATTCGTGGAATTTTGTAGCCATAAAGTAGTTATCGTTGTGCAGAATATTTTTATTTTTTATTTTTTCTATCATTTGTTATTCTGAATATTTATAGAAAACAATACAGTGTGAACAATCACAACATTCTCAGGTACATAGCCATTAATTTTTTTCACTCATACGTGGACGTTTGTAACCATAAGGTAGTGTGTCGTAATCATCGTGCATTTTCCTTTTAGCACCTGTTAATCAGAATATTTTATTTTCAGACATTGTGATGACGACATCGTTTGTGCGGCGGATCGGATCATTAGTGACTACGACCGGATCGACCCTCCAAAACCTTTCGTTTCATTGACTCAAAATTGACCGAAGCGGAAGTACCGAAATTCAGGGTCAACCCTTTGACTTTACACACGATCACCTGATCGCTTTTATTTCTAGACCAGACTTTATAGGCGTAGATTTTAGGGTCCCCGAGACGAATTCGGTAATATAAGACCCTGGACCGTATTCTAAGAGTTCGTCAGTCATCTGGCCTAAATAATCTCCGGTCACGACTCTTGGCAGACCCTCCCTATGAAGGTATACTACGCTGTTGGTATCCTTGTAGATAAGTTGAGGACCTAGAGCGGCCATATATTCGTACAACTTTAGCCTGGCATGAGCGGTAGTGTAGACGGCTAGTACAACGTTGACAGTGGATAGTATTTCGCAAACGGTATCTGAAAACTGCCAATTCACTACCACCACGTCTTCCTTCACTTCCTGTATATAATTTACATCGACAGACGGGCGATGCAGCATTTTAAACAATTCCTGAGGCTGCCTAATAATCGGAGTTTTCGTCTGATAGTAGTTAACTGCGCCACTTGGGCGCAAACCACCCATAACTGCCCTATACGTTACCGGTGAGTATAGGGGTAGTTTTAATTGATGCAGGGGCTTGGTATGGTCTTTGGGGGTGGGATTGACCACGTTTAGAGGGGTAGGGGGTAGTTTTTGGAAAAACGTCTAATCAAGTAGTCCTATGACGTAACAACCTAAGGTAGGTAAATTGCATCTAACCTAACCTACCCCTAGGGTGCCCTCAGCTACGTTCAGGACCTTCCCCGGGGGTAGCTCTCGGCGTGGGGGTAACATTTGGAAAGATTTATTGGTTGTTTTATGACGTATCCGCGTTCGAGCAACTCGCGCACCTATAACTAGAGTGGTCTACCCTTGAACGATATGGGTGATACGGGGCCCCGGGGCAAGGGGTATATGATTGCTAAAACTCAAATTTTGTCTATGCTACTAAATTAATAAACAATGCAACAAAGCCCTATCGTGTGAGGGAATACACGTGGCCTACATAACCGATGACCGTGTGCCAGACATGTGCCAACCTTCAGCGATAACGCATTATCCTAAAACCGCAATGACAGCCGGCGACCGCTATAGCAGCCATAAAACCCGCACAGCTGTGTCGTTGTGAATCAAGGCGATTGTTTTTGTTTTGATTACTATATCAATTTACTATGTACTGTCGGCACACCAAGGCATACATATATAATAAAAAATCAGCTATGTATAAACCCTACAGCTAGGATAGTGTTTAGATAGACCCATATTAGGTATACATAAATGTAGGCTGTTATAGTTTAAGTAAACAAATAGCATTTATGGATATATCCTATAGTTGTAAATGCGTTTAGATATAAAGGTCTATAGAGAAACACTAATAACGAGGCCTATCACATAACATGTAGAGCGAAGAATAAATATATGCTATAAAACGAACCTAACTATCTATTCAACAGAGTGTTTTAGCAGTATAAGAGCGGTATAAACATATAATATTGGATAAAGCGCATGATATAAGGATCTGTTATGGAAAAGGTTCGGTATATGAAATAATATATACAATAAGGGTATTCAGCATGATGATTTATTAAACTAACATATAATAATAATTTTACAGTGCATAGATATAAATTGTATTCAATATTACATATATAATTTAAATGTGTCGATGATCTGAGATCTGCAATTTGGGCAGCGATTACATCTTGAGAGACAGGTTAGACAAAAGACATGTCCGCATGGCGTGGCAACTGCGTTGCGAGGGTTCTCATAACATATATTGCATAAGCTAATCTCCGCCGGTAACAGCTGTATATGCATATACAAATCCTGTAAGAAAAAATATGATTAGTAAATCGGTCCGGATAGCCTGAAAGAAAAGCCAATTGAAATAATATGAAATCTACCTACATTATTAGTACTATGGACAGCGTAGTCTCCCGACACCACAATATCCTCTAGGAATCTCCTCGTCATGCCCCAAACGTTATACGCAAAGGTCCGACTCTTCCTGTAGTATGCTTTTGAAGCAGCCCCCCGCAAACCCCTAATCACCAGCCGGAGCTGCATTAAAGTGTAATCCAGCGTCTGTATGCATGTGTAGGGTGAAGGCGGGTCCCTCGGTGGATGAGAATCCATTAGGAAATCGTGTAGGCGAAACGAAAACGAATCATCCCAACTATAGCAGGGGCTATGATCCTCCTCATCGCTGTCCGTATCAACGTCTGGCGGACGGGAAGGTAGATCTCTTGGAGACGAACCCCTGGGTAGTAGTAGAGGCGAATAGGATGACGAATAGGTTAGTGAAGAATCTGAAGATGAAAGCGCAGTGTACGCCTATAAAAATGAAAAAAGAATCTATTGAAAATAAACCAACACTCGATATACTCCGTGATCTAGGCTTCAGATAATCTGAACAAAGAATCAATGCTAACATATAATATCTCGTGTCCAAAATAAGCCTCAATGTAAAAAATATTTATTTTAAACGCCATTGAAAATAAACTAACATTCATTCAATATAGTATGTGATCTAGGCCTCAGATAATTTTGATAAAGACTTGACATTAACATATAATACCTCATGTCCAAAATAAGCTACAATTTAAAAAATATATATTAAACGCTATTGAAAATAGACTACCATTCATTCAATATACAGTGTGATCTAGGCTTTACATAATTTTAAAAATAATCGACATTAACATATAATATCTCGTGTCCAAAATATATATATTAAACGTTATTGAAAATAAACAACCACTCATTCAATATAGTCTGTAATCTAGGCTTGACATAATTCGAAAAATGAAGTCTGAAAATATGCTCCCCTATAAATAAACACCTATTGTCTCATCTAGACTTACCATAATCTGAAAAAAGAGTAGTTACTTACAATGCGAGTGGTTATAGGTTGATGTGACGTAGACGCCATCTCTCGTGAATGTATGATCTGCAGATTAACGGATCACAATAGTTGATCCAGACCTCCTCCTGGGTTGATTGTAGAAAGTCTTCAAAACTAGATAATTTAAATAAAGGGCTTAAACAGTTATCGCACCAGTTATTAGTGTCTCGAATAAATTCGAAGCAGTCCACTTCGGCTGTAGATTATGTGTAACCGGTTCTTGTGATGTCGAAACTCTCTGCCTGGTGGAGCACCAAGTTACTCAAACAGTCTCGGCAAATATTATTAGACAGACTGGTGTAGTGAAATCTAAAAAATTTGACAAATGTCTTCTCGTAGGCATACACAGTTACAGCGCCACGGTCGTTCTTCAACCATAACAATACTGAAAAATCTAAATTTTTGAAATATATAGATAAAGATTCAGATGTATCACACGGCTTCATCAGTACATAGTCTTTAAAAGAGTTTATCAACGTTTGCTTTACAGATACAGGTAAGTCCAAACTGTCTATATCATTTCTGTTCTGTACGCATGCGCAGACCTCAATAGCGCATAGATTAAACAAAGATGGAGGCACTGTAAAATATTAAAAAAGAAACGTGCTGAAACGTTTTTAAGAATAATATTAATCTGTTATGGCCAAATTCACAGTTTGGCCGTTATGTTTGATAACAGTTAAAAATTTGCCTATAATAGAGCTCAAATCTTCCACAGTCAACGCCGTAGCGTATCGCTTAGGAAGAAAGACAGCGCGTCTGTCTTCATCATCTACCTGTAAGTCTACAAGTATGGCGTTACCACACTTTGCTTCGACAAAACGTGCATTTACAATTTTATAGGATTTGCCTATCTTTAGCCCGCGTATAGGCATAGAATCTACATAATTTAAAGACGAAAACTTTGCCGACACTGATGATGACATTTTTACTACTTACTGACACACACACTGATCACTTGCAACACTCTGAACACATACTATGCAAAAATACTGTGAATCAGACTTGAATAATTATAAATTTGTATAACATAATATTATAGTAGATTTCTGTGTTGATCTGAATATTTATTTTCTCAAAACAATCTGAGTATTTATTCTAGCTATTATTTCAAAAAATTAAAATTGTTTCACATAGCATCAATTCGAATATATATAGCATATACCTGTGTTAATTTAAGATCTATTGTAGTGAATTGTATCTGTAAAATGGCCGTTCGTATTGTATCAACGGAACAGACATATGTAAGAAAATTCCGTTTGCACGGTACTAGAGTGACATTAAACTTCAATTCCGTGCCCGAGGCGAAAAACGAGTTGGAATGGGTCAGACGAGGACTAGAGGAAATCTTAGAGACTATGAAGAACAACGCTACCGAAGACATACAATTAAGCTTCACCATGCAGAGCTTAAATCTCCGAAACCACGCCCCTGGATATATTGCTTTTAGAGCGGCGTCTTCGATAAGTGTGGACGCTTTGTTTAACATCTTTGGTTCCATTATCCTGAGCAACGCAGACACCTTTAAAGCCGACGACACTTTCAGAGTGACCTGTACAAAGGTTAAAGTACCTATAGGGCGTGGGCGTGTAAGGCCCGGACTGTATAATAATTTCAAAGAAGAATCGCACCGTAGGAAGGGGATTGTTACGATTAAAAATACGGACACCCTCTGTTTACCCCGTTCTCTGGTTGTAGCTATTGCGCATGCGTTAAGAGACCCCGAGTACAAGCTTGTGAGTAGGGACAGATGCAATCGTCAAACCAACAGAGCAAACCAGCTAATGACGGACGCCGGGGTGCAGATAGGAGATGGTGGTGCCGGGATTCGAGAATTGCAACAGTTTCAAGATTATCTCGCCGATTATAAAAACACCGTTTACAATAACGGCAGCAAAGGTCGTGATATTTACTTTGAGGGCGACGTTCAGAACCCCAGGCATAAGCTAAATTTGTTATATCACGCCAACCTCTTCAACGTTGTTACAAATTTGACAAGTGCATTCCCTTGTCATTACTATTGCGAATTATGTCATGTTCCATACGATAATCGCCTACACTTTAGATGCTCAGCCCAATGCAACTCTTGCAATAGGTCTCCGCCGTATGTGCTTGAAGACGACGGCATCCTGTGCGGCGACTGCAATAGACAATTTCAAAATAGAGCTTGCTTTACGGCGCACATTAAAAGCGTATGCCGGGCTTTAAGAAAGTGTCCAGATTGTAATAGATACATTCTAACGAAACTAAGAAAAGCTCCTCACGTATGCGGCGAGAGCTATTGTAAAGTGTGTAAGGAATTCATGCCTGCAGGCCATCTGTGCTATATGAGAATTGATACACGGCGCGCGCTATCAAATAACTTTCTGTTCGTCTTCTTTGATCTTGAAACTCGACAAGCCGAAATTATAAATGATGCTCGTGTGCATCGAGTCAATTTGTGCGTATCCCAGCAATACTGTTGGATGTGTATGAACGGCGGCGCTTGCCTACAGTGCATAGATAGAACCCGAGTGTTCAGAGAGGACCCCGTCAACGGGTTCATGGCGTACCTTATGGAAGTGCGAAAGGCTTACAAAAAGGTGATAGTAATCGCTCACAAAGGCCAGGCCTTTGATTTTCAGTTTATCCTAAAGTACGTGATAGAAGAGACTCAATTCACACCTGACCTGATTATGCGAGGCACCAAGGTCATTCTCATGGAGATTGACAATACAAACTTCATCGACTCTCTAAACTACATGCCTATGGCTCTGTCTAATCTGCCTAAAGCCTTCGATCTGCCTCCGAAAAAGAAAGAGGGAAATTTTCCGCACCTCTTCAACACGCTGGCCAACGAAACGTATGTAGGCCCCATGCCTGCCAAAGAGTACTATTGCCCCGATTCTATGTTTTACAAGAATCACGAAGAGTTTTCACGATGGTATGACGACCAGGTGCGCAACGAGTACGTCTTTGACTTTCAAAAGGAAATATTCGAATACTGCCTATCGGACGTAGAGATCTTGGCACAGGCGTGTTTGAAATTCAGGACCTGTTTCCTACAAGAGTGTAATGTTGATCCGTTTCTAGAGGTGGTGACCATCGCTAGCGCCTATAACCTGGCGTTTAGAAGAAACTTTCTGAAACCAAACACCATAGCCATACTTCCGAAAGCCGGCTACCGTCTGGCCGATAAATAATCGTTTATCGCTCTGCAATGGTTGCTGTGGCTCGAAGCAGAGGGCAACCTGAGAATAAGTCATGCAGTTAACGGCCGAGAGATGAAAGTCGACGGACTAAAGGTCGACGGACTGTGAATGGAGACAAACACTGTGTACGAATTCCAAGGCTGCTGGTTCCACGGCTGTCCCAAGTGTTTCCCCAACGGACGTGACGCTGCTCTGGAGGATGATCCTGCGGACACGCACAACGCACGCTTCGAAAGGACAAAAGCTAAAAACGTTAAACTCTCACGGGCCGGCTACGAAGTCGTCGAGATGTGGTAGTGTGTATTTAGACAGCAGAAGAAAAACGACAAGTCCTTAGATTACCTCGACAACCACCCCGTACTCAACGCAGCGCCTCTTAACCCACGTGACGCTTTCTTCGGCGGCAGGACGGGAAATATAAATACCTACTGCGCCGCTAAAGAGGACGAAACAATCCAGTACGCCGATGTGTGTTCGCTCTACCCATGCGTATGCAAGTACGGAAAATACCCTATTGGACACCCAAAGTTGGCCGTCAGTAACGACGAATGCAGGAAATTGGGGATGAGCGCCGAAGGGTTGTTCAAGTGCACAATTCTGCCGCCCACAGCGCTCTACCACCCCGTATTGCCGTTAAAGATGAATAAGAAGTTGATGTTTGTACTCTGTCGGACATGCGGCGAAACTCTGAATCCTGACGAATGCGGCCATACGGTGGACGAGCGTTATCTGACAGGCACATGGACCATGGACGAGATACGTAAGGCGGTAGAGAAGGGCTATGTCGTTGTGGAAATGCACGAGATGTGACAGTACGAGATGGCTTCAGGGAACGACGGGCTGTTTAAAGAGTTTATTAATAAATTTATAAAGATGAAACAGGAGGCGTCAGGTTACCCTGGCTGGTGCCGGACCGAAGAGGACAAGGCCAAGTACGTAGACGATTATTTCATCAACGAAGGTGTCCGTTTGGACCAGTCAAAGATCGCTAAAAACGAAGGATCCCGCTCGTTGGCCAAATTGATGTTGAACTTGTTTTGGGGAAAATTCGGACAGAGGGAGAATCAATCGAATACGTCGATTATCAGGGAGCCTAAGGAGTTGTTTAAAATACTGCTAAGCCCTTCCATTGACGTGAATAACATTCAGGAAGTAAACGAGCACGTTTAGGTATTGAATTGGCAGTTTTCAGATGACGTTTGCGAAATACTACCCACTGTAAACGTTGTGCTGGCCGTCTACACCACCGCCCACGCCCGGATAAAGTTGTACGAATATATGGACGCTCTAGGCCCTCAACCTATCTACAAGGATACCGACAGCGTGGTATACCTTCATAGGGAGGGTTTGCCAAGAGTAGTGACTGGAGATTATTTAGGCCAGATGACTTACGAGCTCTTAGAATATGGTCCCGGGTCTTATATCACCGAATTCGTCTCAGGAGGTCCTAAAGTCTACGCCTACAGAGTCTGGTCTAAAAATAAAAAAGAACACGTCACCGTGTGCAAAGTCAAAGGCCTGACCGTGAATCTCAGTACTTCCGCCTAGGTCAATTTTGAGTCGATGAAACCGATGGTTTTGGAAGGTAATGATCCTATCGTTGCCACTAGTGATAGGATTCGTCGCACAAAAGATCGTGACGTCATCACGATGTCTGAAAATAAATTATTCAGGTTAACAGGTGCAAAGAGGAAATTGGACGATGATGGGTACGACACTCTACCTTACGGTTACAAACGTCCTCGCATGAGCGAATAAAATCAATAGCTATGTATTGTATTGTATAAATATTCAGCTTAACAATTGCTAGATTATATTATAAAAAACATTAAGTATTAATTCTGTACAATGATTACCACCTTATGGTTAGGTGAACATAATGATTAGCTATGTATTCTATAAATATTCAGCCTAACAAATGCTAGATTAATAAGTATTAAATCTGTACAATCATTACTGCCTTATGGTTAAAGCTATGGTTAGGTAAACATAATGATTATCTAAGTATTGTATTCTACAAAATATTCAGCTTAACAAATGCTCGATTAATAAGTATTAAATATGTACAATGATTACTCTCTTATGGGTAAAGCTATGGATAGGTAGACATAATGATTATCTATGTATTGTATTCTATAAATATTCAGCCTAAAAAAAGCTAGATTAATAAGTATTAAATATGTACAATGATTACCACCTTATGGTTAAAGCTATGGTTAGGTGAACATAACGATTAGCTATGTATTGTATTCTATAAATATTCAGCTTAACAAATGCTAGATTATATATAAATATTAAGTATTAAATCTGTATTCAGATTAACCAAAAAATTATAAAAATTTTAAAAAAATGTATTTATGCACAATGATTACCACCTTATGGCTACAAAATTCCACGAATGAGTGAACAAAATGAATAGCTATGTACCGGCGAATGTTGATTTTTTCACACAAATGTTTTTGAAAAGTAATTTTTAGACCCTCCCGCTTGACGGGTAGTGTGAATGTGAAGAATGAATGCCCACTGGCGTGGCTCTAAGCAGTCCGTAAGGAGTATGCATCCCCTCTGGAGTGGCCGTAAAGGTCCGTAAGGTGAATGTACTTGTCAAGCAGGAGGGTCATTGATATACGGGTGCATCGTTTTGTTTTCGGAGGATGTCACGAGGAGTTGACGGGTGTGGGCCTCTCCTTTTCCCCTTCGGGGGATATTTGTGTGAACAAAATATAGATAACATTATTGCAATAACTTTTGTGTTACTTTTCAGACACGCCATGGCATCAGTTGAATGTCTCACCAACCCGCTAATTAGCGACAAGATTATATGCTATTTAGATGACGATTTCATTAGTATATTTACCTATTTAAATATATTTTATACTTGTAATTCTTTGTATGTGTTTGAGAAAACTGTTCAGACTTTTATGAAATTCGCCAATAATGTAAACCAACCATACAGATATATAATATTAGATGAATACTTTACGGGCAAACACATGTTATACACGGCTGGAAATACTATCAACAGGTTCTCAGACGATATTATCAATGACTTTGCTATGTTTTGTCCTAATCAGTTTTTAATACACTTTAACGACAGTTTATATTGTTTTAGAAATACCACACTAGATTTAGCATTAGACCTAGGACACGAGTTTACATGCTTTTTCGAAGTTATATTTGATATTTATAAGTTAAATTTAGCCGAGAGCCGAAATTACGCCAGATATTTGGAATTTTTACAGTTTACAGAAAAATGTCTAATATTAAGAGATAGTGTTAAACTTGTAAAGTCTATTTTAGAGGCTGATACAGAGTTATTATATAAGTTACCTAGATATCTAGTAATATGTCTCATGCAAGACAAGTTGCGACCTGTCAAGCTTATGTATAAATGTAACGGTAATGTGTATAAGGCAATAGCAGAGTATTTGTAACTAGATTTAAGAAATTTAACATTGAATGTTTTATTATGTTTATGGTACACATCATATTATTATTAATGTAAATATACGTCTCTATTATCAAGACACTAGTACTTATTACCTTATACGCCATCCCTTGTTGATCTACCGCTATTGTCTGTTTTATTAAAGGAGTTTCGTTTTTTCTTCGACAATAAGTACAAATACATGTATCGTAAACAAAATCATTTTATTGATCACAAATTATTATTTACATTGTATTAGGCCTAGCTACAATAGATATACTGTTATCGTAGCGGATGTCTGTACTCTGCATATGCCACACTCTTTAAGGTTTAATGCACACCCCTGACAGGCAAACACATGTCCGCATGGTAGAAGGGCAACCTGTATTTCATCGATACAGCAAATGTACTCGGTTTGCACAGCGTACGATCATCCTGATTGTTTACCCCATCATCGTCCGAGTAGTCTTCATCGTCTGTTGTACAGATGTCTACCCCCATCTGGGCCCGTTTAGCACTTACACCCACTACGTATTTACATTTAGGAAACCACTTTGCATGTTCTTGTAACGGATCATCATTCGCTGACAAAGCTTCAAGGCCTCCTGCGCATGTAAAGCACAATGTTTGATCCTCTTGGCCGGTGTAAAAGAATCCCGCTTCGCTGAGACGCACGGGGTTGACAGTATCATTTGACACTCCTTTTCAAGTACGAAACGAGCGTATTCTACGACGATACAGTGATAGTTTGGGGAACGCTTTCTTCTTGATTGTGAGAGTATCTGTCCAGTAGTAAACACCTACCATGGTGTTGTTTGAGGACTTGGGTCTGTGTTGTCCGTACTTATATTGTTCTCTGTGTAGGGGTTGATTCCGTCAAGGCTGATAGGGGTTACCACGGGGACAGAGGCATGTTGAACTCGATCAGATTTGTACACACCCGCCCTTATGCTCAGTAATAGGCCGATTTCTTCTTTCTGTGATAGATGGACTAGTGTTAAAGTAAGTATAGGTGGCACACCTATACAGGCAACAGTTAAACCTATACAGATGACCAGCCGATGGTCCGTCATTTTGTTAGACGCCATCTTTACCGACATTTTGTTTGACGTCATTTGCTGCGGTTATGTTGATATGTCCAGAGTGCGCTATCGCGGTCGTAACAATATTACTGTAAAGGTTTTACACAAGCATTTATATGTCGAACTCTGTGTGTATGATCTACACCTGTAATGAAGTGTATAATGATAACAACACTACATATTGACTTAACACATTATGTAGGCCTATGTACCGTATCATGCATATTGGCTTAATACAGGATGTGTGTAGATTTACACGCATATTTACTTAACACAATATGTAGGACTATGTACGTTAACATCCATTACAGGATGTATCTAGGGTAATGTGCATCTTGGCTTAATACAGGGTGTAGTCGTATGTAGGTTTACATGCATACAGGGTTACACATTTTGTAGGCCTTTGTAGGACAACGTGCATATCGGCTTAATAGAGGATGTAGGCCTATTTAGGTGTACATGCATAATGGCTTAACTCGGTATGTAGGCCTATGTAGGGTAAAGTGCATATCGGCTTAACACAGTATGTAGGGCTATGTATGGTAATATGCATTTTGTCTTTTTTCAGGAGGAATGTAGGTTTACACGCTTATTGGTTTAACTCAGTATGTTGGGTAACATACATATTGGCTTAATACAGGAGGATGTAGGCCTATTTAGGTGTACATGCATATTGGCTCAACTCGGTATGTAGGCCTATGTAGGGTAAAGTGCATATCGGCTTAACACAGTATGTAGGGCTATGTAGGGTAACATTCATTATGTCTTATTTCAGGAGGAATGTAGGTTTACGCGCTTATTGGTTTAACACAGTATGTTGGGTAACATACATATTGCCTTAATACAGGATGTATACTATTGTGATAGGTTATTGATTGGTAGCTGTTTTACCACTCCAGGTCGGCTTTACCTATAGTGGGTTGACTACAAGGTAGCTTTACCTAAGGTCTGATTCCAGAGAGACTTTACCTATGGCCTGACTCCAAGGTAGCTTTACCTAAGGCCTACCTCCAAGGTAGATTTACCTAAGATTAGATGGAGGTATTTCTCTTAGTCGAGAGGCTGTAACTGATACAACATACCTAGACAATATGTGTAAAGCTCATATCATAAAGGCCTTGTCAGTTTCTACATAGCTATGGTGGTATGCACTGGTAGCTATACAATATGGTACTCCCAATATTATACGGTTGCCTGCCTGAAGCTCTACCTGATAGAAGAGGTGAATATGTGTGTCAGGCTCAGATCATAAAGGCTTTGGCCAGTGGTTCACCGACATAGTAGGCCTTATAGTAGGCGCGTTTATGGATTCATGTATATATATGGCTTAACATAGTAGATAAGCCTACACACCTTACTGCGACCGTTTGCGTTGTGTTGCGTGGGTTTACCGAGCCCCTGCAATGTGATAGGTCGATTCCCGAACAGCTTGTTGTCTATTTGAATTTACCGTATTTGTTTGTGATTGAAATGAGTGTAAATTGATAGGTTAAACTTAGCGTAAGACAGTGTTTCACGGTTACTTAGTTGAAACCTTGGTCATTTGATCTAACCTATCATTTTTTGATGCTTTCATATATTATTAAACACTACCCCCCACTTAAAGCCTTACTCTAGTGTGAATTTACCTAAGGCCTTTCTCCAAGGTGGCTCTAACTAAGGGCTGGCTTAGGGATGGCTTTATCTAAGTCCATACTCCATGGAGGCTATACCTAAGGCCTAGCTCCTGGGTTGCTTTACCTCAGGCTCGACTCCGGTATGACTTTACTAGACCCGACTACAAGGTAGCTTTACCTAAGTCCTGGCTCCTAGGTGGCTTTGCCTCAAGCACGACTCCAGGGTGACTTTATCTAACACCCGACTCCATGGTAGCTTTACCTAAGATTTGTTGGTGGTAATTGTCTTGGTCGAGAGGCTGTAATTGATATAGCGACATATCTGAACCTAAAGCCCGACTCTTGGGTAGCTTTACTTAAGGGCTGACTGCTTCACCTAAAGTCCAGCTCCAAAGAGGCTTTACCTATGTCCTTTCTCCAGGTGGCTTTACTTAAGGGTCAGCTTTGGGTTGGCTTTACCTACGTACATGCTGCAGGAATGCTATACCTGAGTTTTGGGTGGCTCTACCTCCAAGATAATGTGTTATCTCTGCAGGTTTGCACATGTCTAACACACAGTCACCGGTTATCTACAACTATGTAGGCCAAACGTATTCCCTCAAACGATAAGGCTTTGTTGGTCGGTTAAACTTAGCGTTTAGTTGGAACGTTGGTCATTTGATCTAACCGATCATTTTTTTGGCAATTTCATATATTATTTGATACCCACCCCCACTTCCTGAACGTAGCTGAGGACACCCCTTCACCAAGGGGCGGGATAGGTTAGATGCAATTTACATACCTTAGGTTAGTGGGTTAGAATATATTTTTTTCCAAAAACTACCCCCTACTCCTCTAAACCCACCCCAACGTCTACGATCAAGGCCATACCAAGCCCCTGCATCATCCAAAACTACCCCTATACTCACCGGTGACGTACAGGGCAGTTAGGGGTGGTTTGCGCCCAAGTGGAGCAGTTAACTACTTCTGATTCTCCCTCTGTCCAAATTTTCCCTAAAATGAGTTCAACATTAATTTGGCCAACGAGCGGGAGCCTTCGTTTTTAACGATCTTTTATTGGTTTAAACGGACACCCTCATTGCTTAAATAATCTTCAACGTACTTGGCCTTGTCCTCTTCGGTCTGACACCAGTCGGGGTAACCTGACGCCCTCTGTTTCATTTTTAGATTTTTATTAATATACTCTTTAAACAGCCCAACGTTTCCTGAAGACATTTCGTACGCCACATTTCGCGCATTTAAACAATGATATACTCCTTCTCTACCGCCTTACGGATCTCGTCCATGGTCCATGTACCTGTCAGAGCACTCTCGTCCACCGTATGGCCGCAATTGTCAGGATTCAGAGTTTCGCCACAAGTCCGACACAGTACAAACAACTCAATTTATTATTCATCTTTAGCGGTAATACAGGGTGGTAGAGCGCTCTGGATGGCAGAATTGTACACTTGAGCAACCCATCGACGCTCATTCCCAAATTCCTACACTCGTCGTTACCGACAGCTATTTTTGGGTGTCCGATCGGGTATTTCCCGTACTTGCATACCCAGGAACAGAGCGAACAGACGTCGGCGTACTGGATTGTTTCGTCCTCTTTAGCGGCGCAGTAGATCTTTATATTACCCGTCCTGCCGCCGAAGAAAGCATCGCGTGGTTAAGAGGCGCCGTGTTGAGGATGGGGTGGTTGTCGAGGTAATCTAAGGACTTGTCCTTCTTCTGCTGTCTAAATACACACTACCACATCTCGACGACCTCATAGCCGGCCTTTGAGAGTTTAGCGTTTTCGCTTTTGTCCTTTCGAAGCGGGCGTTGTGCGTGTCCGCCGGATCATCCTCCAAGGCTGCGTCACGTCCGTTGGGGAAGCACTTGGGACAGCCGTGGAACCAACAGCCTTGGAATTCGTACACAGTGTTTGTCTCCATGCACAGTCCGTCTACCTTTAGTCCGTCGACTTTCATCTCACGGCCGTTACCTGCATGACATATTTGCAAGTTGCCCTCTGTTTCGAGACACAGCAGCCATTGCAGAGCGATAAACGATTGTTTATCAGCCAGACGGTAACCGGCTTTCGGAACTATTGCTATGGTGTTCGGTTTTAGAACGTTTCTTCTAAACGCCAAGTTACAGGCGCTAGCGATGGTCACGGCCTCTAGAAACAGATCAACATTACACTCTTGTAGGAAACAGGTCCTGAATTTCAAACACGCCTGTGCCAAGATCTCTACGTCCGATAGGTAGTATTCGAATATTTCCTTTTGGAAACCAAACACGTACTCGTTGCTCACCTGTTCGTCATACCATCTTGTAGCTCTTCGTGATTCTTGTCAAACATAGAATCGGGACAATACTACTCTTTGGCTGGGATAGGACCTACATACTTTTCATTGGCCAGCGTGTGAACAGGTGCGGAAAATAACCCTTTTTCTTTTCCGGAGGCAGATCGAAGGGTTTGGGCAGTTTAGACAGAGCCATAGGCATGTAGTTTAGAGAGTCGATGAAGTTTGTATTGTCAATCTCCATGAGAATGACCTTGGTGCCTCCATGAGGGAGTCGATAAAGATAACGTTATCGAGTTCCTTCAGGACAACCTTGGGGCCTTGCGTAATCTGGTCAGGAGTAAATTGGGTCTCTTCTAGAACCTACTTTAGGATAAACTGAAAATCAAAGGCCTGGTAGTTGTGAGCGATGACTATCACTTTTTTGTACGCCTTTCGCACTTCCATAAGGTACGCCATGATCTTGTTGACGGGGTCCTCTCTGAACACGCGAGTTCTATCCCTGCACTTTAGGCAAGCGCCGCCGTTCATACACTTCCATCAGTATTGCTGGGACACGAGGAAATTGACTCGATGCACACGAGCGTCGTTAATAACCTCGTCTTGTCGGGTTTCAAGATCAAAGAAAACGAAAAGAAAGTTATTTGCTAGCGGGCAACGAGTATCGATTCTCATGTAGCACAGATGGTCTGCTGGCATGTAATCCTTACACACTTTACAGTGGTTCTCGCCGCATACGTGAGGAGCTTTTCTTAGTTTCGTTAGAATGTATCTATTACAGTCTGGACACTTTCTTATCGCCCGGCATACACTTTTGATGTGCGCCGTAAAACAAGCTCTGTTTTGAAATTGTCTATTGTTGTCGCCGCACAGGATGCCCTCGTTTTCAAGCAAACACAACGGGGACCTCTTACAAAGAGTTGCATTGGGCGGAGCAATGATGATACATACGATAAGCGTAAGGAACGTGGCACGATTCGCAATAGTAACTACATGCCTGTCAAATTTATAACAACGTTGAAGTGGTTGGCTTGATATAGTAAATTTAACTTGTGCTTTGGGTTCTGAACGTCGCCCTCAAAGTAAATATCATGACCTCTGCTGCCGTAATTGTAAACGGTAATTTTATAATCGGAGAGAAAATCTTGAAACTGTTGCAACTCTCGAACACCTGCACCTCCCTTTCCTATTTGCACTCCGGCGTCCGTCATTAGCGGTTTTGCTCTGTTGGTTTGCCTCTTACCTACGTCCATTCTCACGAGCTTGTACTCGGGGTCTTTTAACGCATGCGCAATAACTACAACCAGAGAACAGGGTAAAGAAATAGCGTCCGTATTTTTAATGGTAACAATACCCTTTCTTCGGTGCGATTCTTCGTTGAAATTATTATACACCACGGGTCTTACACGACCACGCCCTATAGGTACGTTAATCTTTGTACAGGGCACTTTGAAGGTGTCGTTGGCTTTAAAGGTATCTACGTTGCTCTGGATAATAGAACCAAAGATATTAAACAACGCGTCTACAGTTATCGAGGACGCTATTCTAAATGCAATATATCAGGGGCGAGGTTTCGAAGATTTAGGCTCTGGATAGTGAAGTCTAATTGTACGTCTTCGGTAGCGTTGTTTTTCATAGTCTCTAAAATTTCCGCCAGTCCGCGTCTGACCCAGTCTAACTCGTTTTCCGCCTCGTTTACTGGATTGAATTTAAAAGTTACTCTAGTGCCATACATTCGGAATTTTCTTACATATGTCTCGTCCAATGATACAATACGAAAGGCCATTTTAGTGAAAAATCAGAGATATGAGACAATTTCACTACAATAAATTTTCAGAATAACACAGATGCTATATGAAACAGTTCAATCGCTACAATAATTCAGCTTGTTTGAAAAAAAATACTCAGATTAACACAGGTATATAAAATGTAATTACTCAAAGAGGTGTTAAGCTTGAATTAATCACTAAAATAATTCAACTTGTTTAGAAAAAAAGTTATTCAAAGAGACGTTATGTGAAACAATTTAAATTTTGAATTATTCGCTAAAATACTTCAACTTGTTTTGATTTAATCACTACAATAATTCAACTTTTTTTGAAAATAAATGCTCAGATCAACACATGTATTTCTCAAATAGATGTTATGCTTGAATTATTCGTTAAAATAAATCAAGGTGTTTTGAAAAACACTCTGATTAACACAGGTATAAAATTATGTGAAACAATTTAAATTATTCAGCTTGTTCACAAAATGAATACAATTCACACTGATTAACACAGGTATTTGTTAATATAAGCTGTTAGTTTATAGACTACAGATTTCACGCGAGAATAAGTAACAATGAGAAAGCTTATAAGAATGTTTCTTCTTCCAATGCTGATAAGCAAGTGGTAATTTTCACAGTGAGGTTTGTAAGTCATAAGCGCTAGCTCGCCCACCTCTTACAAATGGCCGCGACCGCCATGGTGTAATCTACATGGGGAATATGGACTCGCCCGCCATGACGGAATCAACATGTGAGTTATGGTCTCGTCCACCCCCTCTCACATGGACTCGCCAGACATTATAAGTATAGCTGATTTATTCAGTCAGTGTACAGAGTGTCTTGTGTGATCGTGTATACATATGTGAGTGTCAGTAAGTAAATATGTCATCAGTGTCGGCTAAGTTTTCAACTTTAAAGTCTGTAGATTCTATGCCTTTAAGTGGTCTGAAGATAGGCAAGGCCTATAAAATTGTAAATGCGCGATTTGTCGAAGCAAAGTATGGTAATTCTGTACTTGTAGATGAAGACAGACGCGCTGTCTTTCGTCCTAAGCGATAAGTCGCGGCTTTGACTGAGGACGATTTAATCTCTGTTATAAGCAAATTTTTAACTGTTA
Organism: Prosapia bicincta; assembly: GCA_036971475.1. NCBI lineage: Eukaryota > Metazoa > Arthropoda > Insecta > Hemiptera > Cercopidae > Prosapia > Prosapia bicincta. The sequence goes on along the minus strand of JBAIZL010000002.1, from coordinate 402,390,248 downwards.
CCAACACGTTGGTCAGACTGTGAATTTGGACATAACAGAATAATATTATTTTTAGAACGTTTCAAAAAGTTTCTCTTTTCACATATGCGCCATAGAAGTCTGCGCATGCGTACAGAACAGAAATAATATAGACAATTTGGAATTACCTGTATCTGTAAAGCAAACTTTGATAAAATCTTTTAAAGACTATTTATTGATGAAGCCTTGTGATAGTTCTGATTTTGATTTTTTATCTATAGATTTCAATAATTTAAAATTTTCAGAATTTTTAATGTTGATGAACCACCCTGACGAGGTGCCTGTTTTTGTCGATGAGAGGACATTTTTCAAAGTCGTACACTTAGCCCCGTGTTCGGGGAACACGTATTTCTAATGTCTTCCTACCACGATGCCTCCAGTTTGGTTGTATCTCTAAAATATCACAGGAACAACTTTATTTCTGGACCACAGCTTATTCTTTTATTCAAAATTCGATCTTCAATTATATGTGTGACCGTGCTTTTTCTAAAAGAGAAAAGCAAAGTGTTAGTTATATTTTCAGTGATTGAATCATACACACAGCTCTTTCTGTAATATGCTTCCATAGGGATCTTTCCTTTCCTAATTTTATTCTCTGTCATTTTGATGAGAGAGTGGTTCGGATCCGAATTTTACATACATTCATACTCAGCACACATGTATGTAAGTGTGTGTTGAGGGAGACCGAATGCGTTATGGCACTTAAAATTACATTTATAACAAAAAACATGTTATCAAATAACGCAAATCAAATAAAGTGATTGAAATTTGAATAACTACAAAGATAACCTTAATTCACGATGACACACAAAACTTTGTACAAGCTTAGCGATCTTTTTGTTATAAGTCACTTCACCATAAATAGAAAAATCTTGCGCGTTAACATACATCAATTACGGTAAAGTAAGTAACACAAAAACTTCATTTAATGCACAAGCATTGCTATTTTTCTGATTTTTTTGAAAATGAAACATGCAGACGTTATAGGGTGCTGAAACATGCAGACGTTATAGGGTGCTGAAACAAGCAGACGTTATAGGGTGCTGAAACATGCAGACGTTACTGGGTGCTGAAACAAGCAGACGTTATAGGGTTCTGAAACATGCAGACGTTACTGGGTGCTGAAACAAGCAGACGTTATAGGGTGCTGAAACATGCAGACGTTACTGGGTGCTGAAACAAGCAGACGTTATAGGGTGCTGAAACAAGCAGACGTTATAGGGTGCTGAAACATGCAGACGTTACTGGGTGCTGAAACAAGCAGACGTTATAGGGTTCTGAAACAAACAGACGTTAGGGTGCTGAAACATGCAGACGTTATAGGGTGCTGAAACAAGCAGACGTTGTAGGGTGCTGAAACATGCAGACGTTATAGGGTGCTGAAACAAGCAGACGTCATAGGGTGCTGAAACAAGCAGACGTTAAAGAGTGCTGAAACATGCAGACGTTATAGGGTGCTGAAAGAAGCAGACGTTATAGGGTGCTGAAACATGCAAACGTTATAGGGTGCTGAAACATGCAGACGTTATAGGGTGCTGAAACAAGCAGACGTTATAGGGTGCTGAAACATGCAGACGTTATAGGGTGCTGAAACATGCAGACGTTATAGGGTGCTGAAACATGTAGACGTTATTGGGTGCTGAAACATGCAGACGTTATAGGGTGCTGAAACAAGCAGACGTTATAGGGTGCTGAAACAAGCAGACGTTAAAGGGTGCTGAAACAAGCAGACGTTATAGGGTGCTGAAACATGCAGAGTTCGACAGGATCATGTAGAGTCGTCTGGTTGATTATAATTGTCCAGATCTTGGGTTTTACTGTTATGTCGGTTCATATCTTTGACTCAGATTTACTGAGTTTATCTGATCATTTTATTTTTTTGGGTAACACAATACTTTAACTAGGATATGTCATCAAACTCTATACACTGCATGTTCCGGACATTGGTAGTAAAAAATACTGGACGAATATGTACATAACTCACTCCTCCTCGTTCAGGAGTTCATTCCGATCTGTCTCTTCGTGAATCTAATACCTCTAATTTTGACTGAATTAGTTATCCTGCAAGGGGCTGCGCTATATCATAGCTATTGCAACTAGCTCTAATTATTATAACTTTAAATCCTTTTAATAGTTTATTATGATGAAATTAAGGTGAAAATAAGGTTTCGGTATTTGGAGTTTATCAGTAGCGATTGTTTCCATTCTTCCTTTTCATGAGTTGAGCATGTTCACTATAAAAGGTTTGAAAATGATCAGTAAATGAGAGTACTATTTTCCCCTTATTTAAGTGTGACCTTCTAAATAGACTCCTAAAAATTTTTCTACGGCAATAAAAGCAAAAAGTAACACTCATTTTCAAAAGGCCTTTTCAAAAAAAAGAGTATAGCTACTTAATTCGCTTTAAAATGATATGTCTAATATATTTAAAATATCATCTAATTGGTATAAATACCAGATACTTAATAATGTAAATCAGTGATTTTTTAAAATGTTGTTACTAGTTGCAGGTTATGTTCAGTTCTATTTCTTCCTTAGCAGTACGAGAAGGAATACCTAAGAAATGTGATTACCGACATAGCTGTTTACACTTCTAATAGATCGTTTAAACAAAATCTTTTTTCCCTATAAAAGTATTCTAATTTGTAATTTAAAACTACTAATTCTATTTAATTTCATCAACTTAAAACACTATTTGTCAACCATATGTATTTTCTTGACATAAACTTCATTTTTAATCAGCTGTTCGTAGAATTAAGTTATGAAAGTAATAGTTTACAATATTTTCAAAAATAATACGATGAATTATTTCTTTACTGTTATTTTTATATAGTTCTTTCTATATGAACAACTTTAAAATTTGTATGCTACTTTAGTTTTATCTAATTAATTAGTGAAACACTGAAATATTTAATGTAAACATTTTAATTTGTTTGTGAAGTTCTGGACTCTACTTTTTTACAAATCAAAAGTCAAATCTTTTTCTTAATGTTTAAACATTAATTTTGTGAATTGAGTTATTTTCAAAATGTTATTACATAACAGCTTTTATCCATTTAATGGTCATTTAAAAAACGTATTGAATTGTCAAAAATGCTTTCAAGGTTTCGATTTCATGATTTTCGTTTTACGATTTCCCCAGCCCTAGGTTTGTTACGATAACACTTTTATGTTGGTTTTTATGTTGTTTTGAAGTTAAAAAACAATACACCATGAAATTTACATATCGATTTAATAATACGAAAATTCACACCATCGGTATTTTATTGGTTGAGTAAATTAAATTATTGTCCATTAAAATTAACTTGCTAACGGTTAATTTAATGTCAGATATTTATTTATTTACTTATCATAAACCTATGCTAAAACTAAATAAATAAACGTGACTCGATATTCAACAGTTTTATCATTTATTGGATACTTAAATCTAGTACTCAAATAAACATTAATTCTTATACTAAAACTATTTTTTTTAACAATAAAAACATTTACATAGTTATATGGTCTTTTCGTTCTTTTCTCCATTTTTTTCTTGATCTTCCTGTTTTATTCCATTATTTCGTTTTCAAATCAAAAATATCTTGTATTTTCAATTTCTCGAGCTTTCGGTGGGGGATACAGCGATAATAATTTTTTCTCGAAGCTTGGGAACACGTATTTCTAATGTCTTCCTACCACGATGCCTCCAGTTTGGTTGTATCTCTAAAATATCACAGGAACAACTTTATTTCTGGACCACAGCTTATTATTTTATTCAAACTTCGATATTCAATTATATGTGTGACTGTGCATTTTATAAAAGAGAAAAGCAAAGTGTTAGTATATTGTCAGTGATTGAATCATACACACAGCTCTTTCTGTAATTTGCTTCCATAGGGATCTTTCCTTTCCTAATTTTATTCTCTGTCATTTTGATGAGAGAGTGGTTCGGATCCAAATTTTACATACATTCATATTCAGCACACATGTATGTAAGTGTGTGTTGAGGGAGACCGAATGCGTTATGCCACGTAAAGTTACATTTATAACAAAAAACATATTATCAAATAACGCAAATCAAATAAAGTGATTGAAATTTGAATAACTACAAAGATAACCTTACTTCACGATGACAGACAAAACTTTGTACAAGCTTAGCGATCTTTTTGTTATAAGTCACTTCACCATAAATAGAAAAATCTTGCGCGTTAACATACATCAATTACGGTAAAGTAAGTAACACAAACATTTCACTTATACAAAAGCATTGCTATTTTTCTGATTTTTTTCAAAATAGCTAGATTTTTAAATATAGCTTAATACTATCCGGTTAAGTTTGGTCCTGCCGTTAGGATTTAGTTCAGAATATGCTAATAGATATTTTAACCAAATCTATCCTTTGTTACTGATTACAATATAGCTAAATTGTTAGAAAAACCACTACACGTGGAAATGCACAATACATAAAACATACAATGACCATTTTCATTCCTTACTTGCCATAAGACGATGTATGTGGACGTGAATTATCACGTTCAGATACAGGCCCTGATTAACGAATTAGGGCTTGTTAAGAAGTTTAAAGGCATATATTGAAATAATGATGAAAGGCATTGTTCGTCTTTATGAAAAAAATGAAAAAGAATTCTTGAGCCTAAAACGTTTCTTGTGTGATTCTACAATGTTAGGTCATTGTTGTATGATGGCATTAATGTACGTTAGAATACCAAAGAATGGAATAGGCATAATCACAACGTTTATAAAAATTACTTTGGTAAAACGGGAAAATATTTAAAATTAAGGTGATATATTTCTGTTTTAGAAAATCTTATTTTATTCTAATTTTAGAGAAAACTAATACACAATATCAAGAGCACAGTGGTACAATATATTACAATGAAAATATTGGAAATAACCCCAATACCACAAAAATAATCAAGTATAACAAATAAAACAAGTTACTTAAGATTAAACCCTAAAGGTTCCTAAAGATTAAACCCTAAAGGTACTGTAAAGGCCCTAAAGGTCGGGGTTTAATCTTAAGTAACTTGTTTTATTTGTTATTTATTATTATTTCTGTGGTATTGGGGTTATTTCCAATATTTTCATTGTAATACTAGAGAAAACTGTCTAATGCAAAATATTTTCAAAAGATTGTTTTCTTTTAGTTTAGCTTTTAAACAATTATACAATAATGTTAAATATTAACGTAGTTTATATTACAAGTTAATCAAATTTCCATTTCAAAGATCTTTTCACGAACACATTATATTTAGAAGTTATATGTCTATCTTTGAAAGAGACATTCATTAATTAGACTGAGTTGAGCGCCTTTTGATGAAAGAGAACGCTAAGTACTTGTCAACATAAAGGAAATTCTGAAAGTAAATTAAGGTAATGAATCTACCCGGGTAACTTCGCAACACATTTAAATATTTTTTATTCAAAAAGTTGTTTGAAATAGTGATTAGTTTTACTTTGTGCTTAAATGTTTCGTGGAAATACGCTCCCCTTAACATTTACATTCCATCATAACTAAGCTGATGAGTTACTGGCGAATGTATATAACAAGCAGAACATAGGGTTTGTTTGGATCTTTGCATTTTCTACTTACATAATAACAAAAGTTATCTTATAAGCAAAGTAGATTATATAAATTATATATATATATATATATATATATATATATATATATATATATATATATATATATATATATATATATATATATATGGATGGGGTTTCATTGTTTATTTGTGAAAATAATTTTTTTTTTAGAATTATATTATTTCATGGTAATTTTTTAATGTTATGTTATGTATGAAACCTGTCTTGAGATAAAATTATGTTATTTCTGCAGGGTTTGTATTCTATTATTTATGAGGTACAGTGATACAACAATGTAAATATTTTGGTTTTCATATATAAATACAAGTAATTATAATAATCACAATTGTTAATATAAAAGATAGAAATCTTTTTTATTATATTTCACATAACTAATGGTCTTTCTATTTTAATATTTATTACTTAATTTGTTAAATAATAAATGTTAGTGATACTCCGTAACGAGTGGGTCGAAACTCTTTATTTACTCTACCTTAGTCTGGCAAGCAATAATACATTGCTGAAATGTTAAACAAGAATAATAGGAGTACCTAGAAATTAGCAGAGTGGAAAAATAATGTTTGTAACAATGACAAATATTGTTTTGCGCCAATCTCGTTTATTCACTTACTTAATCTCTTCCACCACTGACCCGAATTTGTAGTGAAATATAGTTTTCTTCATATGTAATATTCTGCTACACAGATGCGTTGAGTTCTGTGTTGAAAAGTAAACTAGTTTTATTATAATAAAGTGCACATTTTTATGGTGTATAGAATGCTCGTCGCATTTTTTATGCAATAAATGCCACATAATATGTCGACACATTTTAAATAAATATTTTATTGAACTTTTAATAAACTGTTTTCTAAATCCTCAATTATTAACTGAAACAACAGATAAACGCACAATCTCTATAAAAACAATATAGAATTTCAATTACTAGTTTGAAATTAAACTTAAGTGATAAAGCAAATCACAATAAACTTGATTATCCGCTGCAAAATATCTGGCTTTCGGATTATCCGCGGTGTCCAGGATTTGTTTATCCTAGCGGATGTTAAGTTAAATGTTACGAAGAAAAACATAAAGGAAAAACATTTGTTCATACACGTGTAATACACAGAACAGCCGTGTAATACAAGAAAAATGTGTCTTACAACTGTCACAGCATAACGTTTGTTTACTAAACCATTGTAACACCTGAAGACTGTATGAGTAAGAACTGTCAGAGCTTCATTCTCTTCCCACCATTTCCCATCCACAATTTCATTTTCTCTCACGTCAGTTTTGTCAACTAAGCCATAGCAGTCAGCTCGTCTGTTTAACGAATCATGATTTCAGTTTTGCCAACTTTGTGATAGTAGTTTGCTTGTTTTGTGATTCGTCGTTCCACTTTACAAAGACAGAAGAGAGGAGAAAGGTTATAAAAGGAAAACATTTTTAAGTGGATTAGTTGCGATGATTCAGATGAACAACTTGTTGTAGAGCATCACGTGTAGTTATAGAGGAAAGTGAGAAAGAGGATAAGACGAGGAAGCAAGTACAGTAACAATATTTCTTTATTAATAATACAGTAACAACTAAAACAATCTATTAATAATAAGTATGATTTCTTTTAAAATTAGTTTTAATTAGTACTAACTGTTAACAATACGTAATAACACAATCATTTTAAGAGTAAGTCTAGGAAAACACACGTTGTGTAGTGCATTAGCACGTTGGATGCGGAGGGCTTCTCGGGTGCGTTGAAAGCCTATAGGCTTCTCAGGTCCACATTCGTTACATGTCGAGTTTACAAGTGCAGTTATTGCTTTAGTTTACTGTTTCTCTTGCAGCGTTGTGGGTTTGTACGTGTGTTTGTTGTGTAGCAATAGTTTCCCATTTCGCTTACCAAAGGACGGTATATTATTCATTTGTTTTGTAAATAAAAAGTGTTAGTTTCAGTGTTTTATCTCTGTAAAATAAAGGCCGGTACATCTAGGGACATGGTTTTAAATGTAAATATTGCTTTGAACGATGTTGGTGACTACTCCGAGACTAGTTCCGGTGATGAGTCCAGTGACAATGATGCCGCCGATCTAGGTGGTGAACCTATATCTACAGAAAAGGAAAGTGAATCAGATGATGATGATTCAGACAATTACAACCCTACTTGGTGTCATTATAGCACTATTGGTATGAGAGACATACCATTTACTGATATGTTTGCATAATTTACTATATATAACAATAAATAGGCAAAAGTGTAATTTTGTTACAATGGTATCTTCTAGCGGTACTGTGAAAGCCTATCGGCTTCCGATAATTGTGACGTCATAATATTAGCTGAAAAGCATTCAAAATGTTTTCTCTTCTTCTGATAAATTATTTATTTCATTATTTTACGATATAGGCTATGACAATAAATAGTCATAAGTAAAATTTTTCTTACAAGGTGACCTTTTAGCAGCGCTGCGGAAGCCTATTGGCTTACGAAAATTATGACTTCATATTATCACCTGAAAAGCATTAAAATTATTTTTTTTTCTGAAAACTGTGTTTTTTCAATAAATTAAATAAAAAAATTGTAAGAAAAAATTTCAGGACCGCTAAAAGGTATGCTTCAAGTTCCAGCGAACGTTTTAGGGTTTTTGTACCCGACTAGCAAAACCACCAAACCCTCTTAGTTAGACAGTTAGTATATAACGAAGGAATACCTAACAATAAAGTTTCTGAGAATATCAGAATGTTAGAAAAAAACTGAAAACAGAGCCACCTTCAGGCAAATTCCGCTAGACATCATGCTAGATTCTTAGAGGTTAGAGTATTTTAAAACAAGGGATAGAAAAGGGTATCATACAAGTACTTTGCTAATGAGAATATTAAAGGACTGTCTTCCTGCCTACATCGCCTTGTCCTGCTTACTCGAAACTGAAATAGAGTTTCAAAATTACATTAGTGACTTCTGAACCATCTTAAATCAAATAGTTTAAACCTGTAACTCTATACGTGTGCTGCAATAATATGAGACTTTTTACATTGACGACGACTCATCCAAAATTAACTTTTGATGCAAAGGAAAGAAATATTTTTTTTTAATTTAAAGAAGGAAAGTTTAAACAACTAATTATTAAAAAATACTAAAAATAGATTTTATAAAAAATCTTTTCTGACGTCATGAAAATTAAAAACCTTTTTTTATAAGTGTAACTATATAATATTTATAATTCGCACTAACACGATACTTCTCTAAATTTTTACTTATTATTTCTATGTCAGTTTACTTTCCAAAATATTATTACTTAAACAGTAAAGATAATCAACTTGCTCGCATATTTTTGATGACGTACGAGGTCTACATACCAACGATATTATTTCTACTCCATTCTAACAGAAATCTCTGACTTCATGACATTGAATATTTTTATTTAAAAAAATTGTTAAATGCCTTACGGCCGATAAATATTTTATTTAAGGGGTAATTATGTTTATATATTTCTCAATTGTACTTTCTTGTAGCGCTGCAATTACATACAAGTAAATTGTTAAAGCATGACGTCATAATATGTGCAGTCACAAGTTCTTTCGTGGTTTCATAAATATGTCAACCTTTGTTTCTTCTATTCTTTAATATTAACTTTTGATGCAAAGGAAAGAAATATTTTTTTTTAATTTAAAGAAGGAAAGTTTAAACAACTAATTATTAAAAAATACTAAAAATAGATTTTATAAAAAATCTTTTCTGACGTCATGAAAATTAAAAACCTTTTTTTATAAGTGTAACTATATAATATTTATAATTCGCACTAACACGATACCTCTCTAAATTTTTACTTATAATTTCTATGTCAGTTTACTTTCCAAAATATTATTACTTAAACAGTAAAGATAATCAACTTGCTCGCATATTTTTGATGACGTACGAGATCTACATACCAACGATAATATTTCTACTCCATTCTAACAGAAATCTCTGACTTCATGACATTGAATATTTTTATTTAAAAAAATTGTTAAATGCCTTACGGCCGATAAATATTTTATTTAAGGGGTAATTATGTTTATATATTTCTCAATTGTACTTTCTTGTAGCGCTGCAATTACATACAAGTAAATTGTTAAAGCATCACGTCATAATATGTGCAGTCACAAGTTCTTTCGTGGTTTCATAAATATGTCAACCTTTGTTTCTTCTATTCTTTAATATTAAATCTGCTCTTTTCCTCTTTATCTATATATTCCCAAGACTTCCAAAGACTAAGCAGTTTGTTATGTTCCCACTAGAAACTGTTTCCATCTGCTTTTTAAGGCTATTTAGAGGTTATTTTAGCGACTTTTTTTTTCCTAAATAGGGTATTCAGGAATAATATATATATTTTATTTGATTATATGATTACGTAGTCTATGATTTTGTATGTCCGTTTTTATTATTGAAAGGCTTCGACATTTTCTGGTTTGTACATTAACAGTAAATTAAGTTGTATTATTTTGTAAATACGTCGTTCACCAAATTTAATTATACAATACGACAGTTAGTCACTTGACCTGTATGCATTATTGTTATTTTTTATAGGGCCCATTTTTAATTTGAAATTACAATTTTTTTCGGTATTTAAAAGACTGTAACATTTATTTATTAAACCCTGTATGATCATTTTGATACATTAATCCATTATTATGTTAGTTTGAACATAACATCATAGAAAACAAAATAATTTATTTAGAACGTTAACTAAAACCACACTAAAGTAAACATCAAACGATATTAATTGGATAAAGTACTTGCGATCTACTGTTGGCAAAGCGAGTTTAATCTGTTCACGTCGGTCGGTTTGTTTCAATTTACTGTGCTGTTCCAAACGTCAATTAACTATGTTTTTTACCCGTCAAATACCAGATCTATTATTCGAGGTCATTTAATAATTAAATACAGGAAATAGTTGAAGAGGGAGTTAGCTTGGTCAGGGAATTACAATAAATATTGGTTTCTATTTGCTTGGTTCTGATAAATTTCTGTCTTTAGGATTGTTTGTTTTAAAAACTTCAAATCTTCATGGATAATCCCAACTTCCTCTTCTACGTATGGCGAATAACGATTGATAGGCTGCTTAACTTTTTAAAGTGAAAATCTGAAAAATTCCATCGCCTACACAAGTGGAAAGTTATTTGAGCTGTGGAAATTTGTTGGTTGTAGATATATTTATTGACAGTAGAGGGCTATTAGCAATTATCTACTTATTATGGATGTCAGTCAGTGATACTGAACACTGACATGTGTGATAATGGCAGTGACTGATTGATGCCTTTCTGGCATCCAGTTGAATTTTAAAATCACTTTACATACTCCCTAATATTTACTTTAAAGGTATTAATTTTTGTTGAACTCAGAAACTCAATATAACGATACAATAAGAAAGCAACACCCCTGTACTTTAACATAGAATGTTATTACCATGCCTAAGTTTTTTTTTGGTGACTAGATAACATAAAAGTATATTTGAGTAAATATGATCGTTAATAGCCTTTTGCTTTTCTTTACAAACGATTAATAATTTGTAAATTGTTTTTTCCGGTAAAGTTTTATAATCACAAAGCATACAGAGTTCAGGTTTCATTGCAACTATTTGTGGAGCTAACTTAGAGGTGTGCATCCTTCCTTTGAAGAATGCATTCAATTGAGGTTTGAATACAGGAATACTTAGTGTAGTTATTAACATAATAATGTAGATAATAAAGAATTGTTATTTAATTTAGAGATATTTCTGAATAAAATATGTATAGCAAGAATTTATTAAAATCGGACGTTTAAGTTACGTAAGCTTTAATTTCACAAAATTGAATAAAAATATATAACTCATTATTAATAATTTGAATTGATTATAGCAAGATTTTTCGAAATATACAAATACAAACTGAAAATTATTCATTTCATAACCATTTAATAATATTTTACACCAATAATATACAATAAGTAAAATACCAATCTACCCATTTAAACACCTGTTATACAACTTAACCTACATCGTAAAATAAGTTGTTGTATGAAATCATATTTTATAACTTAGTTTTTACCAGACGTCTTCCAAAATATTATTTTGTACAAAACATACACATCCGGGCATGAAGGAAGTGACCCGTTAATAATAGTCATTAAAAGAATCCTTTTCAACTTTATATGTTTCTTAGTGGATATTTATTGAGAATGCATTGCGAACATGTGACCGCATTTAAAAAAAAACTATATTTAATACACATTTAAATTATAAACCAATGCAAAAGCATTTATGATTTGTATATATTTAGAGACATGTCGGTTACCTATTCATAAAACATTCAATATACTTTACTTGAAATATTTCTGTGACAGGTTTTGTGGAATAAATAGTTTTGTGTCAACAAAACCTTTTAGAATAGTTTCACATGCAACAACAACTTCTCCATATGTTTCCTTACAAACTAAGTAGCCGGATTATGAACTGTCTAGTAAATTTGTACGGAATATTTGATGGTGAAGATGCAAAAAAATTAATAAAGCCTGAGTAAATGTGTCTAGGGTGGGCTGATGACAAGAGATATTTAGCAAGTCCTCTCTAAAACTCGTAAAGTTTCAACAAGCTCATTGCCAAAGAGTACATTATGTACGAGCTTGTACAACTTCTGACACAGCTATACTCACAAAGTACTAACTGAAAAATCAACTATTATAAAAATGAAGAAAAACTATTATTGTTTAAAATTTATAGTCTCTCTCTCTCTCTCTCTCTCCCCTTCTCTCTGTCTAACTAGCTCTCTCTTTTTCCTCTTTCACTCTCTCTCTCTCTCTCTCTCTCTCTCTCTCTCTCTATATATATATATATATAAATATATATATATATATATATATATATATATATATATATATATATATATATATATTATATAGATATATATAATATTAATATATATTAATATATATATTTATTTATATTTACAAACTTAACCATAATGAATATATATTCATAGGCCTATACGTATCTATATACCTACACCGACATATACACAGATTTTATATATATGTATATATATATATATATATATATATATATAAAATATAAATATAAAATACGTTTTATTGTTTAATAATTTAAAACAACACAGGTTATTCAAATACAAGAATATTTATTATTTTATATCCTACGCTTTTCGTTGGCAAACAGTACCAACATCATCAGGAATGAAAATTGATGTTTTTCATTCCTGATGATGTTGGTACTGTTTGCCAACGAAAAGCGTTGGATATAAAATAATAAATATTCTTGTATTTGAATAACCTGTGTTGTTTTAAAATATATATATATATATATATGTATATGATATATTTCATTGTATAATAACTAATAACAACTGAGGCGTTTCAAATATAAGAAATATTTATCTATTTTATTCATAGCTTTTCATAGCTTTATATATATATATATATATATATATATATATATATATATATATATCACTTTCACTATATGTACTTAAAAAAGAGTCTTACTTGGTATTTATGCGAGTTAAGTTTCAAAGATTGATAGTATCTCCAATCAACCGAACGGGATGTTGTAGTAAACTGCCAGGTGTGTGGAATATCCATTGTCACGTGATGACCTGTTTGTTATTGTTCTATTTTCGGATTCACTGCACTGTGGGAAACTTTTTAGTTTGACTTGGGGTTAATTTTGTCTATTAGGTTGAATAATTTATCGTTCTTTTATTTTATTTCTACTCGTTTGTTTATGAGTTGTGACATAGGTCAGACAAACGTCTAGAGCCTACAGACACATCAGGTACTTCAAGAGGGACAAAAAAAAATAATAGTAATAAAAATAAAACAATACTAAAATAAAATAAACCTTATAATAAGCCAAAATATTTTGTTTAGGAAAATTTAGAAATCCAGTACACGAAAAACTATTTTTATGTTATTTTCAAAAAAACACAATTAGTATATAAATGTTTTAAGTTGACCTATTCGTAGTAAGCTAAAGATCATCATTCAATATTTACCCCGTTTGGTTACAGATTTTTGAATTCGTTGCAATCAAACATCGTTAAGTGAAGCCAGTATTCGATAGTCTGAAAGCGTTGTTATAATAAAAACCGCTGATTAAACGAAGCTGCAGCTGTTTCATTCATTTTACATTTATCAATATAATAAATATAAACAGTTGATGGTGAAGTCAACATAATTTTATTAATATAATTGAAAACTGACGTTGTTGGATGTTCAGGCTCTTTAATTATAGTTCAGGCACTTAATAATTATAAAGTGTTATGTTATTTTT
>JBAIZL010000002.1:402353853-402363853 GCA_036971475.1 Prosapia bicincta | reverse complement strand
TATGTGTTAAAAAAGAATAACTTTAAAAAAAAACTTCAACTTTCACGCATTACAATGCCGGTTTTGTGTTCAATGTAGGGAAAGTGTTAAAATCACTAGTGCAATGTAATAACGTTATTTAAAGTCAAATGGGCAATCTTAAATGCGTCTCAAATGTGTAAAGCAATTTCAAAATAAATGTCATGTGCTGTGCAATAGATTTTTTTTAAAATAGTAAGGTCTCACAAATCAAGTATGTGTACAGCAAGAATAAGTCAACATTTCAAGTGTAGATTTATTTGTAATTTTATAATTGTTTTTGTTGAAGTAAAATTTGATTTCTTTGAATTAACATTTGTCTTTTACATTATTTATCGAATACATCATTTTTGTTTTAACTGAACATTGCAGGTCAACCTTTAGTTATGTAACAAATTGCTGCAATCTTTAGTATCACATAATTCCTTTAGAATTAATGTCACAATAAAAATATTTACATGTCAACTTTTCGCAGCACTGCACGAGTAAACGTGCACTACATATATTGCACTACAGGTACCATCCACACCACTTACTTTGCACAGCTCTGCACATATAACTGTGCAAACCAAATACATTTCTCATCTATGAACAAGTCAAAGTCCACATATTATACTTTGCTCAGCTCTCAACGAGTAACCGTCAACACGACATGTATTGCCCAGCTAAGCAGAAGAAACCAGATATTTTGCGCAGAAGCGCACAGGTCACCATCTACACCGCTTACTTTGCGAACTTCTGTACAAGTAACCGTCCACACTATATACTTTGCTCAGCTCTCAACGAGTAACCGTCAACACGACATGTATTGCCCAGCTAAGCACAAGAAACCAGATATTTTGCGCAGAAGCGCACAGGTCACCATCTACACCGCTTACTTTGCGAACTTCTGTACAAGTAACCGTCCACACTATATACTTTGCTCAGCTCTCAACGAGTAACCGTCAACACGACATGTATTGCCCAGCTAAGCACAAGAAACCAGATATTTTGCGCAGAAGCGCACAGGTCACCATCTACACCGCTTACTTTGCGAACTTCTGTACAAGTAACCGTCCACACTATATACTTTGCTCAGCTCTAAACGAGTAACCGTCAACACGACATGTATTGCCCAGCTAAGCACAAGAAACCAAATATTTTGCGCAGAAGCGCACAGGTCACCATCTACACCGCTTACTTTGCGAACTTCTGTACAAGTAACCGTCCACACTATATACTTTGCTCAGCTCTAAACGAGTAACCGTCAACACGACATGTATTGCGCAGCTAAGCACATGAAACCATCCTCTTCGCATTCTTTCCTCAGCACTAAACGAGTAAACGTCTACACCAGATACTTTGCGCATAAGCGCACAGGTCACCATCCACACCGCTTACTTTGCGAACTTCTGTACAAGTAACCGTCCACACTATATACTTTGCTCAGCTCTAAACGAGTAACCGTCAACACGACATGTATTGCGCAGCTAAGCACATGAAACCATCCTCTTCGCATTCTTTCCTCAGCACTAAACGAGTAAACGTCTACACCAGATACTTTGCGCAGAAGCGCACAGGTCACCATCCACACCGCTTACTTTGCGAACTTCTGTACAAGTAACGTCCACACTATATACTTTGCTCAGCTCTAAACGAGTAACCGTCAACACGACATGTATTGCGCAGCTAAGCACATGAAACCATCCTCTTCGCATTCTTTCCTCAGCACTAAACGAGTAAACGTCTACACCAGATACTTTGCGCAAAAGCGCACAGGTCACCATCCACACCGCTTACTTTACGAACTTCTGTACAAGTAACCGTCCACACTATATACTTTGCTCAGCTCTAAACGAGTAACCGTCAACACGACATGTATTGCGCAGCTAAGCACATGAAACCATCCTCTTCGCATTCTTTCCTCAGCACTAAACGAGTAAACGTCTACACCAGATACTTTGCGCAGAAGCGCACAGGTCACCATCCACACCGCTTACTTTGCGAACTTCTGTACAAGTAACCGTCCACACTATATATTTTGCCAGGCTCTGAAAACGTAATAGTTCACACGAGATACCTCGCACAGATTACCGTCCACTTATGCCATGCGCAGCTCTGCAGACGTCATGGTCAATAACACATTCTTTCCTCAGCTCTGCCCATGTGACAGTCCACACCACGTATTCCGGGCAGCTACCCACCGGTCACCAGTGTTAACAGCACATAGATTACGCAGCTCTGCACAAGTAATCACCAACTCCACATATTTTTAGCAGCTCTGAAAAACTAACCGCCCAGACTACATAGTATGGGCAGGTACTCACAGATCACTTTGACGTGCGCGACTCTGCACAACTCACAGACCACACTTCTTACTTTGCGCATCCAAACGGAGGTCATCGTTCTCACCATATCCTTTGTGCAGCTATCCCAGGTCCGCGTTCACACTCTAAGTACTTACAGTTCGTCCACTCACTCCGTCATATAACGATGTGGCCGTTAGATAATACAATGATAAAGACAAACAAGGATTAAAACCTTACTTGAGCAAACTTATAACATTCGTAATTCCATTCATCCCTAAATTTATATAAAAGCAAATTGCATCACTGTAAATGAAGGATCTACAACGACCGGTATATTTTTATTCAAAAAGCATTAAACCTGTTTCAAATTAAAGATTTTTATTATTTTTAATGAATTTTAAACACATATTTTAAATACTATGGGAATTACTATGGCAACACCAGACTTTAGTTATTACAAAAAATAATAACTTAAATATTACAAACAGGTAAGACTATAACAGTTATAGAAATCGATACTTAGATGATTCAAATATTATAAAACGACAAAAGATGTCTTTCTTCATAATTACACTTACATAATTTCAATTGCTTATTACGAATAATGTTAATTATTTAGTAATGCATTGAAATTATTAAAGATACTCTAAGTAGATTATTAAAGATACTCTAAGTAGATTATTAAAATAATTTTTTTATAACAATTGTATTATATTATGGAAATATTTTAATAATCATAAACAAATTACAAATTATATTTCATACTCTAGGCATTCATTATTTTACAGAATCTTCAAGCTATAATGAATAATTCAACTAGAAAGCTAACTTTTCAAAGTACGATAAAGTTTAGCACTAAATCTGGAACTTAGAGAAGCAAATACATCTGTTTGATTAAAACGTCAGTTTAAATCACCATTTCAGAGATCCAATATCGATTTAACTGTATAAGTTTCATTGCTATTCAAAGCTGGCTCGACTAAATAGTGAAACTGTTTCTTAAATGATGACAAAATCTCTTTCCCAATAAATATAACCTGTAACAACTACATAAACAAATCCTATGCATCCAGCAAGTATATCGTTAATTTCGCAATTTAATAGTTTTCCTAAAGGTTTCTTGTGTTTTGCTTATGCGTTTGTTATCGAAACACAGACCTCGATAATAAAAGGAAGTCACTTTATCAGTTCTGATCATCAATAAAAAAATGCTGACTTCACTAGCAAACGTTAAACATAATTTATCTAATGTCTTCAATGTCCTTATTTTGGCAAATAAAAACTGAAGTTTCAAAATAACAAAGATTGCCCCAAATTTCTTTTACCCTTGGATTGGAATCGAATTAAAATTGATCCTGCTTCAGATTAATTTAACGGAAACTCTATCAGATACTGATACAAAGATAATCTATATGAACATGATAACAGCAATCACTGTTTCTAGAGAACGTGGATGTTTTTAGCATAAAATATCGTTTGCGGTATCTTGAAATCAATTTCTATTATCGAGTAAACAGTTTTGAGATTAAATCACTAAACACGGGAAATAGTTTGTGAGAATTATTTTCTTAGTGAGAAAATAACCTAACGCCATATATTCTTTCCAAGCAATAGTTACAGGGTAAGTTCCGACTTTATATTCTGGTAACGTGTTAGATTTACTTAAAAACTTCCTTTTTTTTGTTTATTCGCAGACAGTTACAAAGGTGGAACTTTTAAATAACTCGCTAATAACTTTTTGTATTTTGAGTAATTTAGTTCCTAATTAAAACCAGATTAGTTTACCTTAATATTAAATTACTAGTAACAATCTAGTTGTGTGTTTGTATACAATTTCTTCTATTAGTTCATTCTCTCTCTATGTGTATAGTCTATTTACCTTATTTATGCGTCTATATCGCGCATTCGTGTATAATCAGAACCCGTATTTAATGACAATATGTTGGGGAAAATATAAAAGCGTCAATAGCTTATAAGTTGTACTTATCAAACTTTTTAAATGAAATATCCAAACACGATAGAAAAAGAAAACTACAATACAAATCAAAACTTACAATATCTACCCTTTGTTTATTTTTAATATGCACTATTCTTCACACATCATTCCTACTTTCCGAAGCTGTTGGAATATCTTTATTCGTATGAGAATCTTCATTATCACTGTTATACCAGATCATGCAGTCCTCTGCACTATTCATTATATTGGAAATATCACTTTTTTTAAGCTCTTCACGACTGTTTCATATTTGACTGTATTCCAGGCTCTAAGAATCCATTCCAAAATATGTGAATGGGAAGTTCTTCTCATTTTAACAGATGGGGTATATGTATATTCACCATCACACATCCACAACAGATTTCTAAAACTGCCTGTGAAATGTTTAACTGACACGTCTAGAAGCTGAAGTACAGATGTTAATCCACCTGGAATTACTGGAAAATTAGTTTTGAAATCCAGCTTTTCCTTTACGGTTTCAGTCAAATGCACTTTAAAACTAGTCAGGACTAATAGACTTTTTTGTCTAGCAAAGCATCTGGCCTAGGAGGATTAACCAGGAGGAATCAAAGCATAGGAGGATTCCTAAGAGGTAGCAAATCATAGGAGGATTAATCGGAGTAATTCTTGCTAATTCATCAATTGATATCATTTTACATGACACTTAAATTGATAAAACTTAATAATTTTATTTCCATATTCAACGGGTAAACGTTGAACTAAAGTGGTTCGTCTACGAATCAAAAGACCATGTCTACGAAAAAACCTTGAACAACAACCAAGACTTACACGAAATTGTGTATTATCGATGTTAAAACGTTCAGAAATTCACCTCGTTTGAATTTGTATCACTTCCGTAGTCACCGGAAAAGCTGCACTTCCCTTCCCTTATATAAACTCGACTACCTGCGTTTCTACATTTGGATACATCACGAAAAGGTCGTCGATCACGAGTGGTAAGACATAGTTTTAGTTTTTGTTTCTTCCACATCCACACATTCGTTTCCATTATATGAAATTTGCGAGTTGCGGGTCGAACCTTGGCTTGTTTTATTAATAAAAGTTTAAATTTTTAAATATATGATGAACGGGACCTTGTTTCACTCATTGTAAATAAAAATCAGTTAAACGATAAACACTATCTACCTACTTCTTATGCCGACTAGCAATTGCAAACTAAAGTCATTTGTAAGAAGTATCCCGTAAGTGAGGATTTCCCAGAAGCAAGAACTATGTTACGGTAACTCCTACAAATGATTTTAACAACGGCTTAAAAGAATCACTTTTGCTTTTAATTTATCTTAAAGATAAGAGCAATGACCTTTCAATAAGTCCGAAAGAATTGTAGCAGGTAACGGACCTACCCCGAATACGGTTTTATTCATCCAGTTAAGTTCAAATACATTGTTCCTAACCTGTAGCGGTTGACAATTGACGTTATTATAATCTTTTAAAATATTTATTCTTGAATTCAAGTTAAAGAAGTTGGGAGTCAATATCGGATTCGAACTGTATTACTATAATGTTTAAAACCCAGCACTTTGACGTTTAGGAAACTTTCACATAGCTAGAAATTCATTTCTCAAAAAGGTTTATGAAATTTTCTCGCCTCAAACTGGATGTCGTTGAAACCTCGATTATAGAGCTTCAAATAGTGTCCATGGTGACCACACAATATTGGAAACAATGCTCTAGGATTGAAAATGAATAAAAGCTATTTAAAGTACAAAATGAACTGGATTAACGATATAGAAACTTGGTTCACAAACTGAAAATGCGAATGGAAAGCGAAAAGAAACTACAACACAATGCAAGCGACGAAAAATAGGCAGGGTGTAAAATGTAACAAACAAAAATAATATTCCAACGCCCAATATGTAATCCTCCCATATGTATATACATAATTATATTATTTGTAATTATAAAAGAAAAAGAAAAATGTGGTATAGAGTCGAAAATGAATGGGGGAACTAAAAGAAAAGTAATAATAAGTTTTCGTTTAGGAACGATCATTTGCATAAGCATTTTATACAGCTTTCTTTGAGTTGGTAAAATGTTCGAGTAAGTTGCCAATTTTGTCACTGCTATTTGGCTAAACCTATATTATCATTTTTTACAATATATTTTTACTCACATGTATAAAAAGAAAAATCGGAGTACTTATGTACAGGGCCAGAGTAAGGGATGTGAGACCTCACAAATACAGCGTATTATTCACGCTTCAAGTGAATTCTTTTCTTGGGCGATTTTCCTTTCTTATTTATTTTAGAAACGAAAAAATAACAGGATGGTCCTGCCTTATTTCAAAACCGTCCAAGACTCTCATTGTGTTTTCTCTTGAGATGATATCTGCATCTAATTTCTCCGTCACATAAATGGATTTATTTAGCTTCTTTCAAGACGTTTGCTCCCCTTAGAATTCCGAGCAGTCACTTTATATCTTCCTCCCGAATAAATAATACTTCATTGTTTGGAACCAAAGCGCATTTTATTTTAAACGTGAATAGAAATCGGGTTTCTTCCACTATGCTGTCTACATTGACAGCTAATATAATTTTTTTCAAGAATTGAAGATAACTAAGACATAAATAATTGAGAAATACTAACGGAATTCTACGTAAAATTGTAGTCATCCACGGAAAAACTCTGCAGTAAGTCTTTAGACTGAGATTTACGCAGAGAATACAAGAAAGATAGTTAATAAATTAATATAATTGTGTTCCTAGTTGCATATGTTAAAATAATCATGCTGATTATAAAAGGCAAGGCAGAAACGTAGTAAGAAAATGTGACTGAAAACTCTTGTGACGGAGACCTAGTATGACTTGTGAAGTTTATTACACTATAACACATAGGAAAAGCATTAGATTTGAATTAAGTACGATTAATATAACATTAAAACAAATCTAAGGATTTTTCTTGTATTAAAATATATTAAATTTTAATGAAGTTTTTTTTTTGATACTCACAATGTCAGAGTTTAGTCAATTGGACAAACCCACACTGTTTGTTTGTAATCATTATTTGTTTTATTGTATATAAATATTGGTAGGTGTCATAATTGAGATATGACCGTGTGTTAATTTTTGAGCGGTCCATTAAAAAAAACCTTATTCTCTTTAAAAAAAATATTACTTTTTAAATATGCGAAACAAATTAACCTTTCTGTTTGTTTATTATTTTAATGAACATGAAATCCCTGATCTTTCCAAGCTGTGAAATATATAAAAAAATGTTTAAAATTCAGTTGAATTTATCTTCTGTAAACATGACCAAACGTTCTTGGTTTTAATCAAATAAATAATATAAAATCATATTACATAAGGAAATACAAATTGGCAGACAGGTCATAACATACTTTATAAAATGAAAGCTTGGTCAACAGATACAATAGCTGAATATTTTGGGAAAGTAAAACCATAAAAAATGAATTCCACCAAACATCTACTACTAAATAAAAATAATTACCTGAGTATTGAGCCTAAATAAACCATGTATTTACTTAACTATGAGGTCTGTTTACCATCCTGTTCGTGACATTTGGAACCTCACATGATACTGCGATATGCTACTATAACATTCTAAATTAGATGTACTTGTGTTATATCAGAGTATACTTATCAAATACCAGGGTATTTGTAAACAAGCCGGTTGAATGTTGTAGATAATACTTGACAAAGTAAATGATGTACCCTTTTACTTTGTCAGAGAAATACATTTAATGTTAATACATAATTTACCAAAATAATTTTTAATGTTGATACCATTCTTTTGAGAGTTAATATCGGAAAATTTCAGAACAAAATATATTTGTTGCAGATTTATATCACTCCGATGGGGTTTCCTATTAGTCCAATTCCGAGAGGTAAAATAGTTGAGATGTTGAGTGTTTTTAATGAGTTTAATGGTAGGTTGAACTTTACATATAAGGCGGATAACGTATTATGTTTCTTGGATTTGAATATTATTAGGGACAATGGAAATATTATAACAAGTTGGTACCATAAATCTACGTTTCCTGGGTGTTTATAATGAGTTTAATGGTAGGTTGAACTTTACATATAAGGCGGATAACGTATTATGTTTCTTGGATTTGAATATTATTAGGGACAATGGAAATATTATAACAAGTTGGTACCATAAATCTACGTTTCCTGGGTGTTTATAATGAGTTTAATGGTAGGTTGAACTTTACATATAAGGCGGATAACGTATTATGTTTCTTGGATTTGAATATTATTAGGGACAATGGAAATATTATAACAAGTTGGTACCATAAATCTACGTTTCCTGGGTGTTTATAATGAGTTTAATGGTAGGTTGAACTTTACATATAAGGCGGATAACGTATTATGTTTCTTGGATTTGAAAATTATTATGGATAATGGGAATATTATAACAAGTTGGTGCCATAAACCTACATTTCCTGGGTGTTTTTAATGAGTTTAATGGTAGGTTGAACTTTACATATAAGGTGGATAACGTATTATGTTTCTTGGATTTGAATATTATTAGGGACAATGGAAATATTATAACAAGTTGGTACCATAAATCTACGTTTCCTGGGTGTTTATAATGAGTTTAATGGTAGGTTGAACTTTACATATAAGGCGGATAACGTATTATGTTTCTTGGATTTGAAAATTATTATGGATAATGGGAATATTATAACAAGTTGGTGCCATAAACCTACATTTCCTGGGTGTTTTTAATGAGTTTAATGGTAGGTTGAACTTTACATATAAGGTGGATAACGTATTATGTTTCTTGGATTTGAAAATTATTATGGATAATGGGAATATTATAACAAGTTGGTGCCATAAATCTACGTTTCCTGGGTGTTTTTAATGAGTTTAATGGTAGGTTGAACTTTACATATAAGGTGGATAACGTATTATGTTTCTTGGATTTGAAAATTATTATGGATAATGGGAATATTATAACAAGTTGGTACCATAAATCTACGTTTCCTGGGTGTTTTTAATGAGTTTAATGGTAGGTTGAACTTTACATATAAGGCGGATAACGTATTATGTTTCTTGGATTTGAATATTATTAGGGACAATGGAAATATTATAACAAGTTGGTACCATAAATCTACGTTTCCTGGGTGTTTATAATGAGTTTAATGGTAGGTTGAACTTTACATATAAGGCGGATAACGTATTATGTTTCTTGGATTTGAATATTATTAGGGACAATGGAAATATTATAACAAGTTGGTACCATAAATCTACGTTTCCTGGGTGTTTATAATGAGTTTAATGGTAGGTTGAACTTTACATATAAGGCGGATAACGTATTATGTTTCTTGGATTTGAAAATTATTATGGATAATGGGAATATTATAACAAGTTGGTGCCATAAACCTACATTTTCTGGGTGTTTTTAATGAGTTTAATGGTAGGTTGAACTTTACATATAAGGTGGATAACGTATTATGTTTCTTGGATTTGAATATTATTAGGGACAATGGAAATATTATAACAAGTTGGTACCATAAATCTACGTTTCCTGGGTGTTTATAATGAGTTTAATGGTAGGTTGAACTTTAAATATAAGGTGGATAACGTATTATGTTTCTTGGATTTGAAAACTATTATGGATAATGGGAATATTATAAAAAGTTGGTGCCATAAACCTACATTTCCTGGGTGTTTTTAATGAGTTTAATGGTAGGTTGAACTTTACATATAAG